>CM033473.1:144875561-145215602 GCA_019447015.1 Hymenochirus boettgeri | reverse complement strand
GGATTAAGTATAGGATACGGTATAGAATGGTATGGGATTAAGTATAGATTGCAGTAAAATATAGAAAACAGGGTATGTTTTGTTTGTACAGCAGGTCTGGAAAAGCAGCTCTCTCACTGTGAAGACATGGCAGGCTGTCAGGCATTGGTAATTTGTTATGGGACAGTTGGAGAAGTAAATTGTATTACTTCCTGGAGATGTGCCGATGTTGGAAGAAAAGGTGTGTGATATTGTGTGGAAATACAGCAGGCACAGGGCAAGGTTATGAGAGGAGGAGCAAAGCATTGGAATTTGATTTCTTATCTGTCCTGGTCATGTCCCTGAGGTAAGCTCTGCTCCCCTTCCTGTAACTAACCGTGTGGTGAGACCTGCCATTCTCACAGCTACCCTATGAAAGGGTCCTAGAACACTGTCACCTCACTAAAGAGCTGATCGCCGTGACCCAGGCCGGGAACTGCTGCACGAGTGAGTATAGTCAGGAGTTTAGCGCGGGCGTTGGGCGGACGATCTGAACATCAAGACAAGCTCCTGTGCAATTGGTATGAAAGACGCGCAAAAATGCCGGAGCGTGGGGAAGCGTTTAGGAAGGAGGCTAAAGCTAAAGTACACGGACCGATCGGGATTGTGCCGATTACTTTTCCCGACACGGGCGAAATTTGGCGGACGATATGGCAATCCGAAGATTGGATCGTTCAAGTGGTGGTGATTGTGTGTAGTGCAGCTAATTAGGCAGTATTTCTTGCAGCATTAAATTAAATAGGATCTGTATCTACCCAATTCGCTATTTGAATAGGTAGGACAAATACCCCTCCCCCAATATTGTGCTTCGGGGGACGTGGTGGTTTGCAGTGTACAGAGAGTACTGATGTAGTTGGAGAATTGGGGAATGTGTTCAGTAAACAAACCTTACATAGCTGCAAATAGAGGACTGACCATAAGTGAAGGGAAACATTTCTCTTTAAGTTAATAGTTCTCCACTCCAGCTTTAATACTAGAAATTGGGATAATCAGGGAACATGGTTTTAGCCAATAAGTAACCAGTATCCAGTGTTGGGGAATGTTTGTGTACCTGAAGTCAGCAAAAAATCCAAAGTAGAAAAAAGATCATGCACACTCGCTGCATCCGCGATAGATGACATTGTGCGCAGTGTTGCTGGGGAATGTAGCTTTCTAAGGGCACGGCCACACTGCAACGCAAACGAACACGGAATCGCATGCGATTTCGTTGAGTTTGCGCATGCGTTTTTTCATTAAGTATTGGAAAACGCATGCGATTGCGATTTAAAATGCGGAACGCAAATCGCAAGCGCATCGCACCCAAAAATGCACGTTTTCGGTGCGTTGTCGAAATTCCAGTGATTTGAAAAAACAGCAAACACATGCGCAATCGTAGAAAAAACGCAGCAGTGTGGCCTAGCCCTAACATGGGGTTTGTGTTTATTCCAATATTCCAGTATTGCACAGTGTGGTCACTGACCATTGTGTTCTTTGACATGCCCAGTTCTAATCTACAGCATGAACTTGTTACAGCAGTTCACACCTACTAGCAGTCTGTAGCCAATCCCTTTACAATCTCTATTAGGCAGTCAAGCCTGTGACTGAATTCAGAGAGGTGTGGCCAGACAGTTTTCTACCAGTATTTAATGGAATTTCCAGGTTGCTACCAGTATATATTGAAATTTCCAAGTTTCTACCAGTGTATGATGAAATTCACTTTTGCTACCAGTATATGATGAAATTCACATTTGCTACCAGTATATAATGGAATTGCCAGTTTGCTACGACTATATACAGAAAATGCCAGTTTGCTATCAGTATATACTGAAAATGCCAGTTTGCTACAAGTATATAATGACATTTTCAGGTTGCTACCAGTATATAATGAAATTCAGTTTGCTACCAGAATATAATGACATTTTCAGGTTGCTACCAGTATATAATGAAATTCACAGTTTGCTACCAGTATGTAATGGAATTCACGGTTTGCTGCCAATATTTAATAAAATTCCCAGTTTGTTACCAGTAAATAATGAAATTCCCAGTTTGCTACCAGTTTATAATGAAATTCTAAGTTTTCTACCAGTATTTAATGAAATTCTCAGTTTACTACCAGTATTTAATTAAATTCCTTTTGCTACCAGTATATCATAAAATTCCCAGGTAGCTACAAGTAGGTAATGGAATTCCCAGTTTTCTACCAGTATATAATGAAATTCCCAGTTTGCTACAAGTTTATAATGAAATTCCCAGTTTGCTACCAGTATGTGATAAAATTGCCAGTTTGATACCAGTGTTAGAATAAATATCCTTCACTAGTCACGCCGGACTCTGATGCCTGTCATAGACCCACTAAGAGACCATCAGCGCTGGGAGAAAGGATTACACAACACGTTAGGTGCAGTAAAATCTCTTTTCTCAGTTTATTCATTTCGTACATTGGAATATATCAAACCAAAAAAAGGGCTTTGCCAGAGAAAGGGGCATTACCAGACTTTGTGTCTGCAGATGATGTAATAAAACCTTGGAATGTGAGAATATATAAAAACCTAACAACCAGTATATAAGGAAATTCCCAGTTTGCTACCTGTATTTAATAGAATTTCCAGGTTGCTACCAGTATATGATGAAATTCACTTTTGCTACCAGTATATGATGAAATTCACATTTGCTACCAGTATATAATGGAATTGCCAGTTTTCTACGACTTTATACTGAAAATGTCAGTTTGCTATCAGTATATACTGAAAATGCCAGTTTGCTACCAGTATATAATGACATTTTCAGGTTGCTACCAGTATATAATGAAAATCCCAGTTTGCTACCAGTATGTGGTGAAATTGACAGTTTGCTACCAATATGTGAGAACATTCCCAATTTGCTACTAGTATGTAATGAAATTCCCAGTTTTCTACAAGTATTTCATTAAAAATTCCCAGGTTGCAACCAGTATGTGACGAAATTGGCAGTTTGCTACCTGTATTTAATGAAATTCCCAGGTTGCTACCAGTATGTGATGAAATTGGCAGTTTGCTACCTGTATTTTATGAAATTCCCAGGTTGCTACCAGTATGTAATGAAATTTCCAGTTTGCTACCAGTATTTAACGAAATTCCCAGGTTGCTACCTGTATATAATGATATTAAACCCTTGGGAAATAAATGTTAAAAAAAATAGTTCTGCTTACTGCATATACTCAAATATAAGTCGATCCGAGTATAAGTCGAGGTACCTATTTTTACCTAAAAATGAGTAAAAGAGATTGACTCGAATATAAGTCGAGGGTAGAAATTATGACCACTACTGCCTTCTGATTCTGTTTTGTTTGGGGCTTTAATTGCCCTTTAAATGGACAGCAGAAATAATAGTCAAATCCAATATGGCTATTACCTCAAAACAATACAGAATCAGAAGGCAATCTATTTAACAATAAATACCATCCTCCTGATTCAGTATTGTTTTCAGGCATTAGTTGCCCTTTACAATAAGAGTAATCCCCAATTATTTGGCACTTAAGGTGTTTGTAAACTACAACTCCCAGCATGCTTTAGTTGCTGTGAGTTGTAGTTTACAAACATCTGCAGTGGAACTGCAACCCCCCCCCCAACCTTCCTCTCCCTCCCTGCCAGTAAAAATAAGCACCAATGCTACAGTTGTCCTTTAATGCTTGCATTTTTGCTGTTTGCCTGTGATTTCAAAAGTGGAAATGCAGGTGCCTGGTGGCTTGGGTTGCTTCCCACTAATGTGACTGAGAAGATTCTTGAGTACCACCACAAGGGCAATTCTCACTGGAAACACTGCTACATTCATAACAATAAGAAGCAACATACAGCCCTTGGCATTCGTGACTTGATGCAACTGAAGTTGTAGCGTGCAATATGCCCGAGATATCCCCCTTATAGTTAAGACCAACAAGTTATTTTGATTATCACATCTGAAAGACTATCCAAAAAGGCATTTGTCAACTTTCACTAACTTGTAAGAGGAATCTGGCCTCCGCATACCCTGATCGTCGCATACACTGACATCACTACTCGGCGCCGGGAAGTGAAATAGGTGCCGTGTAGCGACGTCGGTGGATGCGACGATCGCGGAGTGCGGTAGCCAGATTCTTCTTACAAGTTAGTGACTGACCCGAGTATAATTCGAGGTCTAGTTTTCAGGGTGTTTTTACAGCCTGAAAACCCCGACTTATACTCAAGGATATATGGTAATTCTGATGTAAAGAGGGCAATGGAAAGGAAGAAAAAGGCATTTAAAGTCTTTAAGTAAGGGAATAGAAAATGCCAGTTTGCTACCATTATATAATGAATTTTCCTGGGTGCTAAAAGTATGAAATGATAATGCCAGTTTGCTACCAGTATATACTGAAAATGCCAGTTTGCTACCAGGATATAATGAAAATGCCAGTTTGCTACCAGAATATACTGAAATTCCCAGTTTGTTACTGGTATATAATGAAAATACCAGTTTGCTACTGTATATATTGAAATTGCCAGTTTGCTACCAGAATATACTGACATTGCCAGTTTGCTACCAGTTTAATGGAATACTGTGCCTCTGTGTCATTAATTTGTGTATCTCTGCCTATTTTTTCTGGTAGTATTCCGCATTCACAAGTATATAATGCTACTATAATGCAAATATAGTTTGCTACAAGTTTTTCAAAAATGTTCTAGTTTGCTACAAGTATTTAGTGAAATTCCCAGTTTGATATCAGTATTTTATGAATTTCCCAGGTTGCTGCCAGTATAAAATTGAATTGCCAGTTTTCTACCATTATGTAATGAAATACCAGTTTGCTACCAGTGTATACTGAAAATGCCAGTTTTATACTAGTATATAAGGATGCCAGCTTGCTACCAGTTTATTCTGAAATTGCCAGTTTGCTATCAGTATATACTGAAATTGCCAGTTTGCTACCAGAATATGCTGAAATTGCCAGTTTGCTACCAGTATAATAGAATACTGTGCCTCTGTGTCTTTAATTCATGTATCTCTGTCCACTCCTTATCCCTGTCTGTTTCTTTTTCTGTCTATCTATTTATCACATTCTGGCTGTGTATCTTATCGGTTTGTCTATTTTTGTCTAATGTGCCCAGAAACATACTTTGTTCCCTCTGCATCTGCCTGTATTGCTATTTCCAGTTAAAAAAAGTGCAGAGAAATAGACTTACCGGACCTCGTTCATTTGGCTCTCAATCACAGATGCGGCAGATTACTGATTAGTTTTTTTGCAAACAACCTTGGCGGGGGGGGGGGGGGGAGGCATCCATGCCAGAAACTTCAGAGGAAAGATAAGAGGTAGAAACCTTTTCACTCAAAGGCTCCTGCTCTTCACTTTCTGGGACTTTGGCTAGACATTGCAGGAAACCTATTTGGAGCAGGGATGTAAGGTAAGGATTTTTTAAAGGGTGTGTCCACCCTTTATAAAAACTTTTTATACCTCTCTCCTTTGCCGCACAATCCTGGCCCTCTGCTTGCATAGAACTGCAAGCAGGGGGCGGGACCGGCAGCTGCATCTGTGATTGGCTGAGAGGCAGCCAATCACAGACACGGCTGCCGGCTGCACAGAATGCCGGAGGATACAGGGAAGGTAAGTACTGTAACTATCGGGGCACTTTCTTGAAATTATACTAATGCGGTTGGGGCTGGGGGAGCTAGAACTTATGGGAAAGAGATTTTACACTAGGGGGAGGGAGACCAAAATGGGAGGGAGAGGGAGAGGGAGGGCTCTTCTGCACACGGCAAAATTCTCCCGGAGGGGAGACAGGAGGCAGAGTCCTATATGGACTCTGCTATCCTCCTGGTGGGCAGTTTTTGGAGCTTTGGGGGGGGATTACTGCAGAACAATTTGGATATGGGATGTAAGGTAAGGATTTTTATGCACTACAGAGTGGGGCCAGTAGTGGGGGGGGGGATTATAGTTTTGTGGGTGGACATGCCCTTTAACACTGCACAGTGGGGCCAGCAGTGGGGGAAATTTTCGTTTTTGAGGTGGACATGCCCTTTAATATAAATATTGAGAGACAATTTTTAATTAAATAAATTAAAGAACAAGCAGTGAATCATGAGTGTTTCCAGAGGTGCTTTTGTATTATCACAATATAATACTGTCAAAGAGAACCACATTTCACTATTCTTCCATTTCACACTGATATAGGAACATTGCTCCCAGCTATTAAAACTGAGCACTACATCAATGTGCAAAAAATGTGTTATTATTAGAAAGAAAGAAAACTAAACTAAAAATCAAGTCTATAACTTAACCTTGGCCAAAACATGTTGATGCTGAAAATTGCTATTACTATGTAATTTACTCTGTTAATATGACTGACAACATGGAAATGGAGCTTAGCTTAACTAAAGCAAATTTAGAAAGAAAAAAAAAACAGTGCAAGCATAAAATCTTTTTTTTTAAAGGGTAACTGTGGTCTCAAATTCTTCCAAACTAGTAAGGATTATATAAAAATCCTTCCAATTTGTGAGAAGTTATTGCTGGAAAGGTTCAGCAATATTACTTCCTGTTTGAACACTTCCTGTTTTCAGCCATGTGACCAGCTTGTAGTCATGTGACCAGCCTCAGCCTGCATTAATAGGCTTCTCTTCTCAACTAGTCACAATCTGGAGTCAGCTGTGCTGAATAAAATTACTTGATTTTGCCATGCGGAGTCCTTCATTAAGAATACCGGTGTGCGCATTACACAACTCCAGATCGTGACTTGTTTGAATGTATAGAACCTAAGTGAAGGGTTCGGGGCAAGCGGCACCCGGACCACCGTGAGGGAGCGGTGAGTACAAGTAATTCTGAAATTTAATGTGCCTGAAGATTTGTGCATTAAGTGAAAGGCACGGGGTTTGAGACACCTGTGCCTCCTATCAGCCTAAGTGAGTGCATAGCACTTTGATAATAGGGACATTTTTCCTATATTTTATACATGGCTTTAGGTCTACCTCTTTTTTGTATTAATCAAATAATCCAAATGAGTGAGGAGACATGCAGGAAAGTACTGCTAAAGACAAGATTTATTGCGACATGTTTCGGATCAAACACAATCCTTTTTCAAGCAAATTACACACGTGTAACATCCTGTTTAAATACACTCTATAGCACCACCCCCAATTAAGTATCCCATGTGTTCAGAATTTCGTTGCACCAGGCAAGTTTCTTCTCACCTGTTGTGGACAATAAGTATACATAATATGACATGATATACAAACCACCTTTTACATAAATTAACTTCGTTCTGTGCATATCATATTACAAAAGAGAAAAACAAATAGTGCATATCATATTCATTTACATAGTATATTTTAAAACAACACTTATTAAAAATAGTTTTATTAAATATAAAGTGACCTGTGCATCAATATGACCTGTGCATCAATATGACATGTAAAAACCCATCTGTGATATCTGTGCAATATGGTCTAAATTACTATATGTTAAAAACCTTACTTATGATAATAAAATACATTTTACTGTCTGTAAAACGAAATTGTTTAAAATATCAATACACGTACCTATCTCGGAGTATAGTAGATCAAAAGTATGTCCTATAGGGACAAAGGGCATATTTTAGTATAGGAAAGGTTTAATTGACCATGTGTCATTTAGACCTATTGGATGTAAACTTTGCATCTTTTTTATCCATTTCATTTCTGTTTGCATTAATAGTTTTTTCATATCCCCTCCTCTTATCGGTCTATTAACTTTCTCTAGGACACACCATCTCAGCTGAGCTCCCGTGTGTCCTTTTTCTTTAAAGTGTCTCGCGACCGAAGTGTCGGATTGAGTGTCCGGGGTAAAGTTTCTGATATTTCTTTTGTGTTCTTGGATTCTAATTTTGACCTGTCTCTGTGTTTGGCCAATATATACCATTCCACATGGACATTTGATCATATATATGACCTCTTTGGTCTCACATGTGGAGTGGTGTTTTATAGGAATAGCAAATCCCTTGGTAGGGTGACTTATTTTTTCTCCTTTTATTATTGCACTGCAACAGTTGCAATTTAAACAAGGGAATGTACCTTTCCTTTTAGTGCCCAATTTGTCTGTTGTTATTGTTATGTCAGAAGGACACAATTTATCCTTAATGTTAGTGCCTCTTTTATAGCAAAATCTTGGTTGTTCCTTAAAGATCTTGCCATATTCTGTATCAGCTTGTAGCATAGACCAATGCTTTCTAATAATTTGTTCAATTCTTTTACTACATGACCCATAGTTGGAAACAAATGTCAATCTCTCTTTTTCAGTAGTACGATTTGCTGGCTTCAATAATGTCTCTCTACTCAGTTTGTCTACCTCTTCTTTCGCTTTGTTTATAGTTTCACTCCGGTATCCCCGTGCTAGGAACTTTTTACTTAGCTTATCAGCTGCTATATTGTATTGTTCACTTCTAGAAGTGATTCTTTTAGCTCTCATGAGCTGTCCTTTGGGGATACCGTAGAACACTCTAGGGTTGTGGAAACTTGTGGCATGTAATAAGTTGTTCCGATCTGTCGGTTTCTGATACAAGTCAGTGTTTATGCCATTTTGTCCAATTTCCACAACTACATCCAGAAAAGGGAGGCTAGTCCCTGACACTGTGTATGTAAATTTTATGGTAGGATGCATTTTATTTGCTTGATCCATCATTTCATACAATGTGTCAAGAGGACCCTCCCAAATTACCAAAATATCATCTACATAACGATAATATGCTTTAATATGGTCTTTGTATTTATCGTTATGGAGAAACATCTTTAATTCCAAGCTGTGTACAAAAATATTGGCCAGCGATGGCGCTACTGAGGCGCCCATTGAAGTGCCTTGGCACTGCCAAAAGTACTGATCTTGGAACTTAAAGTAGTTTTTTTGTAACACCATTTGTAAACAATCTAGTACAAAATACACTTTGCGTGTTGGTAAATCTGTATTTAGTAACAGTTCCTCCACACATTGTAAACCCTCTTCTTGGGGTATAGAAGTGTAGAGTGCCTGTATATCGATTCCACATAAAATAGTTTTATTGGTAATAGGACCAATTTCTCTTAACCTCGTTAGTAGATCTGTCGTATCTTTTATACAAGTAGGGATCCCTTGTGCTAACGGTTGTAGATAACTATCTACGTACTGAGATAAGGGTTCTAGTACAGAACCTATGCTGGAAACAATAGGTCTCCCTGGGGGGTCATACAGGTTTTTATGAATTTTTGGAAGCGTATATAGGACTGGAGTCCTCGGATGTTCTACGCGTAATCCTGCTAATTCTTTTGTTGTTATGATTTCATTTTGGGCTGCTTCTTCTAACAAATTATCAATTTCTTTCTTGATGGTCCAAGTGGGGTCTGTCTGGGAGATTTTATAGTGTTCCGGTACTGATAATTGCTTAACTATCTCTGTGATATATTTAGTACGATCTAGTACCACTATTCCCCCTCCTTTGTCTGCTCCTCTAATGATAAGATCTTTATTATCTCTCAGGGTTTTGAGTGCTTGTCTTTCCCTATAAGTTAAATTATTACATTTAGTTTTAGACTGTTTTATGTTATTTACCTCTTGTAATACAGTATTAATAAATACATTTAAAGTAGAGTTTTGTATCTCAGGTATGAAGTTACTTCTAGTTTTAAAGACATTCTTAGGTACTTCTAGAGGTTCGTTTTTAAACAGCATACGTAATTTCAATAATCTAATGAACTTATAAAAATCAATTTCCCAACTTATCATATCGTCTGTAGCTGTGGGGACAAAACCCAAACCTTTATTTAGCACAGAAAGTTCGTCTTGATTTAATGGGTGATTCGAAATGTTTACCACCAGTCCGTTTACCTGTTCTTCCTTGCTTGTCTGGGATAAGCTTGCCGGCGGGGTACTAGTGTTCTTTGTGTATTTCCTCTGGTTGTCTCCGTCCCTCCTCCTTCTGTGTCCCGACTGCTTGCCTCTAAAAAACGCGGGTCACTCTGGGGGGTAACTGAGTCCTCTCCGCTGCTCGAGGAAATCCTCCGTCCGGTCCGCTTTTTTGTATTCCCTTCTCAACTGTAATTTTTTTTCCCAGGTACTCCCTGATTTCCCTAACATTAAGTCTTAACTGAACATGCTTCTGCCCCGGGGAAGACGGGCATGGCAGAGGTCAGATGATGTCACTCAACCTGCTGGAAGCAGGAAGTTTAAACATTCACCGCAATAAAATTTCTCAGGCTCCAGCCAGAGATGTGATTGTCAGCTCATTTTAAAGGAAATACTGCAAGCTTTCATTTAACCCTCACTTGTTTTGAGACCACGGTTGCCCTTTAAAGGATAACTATCATTGTGTAAAAGTTTTTTTTTAAAAAACTACAAAACAGTTAAAATGAAAAGAGACAGGTATTGTTTCTGTGAAGAGAACCAGTCCAAAGAAAATTGGTTTTGCCAATCTTCCTCCTGGCTTCAGCACTATCTTTAATAAAGGATTAGTTCAGGACTAACCTGGCAATGAAACTGTAAGTGCTTTAGCTCCTCAATGAAATTATATTGTACTTTCCGTTTAGTATAGTATAGTTAGCCTAAGCGCAGAGGAATTAGATATAAGGCACACACTTGTTATTTCTGAAATTAAGAAACTGTGTTGGTTTAAGACGTTTGACTGGAGTGTAGTTTTCCTTTAAGCTTTATTGCAGCAACACCATAAGACCCAATTGTAAAGCACTTCAGACTTCATTGCTCAACTGGCAGCCAATTAGTTTGATCCATTCAGGCCCTCAGGTGTCCTGCATGATCTAATGCTTTCTAATATCAGTTTCTCTGGTTTGTCTCTCAGGTGTCTGTCCTGACTTTTACTACAGGTCATGTATAATAACTATGTATAATGTTTTTTCTTCTGTGGTGACAATTGTGATTATTCCCCTGTATAACCAGCAGGTGTCTATGTTGACAATGACTTCTGTTTTAAGGAGTTTCTATAATGTTCTGATGCTTACTGTTTATTGTACAATCATTGCATTTTTGGTCGGAGCAAATATTATTGAATATTGTTGTCTGATGATCTTGCTAAGTTAGCAAATAGGCATTCCTGCCTTATATTAGTATTTTGGTTTGTGGGCCACTGACATCAGGATTTCTAGATTGCCTCAGGTGCCAGTGACTGTAAGGTATTTGTTTTTCTTAATTTCCTCTAGTGCTAAGTCTGACTTGACTGCAAGACATATATGTATGTTCGTCTGTAACGGCTTTTGCTTCTGACTATAGAGGAACGCACGATTGGCCATGGTTTTCAGACATGTCCCTTCGTTTATTATTTTGGCTCAATCAACCCATACACTGAACTATCGGTCGATCGGGCCAAAGTATTGCATCATGTGAGCCCAGCTAGAATTGTATAAATAGTAAAAAAAAAAAACCAACATATTGATCAGAATTTTTTTTAAGTTATTGACCCCTTTCATGAATTATTCACGCTTTATTGACCAACAAGAAAATAAAATAAATTATAAGGGTAGGATTAATTTAATTTTCATGTTTAGTTATTACTTGTACTTAAAGGGCATGTCCACCCTTAAATAGTTTTTGATATGCGGCTCCCCATGTCTGGTAGCCCCAACCGCATGGTTAGTTTTTCCAAAAGCTCCCCAAACTCTTACTTCCCTCCCCTCGTTCCTCCGCTGCACTGCCTGCGCCCTCTGCTTGCGAGAATGCAAGCAGAGGGGCGGGACCGGCAGTCGCGTCTGTGATTGGCTGAGCGGCAGCCAATCACGGACGCGGCTGCCGGTCACTCAGTGCGGCGGAGGAAAGAGGAGAGGTAAGTAAGAGTTTGGGGATTTTGCAAAATACTCACATGCGGTTGGGGCTGCCAACATGGGGAGCAGCATATTAAAAGGGTTTTACGCTAGGGGGAGGGAGAGGGAGGGGGAAAGGGCTGCGTACGCATGACAATATCTACCGGAGGCAAGGTAGCAGGCAGACCCTGTTAGCCTCCTGGTGGACAGTTTTTGGGACTTTAGGGGGGGTCTACAGAGAACCCTATGGAGCTGGGATGTGAGTAAGGATTACACTACACTACATGGTGGGTGGGGCCATTACTGGGGGGGATTATAGTTTTGGGGTGGACATGCCCTTTAAAAAATGCTAAATGTCTCTATTATGTAGAACATAAGAGAATATTCCCTATGTGGGCTTATAGGCAATTCCCGTGAACATAATTGCCCGTAACATTATTAGTTAAAGGAGAACTAAACCCAATTTTTTTATTCTCCAGAATCTGAAAACTATCCCCCTAAAACACCAATACAATAAATTGTATTAAAGTAAATGTAAGCCTGTTAAGAACTGGATGAAGTATCTGTGTGTATGTGCAGTGTCAGACCACACCTCCTGACCTCAGTCAAATGCTTCCTTGCTTTATCTGTCCTGTAAAAAGATTGGCTAGAGATTGTTAATGGGCGTGACCAACTGTAACAAGTTTCTGCCATAGCTAAGGACTGAGCATGTGCAGAACATAATGGTCATTGACCAAACTGTGTGATACTAGAATGCTGTGATGTAAAGCACAAACCATATGTTATTTAGGTAAATTTCCCAGTGCTCATATCAAAAAGAGAGGTAAGACACAGATTACTGGTTTTATATCAAGATGTTCTGTTTTCTGGTTCAGTGTTGTTCTGTGGCTTTAGTTGTCCTTTCAAATTTTACTAAATCACTAATGCAGTGAAAGAATCAGATTTTAGTATTATTATATAGTGGATAATGTACCCCCTACTGTAAAGTATAAGGATATTATAATTCACAGAGGAGTTCCATGACCATATAAAAGCACGAGGCCGGAGACCGAGTGTCCTTTATACAGGACACGGAACTCCGAGGTGCCTTCTAATATCCATATGAATTTACAGTAGGGGGTACATTATCCATTATAACCCACGCCTCCCTCAGTTATAAACAAACCCATGGTTATTGTGCAGTCCACAGGCTGCTGTATAAGTTCACAGGCTAAAACACACACACACACTCTCTCTCACTCTCTTTACCGATCCTTCTTTCCTCTCCTGCCTCGTGTCAGTGTGTTGTTTCTGCACAGGCATTAGAGGGTCAGCTAACCCCTTCTCCTCCTGGCAGTCATGGGTCCTGATTATAGACCACCCACCTGCTTCTTTCAGTGCTCCGGACAGCTTAGACCGCACCTCTCTTGCTTCCTCCTGGATTCCCTCACACACACCCGGCTGAAGATGAAAGGGTAACGGCTTTGAGGCACTTCCGTGCAGTAGCGCGCCGATTATAGGGATATTATTTACAGTTTATCCCCATAGGGATCCATGGAAGGGGTGGGTTATAATAGTAATTATTTCATGGTGAAAATGTTTTTGCCAGACTAATTCAAATTGTCAAATCTCACTCAAAATATATTTTGGAAACACAATTTGAACTTAGGCAGGGATACTTGATTACCATATATACTTGAGTATCAACCGACCCAAATATAAACCAAGGTACGTATTTTTAACTGATAAACTAGGAAAACGGAGTACAAACTTGAGTATAAACTGAGGATTGACTTTCTCCCATAGGCAGACCCATAGTTTCATGGACAGCCCCATAGAAAGTCCAATACACACCCCTTTAGAATGCCCAATACACAGCCCCACAGAAATTTCCATACTTAGCCCCATACACAGATGTGCCCTGCATACCTTTTTGTACAGCCTGACCACTTAAACATCGTTTTGTTCCTATTCCCTTGCTGTCTGGGCTGATCTGAGTGAGCAGGACAACAATTGCCTAACCCACTAAAATCAAGAGGATTCTCTGTGTTACAGAGTTCAGGTTTTGTTTTCCCAGGGCTATGTGTTTTTGTCTAGCAGCATCCAGATCAGCACAGACCTGAGTATAAACCGAGGGGAGACTTTCAGGTAAAATATCTTGGTTTATACTTAAGTATGTACAGTATATCCTAATTCGTTTAAAATTATTCACTGTTTTAAAATACTATAAATTTCACTAAAGTTCAGCAATGGGAATAGATGTGACATTTATTGCCAAGTGTGCTACAGTTGAAAAAGAACTAATTGAAGAACTAATGTACTAAGAAATTATTTCATTGAAATATTCAAATGCCAGCAGTAAATGTTAAAAGGCTCTATCCATAAAGGTGGTCACACATGGACAAACCACCTTGCAATACTGTTAAACATCAATAGGTTTATAGTATATAATTGAGAGAAACTTGCACTTTCAGTTATCCTCCCTATAGAGAAAGTTGTCCGTGGTCGAGGGAAACACACAGTCCCAAATATCCTCCCTATGCTGTGCCTAGGGAGAATGCTCTGGACTGTGAGTATCCTAATCTTTACAGTCAGCTGACCATGACAATGTCTGTAATTTTTCAAAAATCTGTGATGCGTGTACCTAGCTTAAGTGATGGTCAGCCAGGTTGTTTTAAACAGAGATTATGATGTATATTACGTTTTATTTCTGTCACCTCAACATCTAATCACTAATGTTATTATCTAATAAGCGATCCAGGCCAAAATTGATAATCTTTCAAGAAAATCAACAAGCAGACAAGACCAATTAATGCAGCCAGGGAGTCTATTTTTTCCAGACAGGACCAACTAGGCAACAATATCGGAGTGTTCATGGCTTTTTTCCCTTCTTAAGTTTCTCACCAGCAGGGATAATTGTTTTATGTGGTGGTTGACACAGCAGTTGATTGAAAAGTTTGTTTTTAATGCTCAGTGTTTTCCACCATTAAACAAAGTAACTGATGATTCAAATGAGGGCAACTGATATATTTTGAACTTTATTACCTACATTACTAACCAGATATTTAAGGATTGCTAGTGTTTTGTGAAGGTTCTCATTCATCCAGGTCATGATTTATCTGTTTTATTCAGTTAGATCAACTGGACTTAAAGTTTAGTTTAGCGAAACGTCATCAAGGACTAAATTTTAAGTCCAGTAGATCTAACTGAATACAACAAATATGATTTTACCATGCAGTCAATCAAGGCTGTGACTGCTGACATCACAACCAATTATTGACTGTTGTTTCACCTTCTGCCTCCTCTGCACATGCTCAAGCATATAAAAAGCTCTTACAGGTAACCAGTTCTAAGTTTTAAGTGTGGACATGCTTTTTAAATAAAAAAAACCTCGGTCATACCTTTAAAAAGAACCCTGGATTACATCTCTAGGTAAAACTTGTTAGAAGATATTTTGCTGGAAATATAACTTCCCGAATGCTTCCTGCTTTCAGCAGCCTGTTGCCACGTGACCAGTCTCTGACTACATTAATAAGGCCCCCTCTCAGTTGTCAATTTTTTAAAAGTATGTGCAGGTACTTCCTGTCTCTCCCAGCATTAATTCTTAAGTGAGCATGCTCAAACCCTGAGAACAGATGAGAAGCAGAGGGTAAGGTGATGTCAATCAAGTTACTGTAAGCAGTATGTTTGAAAATTATCTACAATATAATTTCACACAGACTGAAGCTAGAGATTTCATCCAGGGCTCATTTTAAAGGAAAGACCACAGAGTTTATTAAACCTTAACTTGTTGAGAGCCCTCAGTTGCCCTTTAATACATTGGCTTCAGAAACTTCACTTTATTCAGTTTTGTTATGTTGCTGCCTGATGCTACAATCATTATTAATTTCTTTTCTTTATCAACCGACACCCCATAATGATTAAGTGAAAACAGATTTTTAAACAATTTTGTAAATGTAAAAAAAAAATTTAACAAAAAAAGATGTAACAAAAAAACCCCTGAAATATCCCAGGTATTCAGATATTTTGTAACAACACTTTTCTCTTGATCACTAATGAGATGCTTCTACTATTTGATTGAAGTCCACTTGTAGTAAATTAAATTGATTGAACATGGTTTGGAAGCGCACACCACTGTTTATAAAATTATGTCTGAACTGCATATAAGGGCAGAAACCAAGCCAATGGTCAAAGAAACTGCTTTTAGAGATCAGTGATTCTATTGTACTGAAGGTTCCCAAGAGCACAGAGGCCTCCATAGTTCCCAAAAGAAGTTTGGCAAAGTCTTCCAAAAGCTGGTCACCCTGCAAATGCAAACTGAGCAGTTGAGAGGAAAAAGCCTTAGTGAAAGAGGAGCCCAAGAGCCTGATGGTAAGTAACCCTGACTGAACTCCAGAGGTCCTGTGTGGAGACAGGATTAAGTTCCAAAAGGCAACCATAATTGCAACTCTCCACTAATCTGGGCTTTACGTCAGTGTAGCTAGAGGGAACCTTTGTGCAAAAAAGCATTCTACTCTATTCTCTAGTAAGATGCAATCCAAGATTGACATGTTTGGCCTCAATTTTACACATTATATCTGAAGGAAACCAAGCACCGCCCATAACCTGCCTAATACTATCCCAACAGTGAGGAATGGTGGTGGCAGCATCTTGATGTTAGGGTGGGTTTTTTGCAGCAGGAACTGAGAGATTGAGATGTGGAAATGCAAAATACAGAGATATTCTTAATGAAAAACTTGTGCTGTGGACCTCAGACTAGTTTTTCTTTACAACATTACCAAAAGCACACCGTTAGGTCATCACAGGAGTGGCTTAGGGACATCTGCAAATGACCTATAGTGGCCTAACCAGAGCCCTGACTTTAACCCTATCAAACATCTCTGAGAGACCTATAAATGACTATCAACTGGCAGTCCCCATCCAATCTGACTTATATTAAAAGAATTTTCAATGAACTGCAGAAAATCTCACAATCCAAGTGTGCAATGCATGTTGTATCATATCTAAAAATACTACCAAAGGTGCTTCAACTAAGTAAAGAATGTGAATAATAAAGTAAATATGATATTTCAGTTTATTATTTTTAATACATTTGCAAAGTTGTCTAAAAATCTGTTCTCACTTTGTCATTGTAGGGTACTAACATGGAGATTCAATAAAAGTTCTTATTGTTAAAAATGGTGCTTATTTTGCCCCAACCAATCAGATCATGTTAAACATTTGAAAGCTAATATCTGATTGGTTGCCAAAGTTAGCACCATATTTTACTATAGAACTTTTATTGAATCTCCCTGTATGTGTAGATTAATAAGAAAAAAATGTATTGATTGTAGCAACAAGCTGCAACATAATAAAAAATTGAACAACGATAGAGGGTCTGAATACTTTCTGAATCCATTGAAACTGCAAAATATGTTTGTTCACTTTATAATAGTTTATAGTTCCTTAATTTTTTCAATTACTGTTTTAGTCTAGGTCTCAGCCTGTGGGGAAAGACAACAGCAAGAAACCTGGTTTTGGAAAAATTGGCATTTTCTTTAACGCCAACAAAAAAAGACAAAACAAATCTTTTCCAGACTCTCCTACAAGCCCTACTGACAAAACAGGATCTACTAGTAGGACAAATGAAAGAGAATGTAAAAAAGCTTCTGGCTTAGTAAACACCAAAAACCATAACCAAGAAATTACTTTGCCTACGGACAATACTTTAGATCAAGTTCCCCAACAAGTCTCAAAAGAGAAAAGAAAACTTGACGGTCAAAGTGGGAATGTGCTCGTCAGAGGTAGGAGTGATCCACAACAAAGCAATGAAAATGACCCATCTGCAGTAGAAAATAAAATAGCTATTGCTGCCTCTTTTGCTCAAAGCCCTTCTACTCCCACAAATGCCTCTTTAGATAAAAGTAGAAAAACTGAGCAAAGCCCTTCATCTAAATCTGAGAAACTGAGCAGGAATGATGGAAATGTAAAAACTTTCTCTAATATAGCTAGGAGAAGGCATTCTTCTAGTGACAGTGAAACATCTCAGATAAGCACCAGAAAGCACCAAATATCTTCTCAAGAGACCACTATTAAAAAAGACGAGTCTCCTAGAAATGTGTCAAAGAAATCTAACAAAATATGTAGCAAACGAATAGACTCCACACCTGATAAACTAGTTTTAGCATTGAACAGTGTTGATGCATGCAACGTTGCAAAGTTGCCTTTAGGCATTGCATTCAATAATAATGTAAGTGATCAGGACACCCTGCAGCCACAGGACTCATCAGATGACAGTAACAATTTATATAAAACATTGAATGTTGTTGGAATTGATTCCAATCAAGGTCTATCTGATCAGGAAATTGACACTGCAGCTAAGGATAGTGATAAAGGTGCTGCAAAAGTTCTCATTTTTGATATCCATCTGACCAAAACTGCAGAATCAAATCAACAGTTACAGCAAGATAACACTTGTAAGGAAGATACAATGGAAAAAAGCCCAAACAGCAGAAAAACAACACGAAGGAAAAGATCTATTAAAAGTCAAAGTAGTCAGAATGAAGAAAAAAAGATGGAAAACAGTTCAATAAAGCAACAGAGCCCTGACCACACTTTTAACTTTGAAGATGTAACCCAGAACATTGTCACAAGTGAGAGTCAAGTCAAGTGTGTCCCTCTGTCACCTGAAACAAGCAACCCTTTATCAGTAATCCAGGATGTCAAGGCTGGGACTAATCACAAATTGTTACCTAAGGGTGAATCAGACAAAAGTAAACAGCAACACCCAGCCTCCAACCCAATGCGGAAAAAAAAAGAAAATCTGTCTGGCTCTGTTCCTGTTTCCCCAACAGTCCGTAAAGTGCAAGGTAAAGACTGTGTGTTTAAAAGTATTGCAGAAACACCTGCTAAATTATCTGAAGGTAACCACCCTATTCCTGTTTCCACAACAAAAGACACGTACGTGGAAAGTGCACCTGTGCTGGAATACTATGCTGAAAGTGGTGGGGAGGATTGTGTGACAGTGTCATGTGAGAGTACGGGGGAGTGCACATCACTAGATGCAGGTGCTCTGTCTAAAGACACGAGGAGACAGAACAACAATACTAATGGTGAACAGACTCCACTCACTTTGGCCAATTCGCCTCAATCATCATTTGAATCAGAAATTACCCCCCTCAAATCCTCTTTTACAGACAGCAGATCCACAGTAACCACAAAGATCAAGATGTAAGTATGCATGCAAAGCCTGTGCTATCTAGAGTATTAAAATCCACTTTATTTTCTTTGCAGCCTAAAATACACTGCCAGAATGTTGCTTTATGTTATGTTTTTAATTCAGCAGTTTGGATTTATTATTTCTGTTTAAGGGTAGTGATATTCATGGAGGATGGTAATTTATTTTAGAAAAACTGTTACTATAATCTGAATTAATTCGGACACGTAACAGTGGCTTCAAGCATGTTTTACTTTGGTGTATATGTAACATTATATATCTTTACCATGAACACAGTATATTCTTAT
Organism: Hymenochirus boettgeri; assembly: GCA_019447015.1. NCBI lineage: Eukaryota > Metazoa > Chordata > Amphibia > Anura > Pipidae > Hymenochirus > Hymenochirus boettgeri. The sequence goes on along the minus strand of CM033473.1, from coordinate 145,196,384 downwards.
GCATTCGTTGAGATGAAGATTAGTGAGAATATGAGAATAGTGCGGTACAGTACTAGTATGTTAAACATTTACAGGGTGATGAAATAAAAGCTCTTATCATTACAAATAGTGCTAATTTTGCCCCAACCAATCAGATGTTGGGTTTCAAACGTTAAATAACATCTGATTGGTTGGGTCAAAATTATCAATTTTTAACGATAAGAACTTTTATTGCATTGCCCTGTAAGTGACTTCATGTGTCTGAAAAATGTATTGGAAAATGCTAATATAGCTAGGAGTAGGCATTCTTTCTTTCATTGGTTTCATAACTGTTTAGCAGTTTGTTATTGCATATAAACTTTCTGCACAAAGAGTTAATTGCTCCATTCAAAGGAACAGGCATAGATTGCCCATCTTTTGCTTGCTTAGGTAATGCTGTACACTCAATTTTTTAGAAAAAGAGAATGAAACCCAAAAAATAAATTTGCGTTAGAAAGTACTTGCCTCAACAACCTTCTTAGCATGGAAGATTTCACTCAGTTGCCATTCCTTTTCCTATATGAGCTCATTCCTTTATGAGCCTTCATTACATCACACTACCACCTCTTAACACCTGTGATGTTAGAATATATTAAATCATCAATATTCAAATAGTAGAAGTGTCTGTGGGGTACAGAGAGATTCACTGATTAACACTTTCCTAGTAGTGATTTCCTTGTCAGCTGCAGCAATAATGGAAAGTGTACCTTCTTAAAGGGGAAGGAGGGTAGGAACAGTGTGTTTTTGTTTATGCTGTATGTATACAAACAACATAGTAAAGAAGTAAATCTGACCTTAGCCTAGTGTTGCTACCGTTTAAAGTTGCCACCTTTGCCTTTAAGACCCGAACACAAAATATACAGGGAGGATAATAAAGTGAACCTGATATTAGCACCGCTCTCTGCAATATATTTCTCAGTAGTGTACCTATTTAAAGGGGAATGGTGGAGGGTAGGCAATCAGTGCAGCCCTGCTAATTATATCTTATACTCCTCAACATTTACCTTTTGATTGAAACACTATTAAGAACTGCATTACACATTCTGTGCTGATATTAGATTAATTCATTGTTCTCCCTATGCAGCTCTGCACTATTAGGCCTATGTAATAAAAGTTCTTATGGTTAAAAAGGTGCCCCGTTTCACGTTAACCGATGTTATATCGGCCCTAATCCTAACTAAGCCAATACTTCATTGGCTAAACTGAACTATATCCACAAATTATTGGAAATGTCGTGGCCAGCACAAAGTAGTTTAAAACCCATGCTAACCCGAGAGTACATTCATTTTGGACTAATTTCAGGGAAAAACTGCTTACACTTAGCAGCCCCTTAGAGGCTGAGAAACAAATGGTTTTACTGAGTGACAATTATAGAGTCTGTGGAGCTGCTTTTGTATTTGGGGTTTCATTCTCCTTTTCATTTTCATTCTGCATTTGTGAAAACCTGATTGTATAGCTTAAGTATGTAGAGGACAAAAATGCACAACAACTTTTCACAAATTGTTTTGCTATTTGAGATTTATTGAGCATAGTCCTACTAAACTTTCTGGTACCAAATTTTCTCTGCCTCCAGGCACCATAAATAATGAGTTCTAGTGTCAAATATGGTGACAGAAGTTACAAATGTTACCTCACAGATTTGTTTATTTCCTTAAAAAATTATGTTGTCATGTGTAAAGGTTTATAGACACGTCAGCCCCACACATGTGTATGAAGCTTAAAAGCTAACTGCATCCTTTGGGCCAGGAAACAAATAGAATACTTTTTAAGAAAATAATACTTAATTCTGCTGGTCTGCTTCTTCTTTCTTTTTCTTCTCCGTCTGTCTTCCATCCCTTCTGCTTTCTAGTTTTTAAAATATTTTACATTCTCTGCTTGCATGCAGAGTCTGGACCACCTAGTAACTACACTGACAAGTTGCATCTTATCACTGGCTCCATAGAGCATGCCTGTAGCACTTTCCAGAAACAGCTGGTGTCAATAGAACAGTTCAAATTTCTGTTGATTTATTTGTATTCCTAAAGAATGGTATAATAGTATTAATGAGATTACTTTGAACAACACAGCAGAGGGAGTTGGAGGACAGACAGAATATGAGAGCAAAGAAGAAGCAGATCTAATTAATTATAGGAGTATTTTACCCACATAGGTCACAACTTGTTACGTTGTTCTTTGGAGGTATCTTCCTCTATCTTATTTAGTTTTGAGTATAATGCAAAAGGCACCTGCTCGGCTGGCGCAAGGAATTCAATATGCGGTTTGCACATATTTTTGTGTGACTTTCAGTATTTACCCATGTGCCCAAAGAACATATTGAATTATTTACCTGGAGCGATAGCAGCTCTGGGTAAATCTCCCCCGTAGTCATTATTGATAAGGCTTCTCCAGTCAGTCATCTTCAGCATTACGAACTACCCATGTTGTATGTGAAGGTTCGGATTCATCCAGGTCATGGTTTATCTGTGGTGTTCAGTTAGATCAGTGATGCCCATGGACCTACCACGATTTTTTGCAGCCCGTGAGTGGGCAGGGTGACGGACGTGTTGAGATAGGCCATGGGCATAACCAACCATTTTGTGGACGGAGCTACGTCCACGGCCTGGACAGAACACGGGGGGCCGTACTATGGCACCCCTGAGCTAGATAAACTGGACTTGAAGTTAATGGGCATGTCCACCCCCACCCCAAATAAAATTTGCCCAAGTATTGAGCCCACTGTGTAGTATTAAAAGAGCCCTACCTGTCTCTTCTGCTGCATATGGTTGTCCTGCAGGGCCTGAAAAAAGTACAGGAAACTGAAGAGTAGGAAGCCTCTCCGAGTGTAATCTGTTTCTGTCTCTTCTTGCACCTCTGAGAGGTTTGTAGCTTGCACAGTGGAGCTTTCCCTCCCCCTCACTCTGGCTCCCTTTTGCTGCTGCATCAAATCTTCGCCAAAACCAAATATTAGGAAGGGGTAGGAAATACCCCCAAAACTTATGCTGCACTTCCACACAAAAGCAGCAGAAGGGGCCGGAACTGCAGCCGCTGTTTGGCTGAGTCTCAATCAATCACAGATGTGGCTGCCTGTCTGGCCCCTTCTTCTGTTCCGTGCTTGGAAGCAGCAGAAGGGGCTGAGAACGAGGGCTGGTAAGTACATTTAGGAGACAATTTGGGGTTAGTAAAGAGTAGATTTGGTGGGATTTCCTGCCTCTTCCTAATTTTTGGTTTTGGGGGTTGAAATACCCTTTAAAATTTTTTTTTTTTTTTTGGGACTAAAAAAAACCCAAGTGGATTTTAATGCAACAAATAGTATCTCCCAGCCAAAAAAATACTTTGAAAGCTAAATATTAGGGAAAATAAAAAGGGTGGTTGTCAAAGAGACATCAGTTCATCTTTCAAACAAGCCATGGTACTGAAAAGTCAGTAAATGTTCCTACAGATATAAAGGCAAAGCCAGAGTGTGTGTCTGTTAGACCAAAAGCAGGTTGAAGGGAAAGTATGTATCCTAGATACAGTTGCATTGCAAGCAACTGCAAAAGAAATCAAGTTGATTTAACGAATTACCACACAACTAACCATTTCCTGATTTTTTTTTTTTTTTCCCCTTCTTAGTGTAGTTCAGAATTTCTGAAAAACAAAACATGGAATTTGCACATTTGTTCATGTTGTTCATGATCTAACAATTCCATGCTCCTCACACACAGCCAGATCTACAGAATTCATCAAATAATAATTTTGTTCCTTTTGACTGCAGGGGTGGAAAGGGTCAATGCCAAATCATAAATGTGACTTGAAAATAAACCATTTCATAGCCATATGGGTAGGTCTGTTTGCAAAAGGTGTCTTATTGGTCACATCTTTCCATAGACTTCAATATATATGTACAGAAAAAATGGATATATTGTCCTTAAGGAGGACCAAAGGCACTGGGTTTCCCCAAGATTTAAATTAAGAGTTTGACTGGTTTGTTCTGATGGGCAAATATGAAGGCAAATGAAATGTAACAAACTATTTTCTGGTCTCTTATTTTTTTTAAGTAAAAAAAAATATTTTTGACTATACTGCTCCTTTAGTAGATTATACCGGTTCTTTAAACAAGAACTATTTTAGTATTTTAAATATTTGTATTTTTCAGTATATGGGCTTTTGAAATCATTTTTATTAATATAGGTTGGAGATTTTCTTTTCCATGTTTTTTTTTTTTTTTTTAAATATTTAAAATTTCATATTTTAGCACTCCAAAGCCAAAGAATGTGGAATTGCCCATGAAATCGAAGTCAACTGACAGCACAGAGGGAGAGAAGGAGCCAATAACTGGACAACCTATTCATCGGGGAAACACTGCTAATAAGATTTCATTGTTTGAGAATAAAAAAACAAGCCAAAAACAAGTAGATTTTTATGCAACAAAAAGTATCTCCCAACCCAAAAAATACATTGAAAGAGCCAAGCTAAATATTGGGAAAAATACAAAGGGAGGTTATCAAAAAGACACTTCATCTAGCAAACGGAACACTGAGCTGAAAAGTCCTGATGCTAGTAAGTCAGTAAATGTTTCTACAGAAATAAAAAAAAAAGCATGCCAGACAGAGCATGCTAATAATATAGTTGAACTTACAGAGAAACAGCGAACTGAAAACCGCCTTTTAGACCAAATGCAGGTGGAAGAGAAAGGACGTATCCTAGATACAGTTGTTGCATTGACAGCAACTGCAAAAGAAAGCAATGGTCAACTAAACCTAAAAAATATTTCTGAAGTTTGCTTGATTTCTGAAGATGCATCAGTGCCCATTAATAATACAGGCACAACAAATGTAAATGCGTTAGATTCAGAATTAAAATTTCACAAGAATTTGGGGAATTCCAGTGCTTCTAGTAAAGGGAAATGTGAGATAATAGAACAAAATAATGACACATTTTTGGCACAGCACTGCATATCAGTAACATCAGAAAATGAGGACTCACCACTCACAAATACTATTCCTTCTAGTACTGACAACATCCATATCAATGGCAGTAAAGAGGAGACAGTTGATAAAAAAGAAACACCAACAACACATTTAGCATTATGTAATGAAAAATCAGAGATACATACCGGTACATCTGGAGCCAAAGTGGAGAAAAGTAATCAAGATGAAATTAAAATTAGTGCTGGCATTCAAAACAGTTTGCTGATACCTGCTGAACCAATCCAATCTGGATCTGAAAAGACTAATCAGCCAGAGGAAAATAATTACAGCTTTGAACAAACAAATCTGTGGATAAGTCAGAATATACATTCTGATTTATTACATAGTAAACCACTCAGTGAGGCTGTATGTGCAGCTTCTCATCAAGAAAACAATGATCCAAGTAAGGTAAAAAACATGCAAATGCTTATTAATGAAAAAATGTTGATAAATGATGTGGTGGAAAGTGCAAGTTATAGCCATCCTTTGTCTGATTCTGAATCAAACTGTACCCCATTTAATACTACTAGCATTGTTGAGATTATTCACTCTCCAGATGGTACGTCCTCTGGGCCTGATAAAAAGGGAAATGTAGATAGCTCAGTCTTATCACAGCTGACATGTGAAGAACATCTAAGTACGGATTTCCAAAAGAATGTAAATGAAACAGATAATGGTGCCATTGGTATAATAATACTGGAAAACGAACATGAAAATACAGAATTACCGAAAGAGACTGTCATGATTTTGCCCTCACAAACAACTGAAAAGATTAATTATGCTGTTGATAAAGACAATGTCAGGCAAATAGGCTGTGCAAAAGATATGCAACATGTAGAAAATAACAATGAAACTGAACAGATAGAAACCAGTGTAATCAACCTGCTCCCAGAAACAAATAGAGACGTGTGTGAATTTCCATGTATTGAAAGTGAATTTATTGGGCCAGATGGTTTAAGAGTTAAGAAACAGCACAAAGATAACACCGAGGGTATGATAGAAGTACAGAAGAAACTTGAAAGTACAGCTGTACAGAAAGAAACAAATGTTCCTATTTTGCAGTCACAAACAACCGAACAAATTCAAAAGTATGACTTTGGTAGTGTTGCCAGTGATGATAACATTAGACAGCTACTTCATTCACCAGACACAAGGCAGGGAGAAAATCAAAAGACAGCTGTAAAGTTAATAGTAAATAATAACATTCTACAGTCAGAAACAATTAAGGAAGTTGTATCTGAATCCCAAAATACTGAAAGTGATTTAAATATGCAAGATGCTTTTCTTAATGTTGCCCAAACACCAGAAAATGTAGACAACATAGAAAAACATGTAATACCTCTTAGTAAAGAAGATGGAAAAAACTCAGGTTATATTGCTGAGTTAGAGAATACTAGTATTACTAAAGCACCGTGTTCAAATAATACAATTTCTATTAGTGGTGTGTCTGAGAAGACATTGGATCTACTAGTGTGTAGCTCTGACAAAAATGACACTGAAGGTGTTATAGAGACTGAAAAACTTAGTCTGCACAGCCTTGTGGCTGATGAAGAACAACCAAAAGTTTTGCAAAAAAGTAAAGAGGCAGTCTTGACTGGTTCTGTAGCCAGCGATGATAGTATCCTAGATTCATCTTCAGATATGGAAAAATTTGCAGAAACTATCAGAAAATTGGAAAGCCCAATTACTTTGCCTCAAAAGAGAAAGAAAACCAGAACTCCAAAGTCCCCAGGCCCATATTATGGCTTGCCTCCCATCCATGAGGACTTTTTAGAGAAAATACTAGATAATGACGCATTCCCATTTGGTTTAGGAAAAAAAGAGAGGACCAAGGAACTTGCACCATTGTCACTGTTTAAAATGCAAAGCAGAGAGACTGCAGAGAAATTAAGACCAAAGCGGGCTTCTGCAGAGCAAAGCATGCTTTTAAAATCTCTGAAATCAACTAAAGAACCTTCTTCATCACCACAGGAAACATATAAACACGAAAATACAGATGCTTCTGACTTTGTTGTCAAAAGATCACGAATAGAATCAATGTATGCTAGCTCGAAAGCCCCTTTTACTTTTAAACCAGAAAATGTATTTTCCCCTTCTGCAACTACAGTCAACACAATTACTACCTCGTTTACAGCAGCTAAGAAGGATTTTTCTCCTTCGGGGGAAAGCCCTGATTTCAGAACAGCATCTTTAAATGAAAATCAGAAAAAAGAAATTAATTTGCATGAAAATGTAAATGAGTTTTTAGCCTTAAAAAGCCAAGATAATTTCCAGGTTGACATTTCAAAGCTGCTTTTTCCAAACAAAGAAAATATGGAAACAAATGTTGTTACACAACTTATTCCACACAATTCTCAAAAAAAAATTTCCACGGAGATGGATCCTTCTTCACCTGATGGAAAGGGTATTTTGACAGCCCCTATTGAAAGCACTCCAAAATCTGACTTCCTAAACTCCATCAGTTTGTCCAAAGACCTTCCAGAAGTGTTTTATTTCAGGGGTGTGGATCGGGACCCTGTCTTCTCAAACATTGCTTCACTGGTGAGTTTTATTTATCTTTGTTTATAATGTTGAAAAGCTGCTGCCTTTTTTTAAAATGGTGATGACTGGTTCTTTATGTTCTGGTTGATCATGGGGTAATTTTCAATTGCCATTTGGAGTCAGGAAGATTTTTTTTCCTACCAGTTTTAGCTTTTTTTTTTTTTTTGCCTTCCTCTGGATCAACTGTTAGGTAGGGTTAAAGAGGAGGGTATAAAGGTTGGACTAGATGGATGTATGTCTTCAACTTCAATTACTATTTTACTATGTTCTTTACATTTCAGAGGAGAAAACAAAAAATATTAATGGTTGGAAAGGATTTTAAATTTAACAGCTATGTCACTGGCCTTTTAAATTAATAAAAATGTGGAGAAATCATGTTTTTCTCAGTTCACTGCAGCCAGTGCTACAGATTACATAACACATGAAATTTTACTTCCCTTTTTATTTTTATATATGTTAATATATTTTATTTTTTTTTTAAATTTTGTTCAAATTGTATTTTTTTCTCTCAGAAAAGACAGTTGAAGCTTATACCATTTCCTTTTCCAGTCGGGAAATTGCAGTCGGGAATTAGCGCTGAACATATAATCAAATATTAAACTTTAAATCAACTGAGAAATGTAAATACATATCACAAGCACGCAGATTTGTGTGTACTTCCTATATAACATGTTGGGTTTCTAGGTTTTGTCACTACTACTAGTTTTCCTTAATATTAGTCTTGTCTCTTTGAATTTCTGAATTTCTTTTGAAAGAGAATGGAGCTCAGTGTATCAGACAGATGGGCTAAAATACTGGGCTTTAGAATAGAAGGAAATACTGTAGTTTAAAGGTTTCATGGGTAGCCATTTTTTTAAAGGGTATCTCCACTCGTTTTTATAAGTTTTGGTAATCCAGTTCTATTGAAGAACGGGAGGTAAAGGAGCTGTGCCTTACCTTCCGTTCTTCAATAGAACACACAGGAGCCAGGAGAGAAGGTAAGAAACTTACCCGCTCGCTCCCCCGGCGCTTGGTCTGACAGGTCCCGACGGACCTTGTCTTCTATGCGCATAGATCGCGCATGCGCATAGAGACAAGGTCCGTCGGGACCTGTCAGACACGCGCCGGGGAGCGAGCGAGCGGATAAGTTTCTTACCTTCTCTCCTGGCTCCTGTGTGTTCTGTTGAAGAAAGGAAGGTAAGGCACAGCTCCTTTACCTCCCGTTCTTCAATAGAACTGATTCCCAAAACTTATAAAAACGAGTGGAGATACCCTTTAAAAGATTGTGGGAACACTGTTCTAATTGCTTGAGACCAAATCCCCATTCAATGAGGAATTTTACAAGCAGTACAGTATATTACATTCAGGGCTGCTGAGATTTTTTTTTTCTCAATCTGTTTTGCCACATTAAGTAAATTATTACACGGGGGTAAGAGCATTGAGGATCTCTGAGATTACTGCTTGTGGTAATGGACTATTGGAAATAGTCAGCTTCTGCTAGCTTTTAGGAAATGAAGAGCTTGGCTGGAATGTTAAAAAAAAAAAAAAAAAAAAAAAGATTAGGTAATAGAGTAGTACACTTTTTTTATTCTTAGGGTGGACATGCGTTTTCGCTCACGATTGCCCCCGTGATTTCTGCTAAAACAGAAATTGCGGGAAAGTGAAAATTGCAGGGATTTCCGTTACGCATTTTTAAATAGTGAAAATGCATGTGCAAACGCGAAATAACGCATGCGAACGCACAGAAATTGTGCCTGCAATCGCGTGCGATAACGCGCGATTTCGTGCGTTGTAGTGTGGCCTCCGCCTTAAAGGGGAACTGTGGTCCATACAAATGCCCTTTATTAAGAAGAGCTGTGGTCTCCATACAAGTGCCCTTTATTAAAATTTCATAGGATCATTTTTCTATGTAATCTATCCAAAGTTACAGCAGTGTAAAGGGTAATGTTTCCAGCTAGCACTGTGAGCGGTGACACCACCAGTACCATTGTCCTGTCCTCATGCTTTAGGCTCACTTGTATCCTTTTAAAGCTAGCCACAAGCCTGAAAAAACACTTTTTATTTGCCTAAAATAGCCATAGGTAGAGAAAAGGAAAGTAACTGGTTGCAGGTCCGTAACTAGCTTCAGAAAAGATCGTTTTTTGGGGGGTGGCGCTTCTTGCACAGCACATCATGTGACTGTTACAGAGGCTCAGGCAGATAGGAAAGACCAGGAACTATAATTTTCAAATACTATAACTTAAGGTCCAGAGAAGCTACAGACATCATCATATACTTGTATATTATTAGATTCTGCTGCTGATGTGTAATTTATGTGCTGCACAGCAGCAGAGGCAGCTTTGGGTATGGCCATCACATAAACATTACAGCTTTGACTGCCAGACTCGGAAGCTGGAGAGGAGACAGTAGTGAGAGGGAACGTGTTAGTAAGGTTAGAAGCGTCATTGGTAAAACAAAGTATAGTGAAAAGGGGGTTTGGGGGCTTCTTATAAAGTGTTAAAATTTTCATTCTGAGGGGGCATGTCCACCCCCAAAACCATAAGTTAACCTACTACTGGCCCCACTGTGTAGTGCATAAAAATCCTTACCTTACATCCCAGCTCCAAAAATTAGAAATGTGCACCCTGTAACAGTCTAAAATTCAGAATTACATTAGTTGCAGTAGGGCATGTCATAAAAAATGCAGCCTCTTGTCTTGACTTCTGTCTTTTATAGGTGTGGTTTGTGTTTTGCATTGGATTATCTTAAAAGATAAGGGTGATGACTGCTTTAATATGCTTTTTTGCATATATATATCAGTTTTCAGGGAGTGTTTCAGACCTTCAGGGCAGTGGGAGAGTCTGAGGGGGAGGAGTATGGCATTTCTAAGAAAAGTAAAATCCTTAGTGTATGAAGTAAGAAGCGAGGAAAGTCAAATAATTTATGGGTGCTATTGAAGGATCCTCTACAGTCACATACGAAATGTCAGAGGCAGAAATGGTAAGGGGTGTGCAGTGCAGCATAAATGTATTAATGCATGTGTGAGCTGGTGCTGTGATTTTGATCTAAAAAAATCTTTGAAAAGAATGAATGAGTCAAGCAAAGAACTCTGAAAATTCCTATATGAAATATTTTTGCAGGGGTTTAAATCAACAGTAAATGTGTGATGTATGGAGTACAGTTATTCAATATGATATATTAATATGTCATTAACCTTTAAACAGACCGTTTAGAGTATTTTCATACAGAAGTGAATAATGCTAAGATTTTACCAGCTGAGTACAAGCTTGACAAGTCTCATGTGTTTTTTAGGCACTTCCTAAAGGTGTAGAGAAAATAAATCCCAGACCAGGAAAGGTAAAAAATAAACTACTAAAGCAATTTGAATTATTGTTAGTCTGCAGTTAATCTTTATTACATGACAACTTTTTGACTTTTCAGATTGCCATATTCAGTGAAGCAAACTTTGCAGGAACAATGTTTGAAGTATACACAGACCTTCCAGATTGTACCTCTTGGGAGCTGTCAGCAACTATTTGCATCAGAACAGTAAGAGGATGGTAAGAGGCAATGTGAAATATTGTTGTTACTGCACAGGGCACTGTGCCAAGTGTAGACAGCAGGAAAACACTAATAAATTTGAACGAACACGTTTGTTGCATTTATGTGTAAATAGTTTGTGTTGCAACTTCTTTCATAATATTTTGATTTGCAAAAGAAAACTAGATGCATACAATAAAATTCTAGAAAACGACAATAACCATTAATAATTGATACAGGGCAATCACATTTCATTATGTGGACTCTGAGCATTTTAACACGTCAGCTATTAGGAAAAGAAAAGGATAGAAAGCAGGTGGACAAGCAAGTTTTTATTTCCGCAGATAAGTAACAGCAGAAAATCCCTCCCCCTCACATTCCAGTAAAATGCTTTAGTAGCTTGTCCAAAGAAAGTTGGGTTTATTTTGGGCGAGAAGTGTCAACACAGAACTCCTTTATTTTTCATTGTATTGTAATGGGATTTCTGACATTCTGCAAGCAATCCAAAACCTTTTGCTATTATTATACAGCTTACATATGCTAGTGCACTGTTTCATGTACCATTCTACAAACAACATTTTTTACCTTTGGTTACCACTCCCTTTTTAATATTGTTTGTCATTTTTCCATAGTTGGATTCTGTATGAGCATCCTAATTTTGAGGGAAGATCCATTGCATTAGAAGAGGGGGATTTAGAACTTACTAACACTTGGGGAGAAGACTCCCAAACAGATGAAACCCTCCCAGGCACTGTAATTGGATCACTACGACTTGTTGTTAAGGTAATTATTTTGTATGTTAAAAACTGCATACAACCAAAACTAAGCTTGTGTTTTATATCTGATGTAAAGTTCCCTCCAATTTTTTTAATCATCTGTGTGCAGATAAATATAATTTCTGTGGATACAAATTTGCATTTTGTTTGTGCAACTTAATCTAATACCTACATTCTGCTAAATTTGTTTGTGAGCTTAGAGGGAACATTGATCTTATGTGGTTTCCTTTTCTTTAAAAATATAACGCCATTGCTTTGTGTGAGCAATACAGCATATTCATACAAAGGATGTGGTTGCTTTTTATAAAGTACTAGTTTAAAAATAGTAGGTTCTTGATTATCAGGAGCTTGTTGATTTAAATGTGGAGAGAATCAAAAATGCTTTACCTCTCTCTGTGTGTGAATATGAGGGCAAGTCACTAGTGAGCTGCTTGTAGGCCAAGAACGGAGCATTGTGTGGCTTAACAGGTAAGTTACATCTTTCCACGTTATCACTACTGTGGTTTTAAAGTTTGGGTGTTGATCTAGCTGAACTGTATCTTTTTTTTTAATTATGGGGTGGAGTTTAAAGGGAAAGTTCAGTGAAACAATCATTATTACTTAAAGGACAATTATACTTACCTCCTATTCGCTCCTCTTCTTATATCCACGCTTTCTACCAAAGGTGAGGACCTAAGCCGCTAGGCCCTCACCACTAGGCTGTTTGCACTTACACTGATATACTTACACAGCGCTGCTCAGCTCCCTAGTCTGCTTCCGCGATGGGTCCAATAGAAAGACACGCTCCTTGCAGAGCGTAACTTCCTATTGGCCTTGTTGCCAACAGAGATGAGGGGGCTGAGCTTAGCGGAGCAGTGCAGTGTAAGTATATCAGTGTAAGTGCAAACACTTATGGCTTAGGTACTCACCCTTGGTAGAAAGCATGGATATAAGAAGAGGAGCGGATATGAGGTAAGTATAATTGTCCTTTAAAGGGGAACTGTGGTCCAAAAATGGTCCAAAAATTTATAGGAATTGCTCTCCTGAGAATTTTTGCAATTTATTTTCATTGTTTATTTTACATAGTTTTGAAGATATTTACATTTTTGTGTGTGATATGGCAGCAGCATCACCAGGTCCCCTGCACTTCCTGCTCTGAAACCAGTCAGTCAATCTACCCTGTGTCTCCTCCCCTTTGCAGCCCCCCTGGTCCCTCCCACTCATGGACCCCATGGTCCCTCCAGTTGCAGGCCCCCTTGGCCCATTCCCTTACAGCTCCATTTGGCCCCTCCCACTCACGGGTGCCATGGTCCTGCCCACTTGTGTGTGACATGTCCCCGCCCACTCAAGGGTGTCGTGGCCCCACCCGCGGGTGTTGTGGTCCCGCCAACTGTCGGGTGTCATGACCCTGCCCACTCATGGGTGCCTTATCTCCACCCACTCACAGGTGCTGTGGGCCACTCTGACACCTAGTGAGATCTCTGCCTGAAAAGGCCGTTTACACATAGTGAGAGAGAAGGGCTGTAGATTCCATTACCTTCTCTGCAGCTGCAGGTCCTTCAGACAGAGGAGGGACTTCCTGTCTACCTCACACACTGAAGGAGTCTGAGGCTGTGCTTGCCGGCAGCACTGTGCAGGAGAAGCCTTAGGAATGTCACATGTTAGCCTCCCATCCATTAACTTTCTGGTCAGTCATTTCTGATCAGGTGGTTGATGGCTCGTTTTAAAGGTAGGAAACTGGCCTCATTTAAACCCCCCTTTAAATTATCTATATTACACATACATAGGTATTTAACATATTGTTTTTAGAAATCTACTGAGCAACTAGATTAACCCAGGGACTGAGACTATAACTATAAGATGTCCTGTAGAAAGGAATTTACTGGCAATACCATGGCTGCATAATCTTGATCAAAGTTCAAGCTATGCAGCAAACACAGTTTTTGCTGTAATAGGGCAGACAGAATAAGAAGCTGGTTTGCACATGTAACAGCAGTGGCTGGTGTGAGGGGGGCTCCAAATATGACTGCAACATTTTTAGTACTTTGCATTTTCAAAAATATGACAGAAGAATAAGATAACATTCCAGGAGCAGCAAGAGAAAGGTGGTTGTTTTGTGAAGTATGACTTTATGGAAAAAAATCACCAAAACTTGGTGGAACTTGCTAAACTGGCTGTTAGAAAGCAAAAGCCTTTTAGAAATGTTAACAAGAAACTGGTCTTTCAACAAGTTAGGGTTAAGTAAAAGGTTGCTGTCTTAAGTTGGGTACACACCACCCAAATTTAATTTAAAGAAAATTAAGCACATGCGGTCCTCCTATGGTCAGCAGGCTCGGTCTCAGTGAACGGTTAGCCAGGACGAAAGATCCCATCTTTTGTACCCAGCCTAACATTTAAAACAATGCTTGTGTATGGGGGGCTTGAAAGGTGTGACACATTGCTTTCTAGATAATAATACAAATTTTTACTTTACTCTAGCATTTATCAATACCATAGTTCTCATTTAAACAAGAGTAGCCATAAAATAATAAAACACTTTTCAGCCATTAAATTCTTAAAGGGTATCTCCCAACGCACCCTTCCAATGTACGCACATGCACATTCAGTGCAAGGGAGCATCACAACCTGCCAGATTAACAGTGGAGGAACTTGATTGCAGGAAAGTTCTCTGTGTTTGCTCCTGGATGTTTAATTTAAGGGGTGGTAAGACATAGCATCTTTACCTCCCGTTCCTCAACTAAACCAAAAAAAGTAAGTATACGGTACATTTTGAGTGGAGATACCCTGTAAGATTGGACTTCACAGAAAAGAAAATTAATTCATGAAAGAGTGCAGTTTTGCAATTTATACAATTAGTAAATATTTATAGTTTTAATCCTTCTTCATAAATTTTACGATTTTCTCTGGAATTCTGGATATTAGGTTATAGGCAAAAAAAACCCTGTCTGATGGTAATCCATTATCACTTTGTTTGTGCTTGGAGTTGATCATGATACGCTGGCTTCTGCTTGTCCTCCTGCTTTTACTGGCCACAGATCCAAAATGTCAATGCTATGTTTTATGAGGCACTTCATTATCACTTTTGCCTATGATATGGTGCTCCATCATGCTGGAAAATATACATATCATCACAAAAGTACACCTAGATTGTTGGGAGGATTTTTTCTTCAGTTATGTACTTTTTCTTTTCTGAGCAATCAATTTCTTCAAAAAGATTCCTTAGAATAAATAACTCTGCACCAGTCTTCTGCTTTGCAAATCCTCGTACTTCCTGAAGAATTTCATTCTGTGCTTGATGTTTTTCTTGGGGAAATGGTTTTTTCTACCCTTCTTGCCACAAGGTTGTTGTCCAAAAATCTTCACCTCACTGTGCCTGCAGATGCACTCACGAGAACCTCCCGCCACCATTAGGCAAGTTCTGCACTTGTGGCAACACCATTTAGTAGCCCGACTCCTCAGGAGGAGATGGTCCTGGCACTTGCTGGACACTCTTGGACGTCCTGGAGCTTTCTAAACCTCTCCTCTTGATGACCCAGTGAAGGGTTCTTTTGGGTGTAAAATCTTTAGCAGTAGTTTCCTTGCATGTAAGGCAGTTTGAATGCAAAGGGATGATGACCGCATGCGTTTCTTTGGAGTTAACCATTGCTAACTCAAGAAGCACATCTGCCCATTTCAATCAGAATAAGTTAGCTGTTTATCTGTATGTCACATACTGTATTTGTTATTTGTAAGATATGCAAAACCAGTTTTTGTTATTTTATCAGGACTACAGGATCTGTCAAATTGATCTGTTTACAGACCCAGAAGGTTTAGGAATCATGACCTCATATTATGATGATACTGAAGAGCTACAGGTTTATGGGAGACTGCAGAGGACTTGTTCCATAAAAGTGCACTGGGGAGTGTAAGTAATGTGGTGCTGATTTAATTCATATAAAACTCGGTGGCAAAGATAAAATATCGTGCTAGTGGCTCAGGTTAATTTCCAGTTTGGCCTTACAATCTGCCTAACGTAAACACCAGCTATTTGTTTTTTTTTTTTAAAGAATAATTTAATGTTAATAAAATAATTTAATGTTAATAATAATAATGTTAATAATGTTAATGTAAAACAACAGCAATGAATTGTACACATTCTGCTCGCTTTCACAAACAACATAACCCACATACACCTCAATTCATCACTCCAGAACATTCTGATTTAACATTCTAATGCCTTATGGGGAAAAAATATTTACTTGGATGGATAATATTCCCTATAATTTTACTGGCCCTATTAGTAGCTTGTTTACCATAAATACTATTCTATAGTAAATATTTGTGATTATGATATTTAATGCATTTTCAGGAAACAAAGTTATATTTTATTGGGCACATACATTTTTGGGTGACAAACTTTTTATAAGAGTGAATGTCAGGAGTGCTGATAGACAACCTCTAATTCTCTTTATCTTTATTAATATGGTAGTGAGATCAGCTATCTGAAAAGGGACGCTATACTCCTGCAGTAACTGGCAGCTCTCTGGCCCCTCCCACAATCCGTGTTCCTGACACTCCCTGACAATTTACCCTCTATTTTAAAATTGGATGTGTACACATATATATTTTATCTGTGCACATACAGAATTACATTTTGTTTGTTACACACCACAGTGCTTATATCCAAGCAGGCTTTTAGAGTGCACACCATAAAATAAACAAGCACAAGTACACAGCTTAGAGGAAACAATGCCTTCTGGCCAATCTCTGACAAAGGCATGCATAGTTTAATAAATGGGAGGTCAGAATGCTGAGTTTTACTGCATGAGATTACTGTAGTTCTGTTTTAAAGGAACACTATACTTTTGAATTAACTTAGAGCTACACATGCAGTAACTAACAGATATGTCCTATGCTTCTAATTGTAAGTTAATGGGAGAAGAGCCAGTGACTGTCTGGGAGAGGGGCCAGAGCAGTGGGTTACTGCATGAGAACAGTATAGTGTCCTTTTCTAAGATTGAACAGTATCTTATAAACATGTTTGATGTTTAGGTGAGAGCTCATCACCAGAAGGCACATACTTTGCTAGCAGGGTACAGATAGAGAGAGATGTTGATTTAGTAGTTCTAGAAGGACAAAAAAGGATGACAATCTGCACCTGATATTTTATAGCTAGAATAGTGGGCCTTCTGCGTTCTGTTCATACGGGTAGTTGGTTAAGAATTGGTTTAAAATATTAAAAGACAATTATACTCACCTCCCCCTCGTTCCTTTCCCCCCACTCCGTCAAAGTACCCAGGGTGAGGACCTAAAACACTAAGTCCTCACCTCTGGGTACTTTACAAATGTCCTGCACTACTTACTTGTAATCTCCCTCATCGCTCCGGTCCGATCCTCCCCATTGGCACTTTGAATGACAGGTCGCGAGGCAGCCAATGGGAGGACGCGCTCTGCAAGGAGGCGTGTCTTCCCATTGGCTGCCTCCCAGACTGTCACTGACAGTGCCAGTGGGGAGGATCCAACCAGAGCGACGAGGGAGATTACAAGTAAGTAGTGCAGGACTTTAATACCCAGAGGTGAGGACTTAGCGTTTTAGGTCCTCACCTGGATACTTTGCAGGAATGGATTGGAGAAATGGTAAGTATATTGCCATTAATTGCCCTTTAACTTGAACTAGATTGTTCTGTGCTACCAGTGAGACCTTGGTTTGACTTACCAATAGTCAAACCAAGTATCAATCATGTTGAGAATAGCAAATCTTAATTTTCCCTCTTTAGAAAGAATCCTAGATATAGCTGTGATAGTTTTTTTAACAAATAATTCACTCAAAAAGTTAATTATTCCTTTAATGTATTGATTGAAGCCAGGGAGGTTAAGGAGCTATGTCTTACCTCCCTTTCTTCAATCAATTCACCAGGAGCAACGGACTAATAAAGAAGATATTTACCTTACACAGGATCCTTGCAGCAGCAGTGGAAATTCCCAACCACTTCCTGTTCAGAGTAACTATAGCCCGCATTATCGTGCATGCGCGTTATAATTACTCTGAACCAGGAACCAGTCGGGACCTGTCACTGCTGCTGCGGTGGATTGTGTGTGTAAGGTAAGTTTCTTCATCCATCGCTCCTGGTGAATTGATTGAAGAACAGGAGGAAAAGTCAAAAACTGTTTTTGGTTTTTCCTCTCAACAATGTTGAGCATTTTATCTGAAAAACAAAGATTGGGTCAGGCGGTATCTTCAATTCTCATCTCTCCTCAGATTTCAAGTGGAAATCTGAGGAGAGATGAGAATTAATGATGCAGTGGGAGGCTTCGAGTGGTTCTTCTGATCGTATTTCCGATCGTTGCACTCGATTGGAAATCTGGACAGCTTAACAATTGCTAAGAATATTTTAAATTGTAAGATTTTTAAATAATTTTACTCTGGATAATGCAGTGGGTTTTTTTTTATCCATTCTTTTCATCTTTCTATTTACAGTATGGTTGAATATTAAATAGCTAAATTGGCAGTTTAAATTCACCTTATTCTTTACTAGTGATATCTACTCTTTAATCTTCTGTTATCTTTCAAATTTACATATTAAGACGCCTTTTCTCTTTAGTTTAGATTACAGTATAAGATGTGAAGCCCTATAGGTGCTTTCAGGGGGGCGTTTTGTATGACAGATGTATTCTTTCACAGTATAACGATTGTATTAGCTTATATATCTGCTTGTTTGGATTCTCAACCAAAACCTGATTGTGACAAGGAAGTATTAAAATAAATGACAGAATGTGATAATTAAATGCAATTGGTGAGAAGACAGCCACTACTGTCATAATGAGGAGTCTTTACAAGTCATTTGTGCAATACTTATGCCTTTTGAATTCATAGCAATGACATAAGATGTTTCCCAATATATATGTAATTTATACCTCACTAATCAAACTCACTTTTTTACTTTGAATCATAAAGCTTTCATAAAATCAGACATGGCAAAAAAATTGTTGCAAGGTGGTATATTGACCTCTACTCCTAGTATCTTCTTTTTATAACACCAGATTCACTTTTGACCCATGAAGGGGCACTTCAGAATACCAGTAAATACTGTAGCATTGCTGTCAATATAATAGGGAAATCGATTATTATAATTTAAAGAAACATTTTTTTTTATACTGGATCATGTGGTAATGTGAACAAAATAACAATGAAAATGATGTCCTAATTATTCTTAAGCTGGGTTCACACATGGCGGCCATTTTAAAGATGACAAACAGGATCTGTAAGATCCGATCTGTCATTTTTCAAAGATCAGGATACACACAGTCCCGAGCGTTCTCCCTATACACGTCATAAACACAGCATATGGATCACGTTCGGGACTGTGTGTTTACCCTTGATCACGGCCAACTCCCCAATAGGGAGACTACTGTGGCTGAGGGAAATTTTAGGTCTTTTCCCAAACTACTGTAAGGCCTGCAAGAACGTTTGGTGGCTGTGCGCTAGTTTAGGAAAGACTAAACACACTGGCGATAAAGTCGACGGTATAGGGGCTTTATCGGCAGTGTGTGTACCTAGCTTTTCTGGCCTAGGACTGGGGTAATTCACTTTATTCCAGTAACCTTTAAATTTCACTAATGGTTAATTTTACTGTAAACATGAATAACAGTTTTTGTTTTCTACTTCAAGGTGGTTGATTTATGAAGAACCTGGTTTTCAGGGTGTACCCTTTATTATAGAGGCTGGAGAGTATCCCGACCTTTCATTTTTGAATACAAATGAAGTATACATTGGATCACTGAGGCCCATGAAAATGGTATTCTAATTGTATACCATGTGACAAGTATTTTAAAGTAGAAAATATAAATAGATTTTGCAAATATGTTTCGTTTTAAAAGAAATCCAGTGCAGAAATGTAACCGGGAAACACAAAACACGCCTTAGCCAATCATAGGAGCAGATGTCAGTCGTGCCCCTCCTGCTTGACTTCCATGCACAAAAAGACATGGAAATTAAGCAGAAGGCATCATGGGAACGAAGACTGGTAATTACATTTGGGGACAGTTGTGACTGCTATAAACCTCGCAAGGTTGAGGATTATAGCCATTTCCTGACACATCAAAATTTAGTTTGGTGGGTGGACATACCCGTTAAGCTAATGTAGGAACACACACTTGCTTTATCAACAATGTTTAAAGCCTCTTTCCCAAACGTCCGGGAAAGACATAAAATTTCCTTCGCCCACGGTCCCTATAGGGGAGTTGCCCGTGGTCGAGAGAAACACAATGTCCTGAACGTTCTCCCTATGCACAGCAATTCAAACATATATCTAACTACACCCGGGACTTAAATGAGAGGCCTGCACATATAAGCTTGTATGTATGTATTTTAATTCTTATATAGCGCTACATATTCTGCAGCTTAACAATTATTTACTCAATTCAGATTAGGCCCTGCTACAAAGAGCTTACTATCTAATCACTTTATGTACACATACAACCTATCAGCATGTCTTTATGATTGTGGGGGAAACGGGAGTGCCTGGAGGAAACTCACACAAGCACGGGGAAAACATACAAACTCTTTGCAGATGTGTCAAAGGATGGAATCGAACTCAGGACCTCAGTGCTGTAAGGAATCGGTGCTAACCACTAAGCCACCGTGTTGCCCGTGCTGTGTGAAAAACTAAACAGCAACCATATATTCTAGTTATTAATTGTATATAATATATATTTGTGCACTTGGTTTATCTTGTTTAGAATTTGAGAATATTTATTAACTTTTACAAATATTGGATACATGAGAACAGGTTATTTTTAAAATAGCTTTTTTATTTTCTTTTTATAGGGGAGCCGAAAAGTTGAAATGCCGTATGAACCGAAGGTAATATATGGATATACCTTTTTGCAATAATAGAAAATGTATTATTGCTGCTAGTGCCTGAATTAAATAATACTGATACAATATGTTACTGTATTTCTAAAGTGAAAACATGATATGACAACAATAACAAGCCTTTTTAAGAGACATGCAGGGTTATTCAATAAAAGTTCTTATCATTTAAAATAGTGCTAATTTTGCCCCAACCAATCAGATGTTAGCTTTCAAATGTTAAATTACACCTTATTGGTTGGGGCAAAATTAGCACCATTTTTAACGATAAGAACTTTTATTGAATCTCCCCTATAGTCCCTATCAAGTTTTTACAGTCTAAAAAGGGTATAATTTTGGTGTCTAATGGAGAGTCGATAGGCTGTTCAGAGACAGACGGGCTACTCTTTTGCAGTTTTAAAGGCACCCATGCCTGACACTGGCACTTCTAGATGAATGTTGAGTGTCACACTTACTGGAAATAGGTAACAACATTTTGTTGTGTAACAAGACTTTGAGCCAAGTAAGCCCTGGACAGTTTAATAGATAGCAGGACCCCCTTTTGAATTGTTAGCCAAAAATGGGCATAAATTCATGTTGGGTGGAAGCACCTTTGTGGAGTGTGAACCTGTCCTAACAGTGTGTTCAACAAATCTGTTGAAGGAGATTACAGGCAACAAAACAACTTGTGTTCACATAAAAATTATATAGACTGCCATATTAGTCCCTTATTTTAAACACGTTTGTATTGACAGGCTATTATGTCTCTTCTTTTTTCCCTTTGCATATATAAATTGGAAAAATTTAGACGGAGGATTTTAGGTAAATATGTGCTAGTAACACCAAATAGATTAATATTGTGTTTAAAAGTTGGAACATTAAGAAAACGTAGATAAAGATAGGGTAGAGTGGACTATAACTATAAAGTATAAAGCATTGGTTCTTTTCTAAAAGGAAAAATAGACTTGATATACTACATGTACTAACTTTGTATCTTGTCTTTCGTTCCAGATAATTATTTTTGAAAAGGCTTTGTTTGAAGGACGGCAAGTGGAGATAGAGAAAGAAGTACTGAAGCTGGAAGCTCTAGAAAGCCCTGAAGTCAATCAAGATAAAGAAATTGTTCCATTTACTAATATAGGATCTATAAGAGTCATCAGTGGCTTGTAAGTAAACAAATGATAACATATTTAAACAGTTAGCCAAATATTTTATGTTTTTTGGCTGTACAATTCTTCAGTGGCAAGTTTAATAGAAAATGCTTCTTGTTAAATTCCAAATATATTTAAAGGGTAACCATCTTGGATGATGGCTCTAACTGGATATAAAGTTATTTTCCAGACTACAGTAAAGCGAGTATAGTATAGTACCTGAGACAGGTGCACTCAGGAGCGCGGTATGGTAAGTTCCAGGTCCCCCGAGCAAACAATTATTCACAGGGAGGTGGGAATAAGCATTCTCACCTCCCTGTGAATAATAGAAAAGGATGCCAAATACTTGATTTTTTTAAGTTTAGTGTTCCTTTAAAATTGTTCTCCTCAGTACTATTAGCTGAGCTTATCCTCCCCCCCTTCCTTCCTTCAACTTCAGTTTATTTGCAACATTTGTTGCTAAATAGAGTGTGTGAAGTACAGGCTCTTTACTAAACACAATGTTACAAAGTACAGCAGTTCTGAAACTGAAAGTAAAAGCTGACAGGGAGATGCTAGAGAGAAGAATAGGTGCCCTGGTTTTACATAGGTGCCCCAGTTTTTTGCCTAGGTGGCCTATGCCTTAAAAACGTTCCTGGATGTCAGGCAAGCAATAATTACACAAGAAAGTCAACTTAGGTGATCAAACATTACACTACCAACAATTTCCAACTAAATTCATAAAAGGTATTTCCACCCTTTACTCTTTACTTACCAATTAGATTTTCATTCTGAACATCTAATAGGTAAACCTCTAATAGGCTTTAACATCTAATACAGTTTACAGCCAGCTTTAGCCTGTCAAACGCCACTGTGTCCAAAACAGGGCTAGCTGGGCTTTTTGCTAACTAGAGAAGATATGGAACCTGAGCAACATAGAGTGACTCACAGCTTTAAACACGTAGATAAAATTCTTAAAAGTGTGGGCCATTGGAGTCTACTAATGGGCAATAGAGAAGTTCCAACTGCTTTAAACAGTCTGTCTGGAAAGTAACCCTTAAAAATAGCTATTTTTGCAGTGGTTTCCACCAACACCCCAACTACAATTGAGATGTAGGTAGATGTCATAACCTACAGTTTGTTTAAATACCTCCATTTACTTAAAGATCTGATGAATATGATTTTATTAAAAATACTTTTGACTTAAATCTTACTGTATTTGATATCTGTGTTTATGCTGTAATATTTGTGGAAGAAATATAATAAAAACAATACAGATGATAAAATCCTTACTTCTCTGGACTTCCAAATCTCACTTTTTTCAGGTTTTGCTTCCTTCTGCCTGTAAACTATTGCCGCATTGGACCTTGCAGGTGCTGCCATCCTTATCTTAGACATTTCCTGTGCATATATCAAGCTTCTCTCAGCATCCACATTGCGCATGCTTAATATACATGACCCAATCCTCACTCTAATTTAGATGAATGTGTATCAAGATGAGAGTTCTAGTTCTCTCCTCGTAGTACTGCTTGTGCGTCTGTGCTCATTGATGGCGTGGGGGAGGAACAACTGTATAGGTACTTTTATACTGTATAGGCTTTACTGTACAGAAGGAAAAGTTCAAAGGCTAATTCTAAAGGTGAGAAACGGGTATTTCATTTGCATATTAATTGTCTGAACAACACCGTTCCCCTTTAACAAATGCCAAGACTATATAAATCCAAGATGTTGATATGGAATATTTGTATTATAATTAATCAATGGGTTATGTATATTGTAGCTTTGTAAGTATACTACATACATTAGGCAATGACTGTGTAGGCGTGACATGAATATGGGATGTATATTTAACTTCTGGGATCTCTAGTCACAATTGGATAACATATGTTTCTTGTTAAAGTTGTGTAAGGTAACAAATGGCCATATAAGGTTACATGTCTAAAGTAAAAAGGGACTGCCAAGTCCTTTACTATAGGATGGGCTTGTGACGTATGGTCCAGATTGTGTATTAGAAAGGGGTCTGTACAAGCTATCTTTGTTACTCACTATCCAGTTGAGTGACCAGCACATGTGTTTATATGCATATGTAATAAATCTCTACTATCGACTTCAAGACTGGTGTGGCTCTACGTAATTCCATAACATTTTCTTCACCCTCAAGTCTGTATAAACAAATTGCAAACACAGTGTAATCTGTACATTTAATTTTAGAGCCTCATACTGTATTTTTTTTATAGTTCTAAATTGGAAATTTATGTTTTTGCAGGTGGATTGGTTTTGAGAAGTCAGGGTTTGAAGGTCATCAGTATTTGTTAGAGGAAGGTGATTATGAAGAGTGGAATCAGTGGGGTGGCTTTGACGCACTTCTGCAGTCTTTACGTCCAGTTCTATCAGTAAGCAGTTTATAACTTACAAGAAATTCAGCGCGCAAACAGACTTTATGTGGTTTAAATTATATAAAATATTGGAAATATGTTGTACTAATGGCTAAGTGGATATATTTTAGCCAGCCAAGAAAACACGTTTTCTTGATATTACATGATGAAGCCTGTCTTTTTTTGTAATTTAATGTCTTTATTATTCAATTAGGACTTTTCAACACCTCACATGACAATGTTTAGTGAAAAGGATTTTGATGAAAAAGCACCCAATATCAATGTCTTAGGGATTATTTCAAATATGGATGAGACAGGATATGGAGTGAAGACACAGTCAATTATTGTTCAAAGTGGAGTGTAAGTAAAAACATCTTTAAGTGTTATCCCATTTGTAAGATCAGAGTTCAAATTTGATTTCCATAGTCTATTACAACAATTCACAAGAGATACCTGTTGTATTCAGTTAGATCAACTGGACTTAAAAGTTTAGTTCTTGAAGATATTTTGCTAGTTATCTGACTGGCTTTCTCAATTCATTGTGATGACAATCGCAATCAGGGGTAATGTAGTATTCTCAGCCACTGCAGGCCCCTTCTCCCTCATTTGCCCCTCCACTGTGTGGCCACTCCCACTTGTGGGAGCCCCACGGCCTCTAGGTAACACAGGGCCACTCCCTCACTGGCTGTGCCACCCTACAGGGCCCAACCACCACTCCCCCACTTGCACTTCAGACCCATCTCCCCATACAGAAAACTATGTGAAAACGTCTGTTTCAGGCAAATGCAGAATCAGCAATATAACTCTGTCTGATTTTGTCTGTCTGAAACGGACGTTTTCACATAGTTTCTATAGGGGGGTGGGTCTGAGGTCCAAGAGGGTAAGGGGGCCACAGAGGGTCTGTAGATCCACTTACCAAAGCTTTCCATTAGTTGCACCACTGCAGATTTGTTTCTTCTTCACTAGACCCAGTTGTAAACCTTTCCAAATCAGTTTGTTTCTGTATTGTTTGTCTTAGACCAGGCCAGACAGGCTAGTCTCTTGTAGTGATAGGGACTATGCAATTTCTATGAGCTCCTCACAGGCCCACCTGGCCCAGGAACTTGAATCCAAGTTGGTCACATAAGCTAGGTCTATGCGCTTTTCTTGCTAATATTGACCCCAACATTTATTCCTCTCTTTCTCTGTTTTAGACATTCTACCTAAATTAACACAATTATTCAAAATTAGTGAACCTGTATTTGTTAGGGAGTGGCAGGCTACTGCTTTTATTGGTGCCAGTTTTTAAAGAAGATTGGAATCTGAATATATTGCTTTTAATAAATCATACAGACACATCTAGGCAGATACGTTGGCTTCTATCTAGAGGGCATGCTAGCAAACATGCTATTTATTCCATATTTCATGTGTGTGTTTACAGCAGATGAGACCCTTCTCTCCCGCGGCATATCCATTGCCGACAGCGTGTCTGTAATTGGCTGCCTCTCAACCAATCACAGACATGGCTTCCAGCCCGGACCCTGTTTGCGACTTCCTCGGGACCCCGCGGGAGTGATGGGCTGTTAGTATGATTCGGCTTCTTTTTTTTAAAGAACTCATGTGGCAGTTGGGGAAGGGCAGGGGTTATCTACACCATATTAAATGTAAAAATTTAGGGTAGACATGCTCTTTTTAAAAGGGAACTGTGGTCCAAAAATGACTTTAGGTAGATTGATAGGAATTGCTCTCCTGAGAATTTTTGCAATTTATTTTCATTGTTTATTTTGCATAGTTTTGAAGATATTTACATTTTTGTGTGTGATATGGCGGCAGCAGCAGCAGATTCTCTGCACTTCCTGCTCTGAAACCATGTCAGTGGATGACAGTCAATCTGCCCTGTGTCTCCTCCTCCCCTTGCAGCTCCCCTCCTCATGCAAGCCCCCCTGGTCCCTCCCACTCATGGACCCTCTATTAGCAGGCCCCCCTCGGCCCCTTCCCTTACAGCCCCATGTGGCCCCACCCACTCGTGGGTGCCTTAGTCCCACCCACTCATGGGTGCCTTGGCCCCACCCACTCATGGGTGCCTTGGCCCCACCCACTCGCGGGTGCCATGGTCCCGGCCACTCACGGGGGTGTTGCGTACCCGCCCATTCGTGAGTGCCGTGGCCCTGCCCACTCATGGGTACCACGGCCCCTTTCACTCTCGGGTGCCGTGGGACACTCAGACCCCCACTACAGAAAACTGTGTAAACAGCCTTTTAAGGCAGAGTGAGAACTCTGTCTGAAAAGGCTGTTTTCACATAGTGGGAGAGTAGGTCTGTAGATTCCCTTACCTTCTCTGCAGGTCCTTCACACAGCAGGGAGGGGGAGGGACTTCCTGTCTCCTGTCCTGTCACTGAAGTCTGAGGCTGTGCCCGCCAGCAGCGAGGTGGAGGAGCAGCCTTAGAAATGTCACATGTCAGTCTCCCACCCATTAACTTTCTGGTCAGTAATGTTTTTATATCTTGGGCTGTGGAGCACGTAGAGAGGTGGTTGATGGCTCGTTTTATAGGTGTTTCCTACACCTATATCTGTTATCTACTAGAAACACCAATTTTTTTTCGGACAAAGATTTACTTCGCACAGTGCCAATAATATTGCAGGTGGCACAAGGATTGTTATCAACATTGAGTCTTATTTGCCATTCCACCATTTTGATAATGGTCTGCTTGCAGAAATTGCATCATTTGAAGTTTCCAAAGCTCTGCATAGTTTTGTGTTATCAGCAAACACAGATACCATATGCTCTTTAAATAAGTTTGTTTAGAAAACAGGCTCATAGAAATTTGAGTTTTTTCTTGGAAATAGTTTGCTGCCATCCACGTATTCAATCATTCAGTCTACTCAATTATTTGAGATCTGTTAATTAGTTATAAAAAAAAAAAAAATTTAGCAATGAATGGGATTCTGTGGGTTATTACATGCTTTTATGGTCTGTCAAAACATTGTTTTAGTGAGAATGGCTATGGGGCATATTTATAAATATCGCTATTTTCGCCTTATTTATAAAAACGCTCGCTTTCACCTTTGTGAAAAATATCGCTGAGGCGATAGTTTTTGCCTTATTCATTGCGTTAAGTGTGGTATCACTGCGAAAAGAGAGATTGCTCTAGTGTAATTTCAGAGCTATTTTTGTCACTTTTTTTATTTAAAGCTATTTATAAATAGGTGAATTTTCGCCTTCTTGCCCCTTTTCTCCCTTTTGTTGCATTTTTTTGCAGTGATACCAGAATTTTCACCAAACATCATTACTTACTGGAATATTCCATTAACATGACTATTTCCTACACAGCACTATGGTATGTTCCCATATTAATGGAACTGGTTTGATAATTAGCTGTAGTTTGCTGAAATTAAGTAATACTAAAAAATGTGTCCTATTAATAAAATAGAGAAAATTCGCCTTTTGAGTTTTACACACTCATTCTATTAAAATAGAGAAAATTCGCCTTTTGAGTTTTATACTATTTACCATGGCCTATTAATAAAATTGAGAAAATTCGCCTTTTGAGTTTTACACGGTTTATCATCCTATTAATGAAATAGAGAAAATTCGCCTTTTGAGTTTTACACAATTTATATATTTGGCTGAAAAAAACACCAAACGTGTTAGGCTATTTTTAAATAACAAAGATAGGTGTTCAGTGTGTATTAACCAATTTAATACCACTTTGAAAACCACCAGGGAGTGTTACCTATTTACCATCATATGTGCTGAGCTTTTTCAGCATTATTAGTGCTACTTTTTGCTAGATAATTTTTGCTTTTGATGAAAATTCGCCTTTTTAATAACTGATGAAAGGAAAAGTTGAACGTTTAAAAAATTATGGTAAAGGCTGGTGGGGAAAAAAAGCAAAAATAATTTCCCTTTATAAATATGTCCCTCAGACCCCCATTTGAATTTATTGGTAAATAAAGAAAATCAGAACCTTAAAAAAAAAAACGATCTTTAAAAAGCGAAAAATTAACCGTAAAAAAGCGAAATCTCAGATCATATTACAGTAATTGCTGGAACACCCCTGAGTACTTATTAGTATTGAGAAACACTCCACAATGTACAGACACCTCCATGGACCAATTGGCAGGCTAAATAAATGGCCATTTATGTGTTTTCGCCACCTCTGACTTGGAATGGCTGAACTTAACGCAAAAATACACTTTTCGCCATTTTATAAATTTGCTTGAGCGGTAACCGCAGTGATGTATGGCGAAAAGTAAAATGTAGCGGTAATGACCTTTCGCCACTAGTTATCACTGCTTAAATAGCGAAATGTCAAAATTTGGCGAAAAGGCTGCATTAAAGAAGGCGAAAAGTTTAACAAACCTTTATAAATATGCCCCTAAATCTATATAGGTTAAATTTTATAAAGTTTAAACGTATATTCAACTTTACTCCGAACTCTGCTGTTTGTAGCTGGCTTCTCACCAGACTTACAGTAATAAACAACATGCTGTCTTTATCTGAACAGAATTTCTCTTTGTTTCAGGTGGGTGGCTTATGAAACACCAGATTTTACTGGGGAACAATACATACTGGAAAAAGGCATGTACTCACATTTTGGCACTTGGGGAGCCAAGGACTGCAGAATCTCCTCTGTCCAACCAATTCTTTTGGTAAGGCCCATCTGCCCTTTTCTATGTCAAGCAAAACTGGCTAAATAAATCTGTATATACAATCATCATATGCCTATACAACGATCTGAATAAAATTCTAATTTAATTATGGGGGGTGGGGTTATTGAGACAACACAAAAACTGGTTGTACAAACAAGGTATTTTTACCTGTCAGAGAATTATTTACCTGAAAAATTGTCCTTCACCTCTGTCATTATTGCTTGTCTTTCAGAAATGCTTTTGGTTAATATTGTACTGTTAATGGTTTATCAATTAGTGACCTTTTTTTTGTTTGTTTTTAAAGGACACAGTTGAAAATCCAAGAGGAAATTTTAAGGTAATAAAAGGATGACTTACAATAAGAATTAAATGTATAACCAATAAATAATAAAATTGTATGCTTTGCCTCAGACCAGTGAACAATTTAGTTTAATTATAAATGTATAAAAACAGGATCCTGTGGAGTGTGCATTTTTATTTTGTGGCTAACACACATAGGTTACGCTGTAGTCTTTATTGGTAAAGCTGTTTTTCACAATCACATACTGAATATTTGCTGCTAAATTGAATGTCCTTTTTTATTCAGAATGTGTGGAAGATATGCTAATGATTATATGGTGAATAACAATGGTAAACTAAGACTGTGTACACCCCAAGACAATTTTCCCCATCAGGCAGACTACTGATTGGTAAACCTTCTTGGTAGTTTGTCTGGCTGGAATGAAAGCGCTACCGATGTAAAAGGATGACTTGCAATAAGAATTTAATGAATAACCAATAAATAATAAAATTGTATGCTTTGTCTCAGACCAGTGAACAATTAGCCAAGGAATGTCTAGGTATAGACATGAGATTTTCCTCACGACGAATGGACGGTTAGACAATTCTTTAATTCATGGGTGCTTGGTTGTCCTTGTTGATCTTCTGGGCTGGATCATGAATTATGCCTGACTAAACAACCATACACAATTAACTTGTTGGCCAAAACAGATGTTTGTCATGCTTTTGATGCACCATAATGTTGTAGGTAGAAAACAGGATTCTGTGGCGTGTGCATTTTTATTTTGTGGCTAACACACATAGGTTACCCTCTAGTCTTTATTGGTAAAGCTGTTTTTCACAATCACATACTGAATATTTGCTGCTAAATTGAATGTCCTTTTTTATTCAGAATGTGTGGAAGATATGCTAATGATTATATGGTGAATAACAATGGTAAACTAAGACTGTGTACACCCCAGACAATTTTCCCCATCAGACAGACTACTGATTGGTAAACCTTCCTGGTAGTTTGTCTGGCTGGAATGAAAGCGCTACCGATATTTCGGCACAACCAATCTCATGGCCCATTTAAAACCATGCAATCAGCCACAAATTTTGCACCCTGTTCAATCCATTTTCATCCAAAAAGACAAAATATTAAATTGAGCACTAATTGTTGGACAATGGTAGAATACAGAAATGTAATTGTTATGCATTTGGGGGTTTTGCAAATTTTGCATCATTAAAAAAAAATGAATAGTTTTTTTATTTAGTAAGTTAGGAATATAGGTCAAGGGTCTGAATAATACTGTGAGGTCTAGTATTTATACAGAAAAACAGGCAAGGGAAAATAATTTTTTTTTCCATTTATCCTCTAAGGTTGTGCTGTTTTCAGAACCTGATTTTAAAGGCAGCACTCGTGTATGTGAAGAAGATACATGTAACATTGAAGATTCATTTGTAACCAAGTCTTGTAAGGTTATTTCAGGAAGGTAAGGGTTTGCTTAGTTATATATTTTTTGTTTGTTGAGTTAGAGGATTTTCTGTTGCAAAAGTTTTTAATTTATGGTAACATTTGCTTAGGGCTCATTCACACTAGGTCAGTTTTTGGTGCTTTTTTTGAACGGACCGTTTTTAAAAAAGCAAGGACACATAAAACTCAATAGTACCATTCGCTGCAAAGCAGCATTCCTGTCAGTTTTTTACATGCATGCAAAAAATGTCCAGAAACTGACAGAAAGGCATGCTGTGCGTTCTGCCAGGTTCTAATGTGAACGAGCCTTTAGGATGTTTATTTTTAAAGGACAATTCTTTTACCTCCCCATTCCCCACTCCTCACCATAAAACCTAAACTACTAGGTCCTCATCTCTGGGTTTACAGTCCAATAGCTATTTTACTTTCCTTCATTATTCCATGCCAGTCCAGTCTAGTTCCACCCTTTTTTAGTCTAGGATCTTGCCAGTGTGAAGAAAATCTTCTTGCAGAAGGGGGTAGATCTAGACTAGAGCTGAGGAGGAAGAGGAAGGTAAATAAGAGAGATGATTGACTGTAATCCCAGGGATGAGGACCTAGCTGTTTAGGTACGTTTAATGGATATAGTGGTATATGTGGGTTATTGTTCTCCTTTAAGTATAGTTCATCAGAGAAGTATAATTATACCTGATGTGTCTTGGCTGCAATTAGGAATGCAAGTAAATAGCATGTTTCATTTTGTGATTTAAATCATATTTTTTTAATGTCTCTTTAATGGCCTGCTGCAGAGGAGAATTATCTTTAATGGTAAACTTTGAGATTTAGTTGTTAGCATATTGCCCTGTTCCTGACTACACATCATTTGCTTTTGAACCTCGTGTGCAGTTTTGTCCAGGCAGGGGAGAAATTGTCACCTGGCATGGTGATTTTACCAACTTTTAGTGCTTAATGGGGCCGTGCTATGCTGTAAAAAGCAGCTGTCGGGTGTATTTTACACAATTACTAAAGGGAATGTTTTAATCGGTGGAGGATTTTTCCCCTGTAATCAAGGCCTGGCTTTAGGATTAGTGACATCCAGTGCAAAGTATTACTTGGGTGTTCCTTGAGAATTTAATTCTAAACATCTTTCAGACTTTATTTTTAGTCCTTTTATTTTATTTCATCCAATTGACAGTCTTGTGTTAATTATATCCATGTTAATTATAATTTTTTTTTTAAAGTTTATGTATTTAAAAAAGGACAGGACTGGTGTAGCCTCACATGGGGAATAACCCAAACATTGATTCAACTGTCCACACCATGAGTGCCTAATATTTGTTGGGTTAATGATACAATGGAACCTGGTGGGGTCTGGATGATCGAATATGGGGTTGCAGTCTGACCTTTTAGGAAGGTGCATCTTTTGCACAGCTGAATGTTGGGCACCCCATAAGCTATATGCTTATACTTTCCTTGCTAGATTAAGTAAGATCAAAATGCAAGATACTGTATAATTGATGTAATGTTTGTGTTGAATTTTACCAGTTAAATTAATTTTATAATAAAAGTTTTTTCCTTGCTGGCAAATGTTTATTTTTTATAAATTTTTGCTTTGCTTTCCTGCTAGGTGGGCTGCATATGAAAGGGAAGATTTTACAGGAAACCTGTGTGTATTAGAAGAAGGGAATTATCCTAGTTTATGTGCTATGGGATGCCAACAGAATACAGATATCCGCTCATTACAAATTATAAACTATGTAAGATTCAATTAATTTTAGATTTTTCTGTGTGCAAATATATATTGTACAACTTTTTTACAGCGTTATTGGTTTTCTGCCAGTTACTAGTATTTACTGTGAAAAAATAGTAGGGATTGAGATTTCTATTCAGTTTAGTGGTTTAGAATTCAAGCTCAAAGAAAGATACCTCAAAATAGTGTGTTTTGTAATATTACCTGTTCCAAGGTAGATCTAAGTTATGTTATGAGAGTGAAGATTAAAGCAAACCAGTTTTATAATTTTACACACGTGTACCTAGTTAGGGATTGAAATTAAATCAAGAAAATATACAGTAAAATTTCTAAATATATACTGTAGTATTGGCTTAATTAACTAAATATATGTTACAAATTGTTATAAAATTGCCCAGTAAACATAGATCTGAAATAAGTGAACATGTTTTACATATTTGGGGGAAAATGTAAGGATTCATCACTGTGTTTATAATATTCGTTTTATATCTCCCCCTTGGCTGAAATGTACTGACCATTTGAGAATAAGATAGGAAATGTACAGTGTTCTTGTTTTAGCAGGGGAATCACTGGTATTTTATTGCACATTAGTAGTAATTCATAATATATATGCATTCTTATTGTCTTTTTATCATTATATAATATTAGTTGAATATTAAGTTTCTACCTATAATGAACAAAAAAATTAACAAAACTATTTAAACCACAACAGGAATTCTCTGAACCAATTATTGTTCTTTATGGAAAAGAGAATTTTCATGGCAGAAAAGTGAGACTTACCACAGAAACAACAAGTCTCCAGGCCTTAGGATACTCTCCAGATCTGCTTTCAGTCGAAGTCCTTGGTGGCATGTAAGTGACTAAAGTTCAGGTTTCCTGTATACCATCACACAAAGGGGTTATTGAAGTTTATTTATTTAGTGACTAACATACAGTCACATATATTGTCCAATTAATCTGAAAGATATGCAACTTGCATGAAACCGTTGCTGTTTCTGCCACACATAGAGACAGTGTCATAGGGTTATGATATACAAGGCATCTGCACAATGTTGGCACTCACACCTACAGGATTTTTATTTCTATTGTGTTATATTTTAAGTAGATATTGACCCCACATATATGGGGTTTTTTTTGTTTTTTTAATTTAATGGAGACAATAAATGGTATGTTGTATATTTTTTTTCTTTTTTAGAAAATCCTTTGAGCTCCCAGATTGGGATAAATAGTGATAGATTGTAAAACCCAAGACATCCGTAATTCTTCTGTTATGCGTTTGACAGTTTTACAACTTTTGTTAATTTTTCACATACAGATCTGCACAAGCCAGAAAATGCCTTGTATTTCACATTCTTCTTGTCATTCCTCAATCAATTTTATCTTTTAGATGGATTCTTTATGAATATTCTAATTATAGAGGTCGTCAAATAATCCTTTCACCTAGAAAAATTGCACAATGGCACAAGTTTAGTGAATGGAATATTATAGGATCATTACGGCCCCTTCAGCAGGTATGTGTAAACAAGATCAGTTGTTCTAGAGAAAAGCTTTTTAACCCTATAGCCATTGAGTTAAGATATTTATTTACCGTATATACTCGAGTATAAGCAGAGGTTTTCAAGTTCCTTCCTTTCCGTGATCGATGTTGCTCAACTCCAAATTTGGCTGCCGCACGCTGGGGGTTTGACGGCTGACGTCACTAATCCACAAGACTTACACAGCCGGATTCAGGGTATGAGCAACATTGATCGCGGTAAGGACCAATTTACTGGGGGGGACTCTCCGGGGAGGGAGGGAAGGGGGCTCTACACTGCAGGCTTAAAGGGGAACTGTGGTCTCCGAACAAGTTGAGTTTAAATAAAAGGCCAGTTTCCTACCTTTAAAACAAGCCATCAACCACCTCTCTACCTCTACCCACAGCCCAAGATATAAAGAAATGACTGACCAGAAAGTTAACGGGTGGGAGTCAGGGGATGCGACCGCACCAGGGCCGTTGACCAAGAAGGGACCCCATTTTGTTCTAAGTTTCCAAAACTTCCAGTCTGTGTGCCAAATGTTTTACCAGTGGTCTGTGTACAAAGCATTTTTACCATTATCTGTGCGCCAAGCATTTAACCATTGCCTGGCTGTTTGCAGTGCCAGTTCCCCAACCAGTTTATCAGTGTCTGCATGCCAAGCATTTAACCAGTCTTTGTGCCAACTATTTTACCAGTGGTTATATACAAAGCATTTTACCAATGATTATTTGGTTTGTAGTGCTGATTTGTGTTTGGGGCGGTGTTGGGGGGCCCTTGCCCAAATTTTTCAGCAGGGCCCATAAGTCTGTAGCTACGCCACTGGTGGGAGGCTGACATGTGACATTCCTAAGGCTTCTCCTGCACAGTGCCGACGAGCACTTTTAAATGCCTTAAAGTGTATGTATACTGAAAAAATGACTTTGCATCATCTTAATCTATAAATAAATATGTGAACGTAGAACTTACTCTGAGGTGTGTGTTGCTGCATGCCTTCAATAAAGTAATTTTTTTGCTCAGGCTCTGACTACTGACCTGACTATTTTCCCCCATACCAACTGTCAATACTGCATACAGTGAACGCCCCTTGCCTGAATATACTCCTCTTCAGACTGGTAGTAGTATACTCTTTATTATGCATCAAATGGTGTATCAGTTGCCCAACTTTCACAATATGCCTATCGGCAAGAAGGGAAATGTCCATTACAATATCGGACCATGTATGGGCACATTGAACAATAATTCTTTATAAAGAATATATGGAACGATCACTCCTGTGTATATACAACATATATCTATATTATATATATATTATATCTATACCCTAGTTCTTTGCCTATGTGGCCTATGCCTAAAAATGGCCCTGTGTGTATATAAGGGTATTGTTAATATTGCTAATTAGGTATATACCACATCTTTTTGTATATAAGGGCATTTCACTGTCACTAAATTTTGTAAAGCGGTGCAAAACACGGGTTCAGAAAATCCGCAACACGGAACTCTGGAAAATCCTTGAGTGGTTAGACTCAAATCTGATTGGTATGCTTTCTGGAAGAATCAATTTGTAACCAATTCTGACTGGAAAAGTATGTGATTGGTTAGTATACCAGTCAGGTTTGAAAAAATCTGATTGTAACTAATCAGAATTGTTCCCCAGACCATTTCCCAGGTCCCAGAGCCATTTACAGTACAGTAAATTCCTTGAAAATTCAAGATTTCTAGAATTTTAGAACACAGTTTGGAAAGTGGAATTCCGGAAAATCTGCGAGATCCAGAATCATGGAGGTCCGCCACGGATCCGAGTTTGGATCCCCGATCCGGCTATCTCTACTCAAGCTCCATCAGTGGAGTAGATACAGTAAGTTCTAAATATAAACCCAGACTCAGCAATCACCTCAGGCAGCTGCAGGGTTAAGATTGATACAGATCTCTATGTTGCTGTCAATCACAGAGCAGACTGGATACATGTTTGAAACAAACAAATGCTCACTGTTCAATTTAATATGTATCAATCTATGTAACAGTCTATGGGCACCAGGAGAAGTTGAACAGCAGACTGCACTGAGCAGGCAGAAAGGGGGAGGGGGTTCCAAGCACCAGTAATCCCCCCTAAACACACATGCTTTAATTAAGAAAACATAAAATTCATGTGCATTTGTGTATCATTTTATTCAAATGCTAACAGTTTGATTAACAGTGGATTGTAATAATAGTTTGAAGGTCGGATCATTTGTTATTTCAACAGAAACGACTATATTTCAAACTGCGGAATAAGGAAAGTGGAATGTTTCTATCAACAAATGGAAATTTAACGGATATAAAACTTTTGCGAATACAAGTTATGGAGGAAACAGGGGCTGAAGACCAGATCTGGGTTTACCAGGAAGGACTCATTCGATGTCGGGTAACCAGCATCATTTTTTATACAGTAATCTAGTAATGTTAATAAAAATGCCACCAGGCTTCTGTTACTATATATAATACTCACATAAGACCCATTCTAGTTTCACTCTGACATACACAGTAAGCTTTTTATTGAGTAAATGTAAATCTCTCATTTATACTCATTGTACAGAATTTCTGCTTGATAATTAAGGTGAACACAAATTATAAATGGCTCATGAAGAAAAGTATTTAATACGTACATGAACCACATGGACTTTACAATGTCATGGCACCAATCTCTCCGGTTCCCTGTACATATCAATCTCGGTCCATGGATAGATAAAAAATCTCTTGCGATTGTAAAGTCCATGTGGTTCATGTAACAAGGAAGCTAGGACAGGCTTCCGGCTTGGGCACACCCTGGTGAGTACCTGGAGAGATCGGGAGAGCCAAGACCTGGTGACCGTGAGATAGATCGGCCGGTGAAAGCTTTGGAGGCCTGCTGCCGTGTCTCGGGTAGGAACGAAGGGACTGAGAGTGGATTCGGGGCCACCGTACATCCTTAATATTTAAATATGTATATTGACAAAATGTGTAATTGCCTCAAAAGAAGCTTAAATATATTTATATGAAAGATAGTTCTATTACTTGCAGTACCACCTCTTTATAGATTGTTAAAATTATAGGGGTTTTTTTTTGTTTAAAGGGCTACTAAAGCTAAATAAAACTAAATATTATACTATATTCTATTAGTGCTGCTGTTTTTCAAAATTCTTTTGTCAGTGTTCTGCTCTGGAATCACCCACAGCAACAATAATGTGTGTGGCATTAACACATTACCTTAAAGACAAATCTCATGTTAAACAAGAGCCCAGGGTTGCTACATTGACTAAAACATTTATGTCATGTAAATTAGACCAACATCATTGTTTTCAACAAAAAGCCAATTAAATAATTATTACATACAAGATTGCACAAATAAAGCCTTCTTTATTCTACTGTCCTATAAACACAGTTTCTACCCACAGGTTGCTGAAGACTGCAGCCTTTCAACTGCTGGGAGCCTGATAACTGCTGGCAGCAAACTTAATCTCTCTCTAGAACAGACAGGAACAAGCATGCACTGGAATATCAACCCTGATGGCAGGATATACAACCGCTCAAAGCCAACCCTTGTATTAGATATCAAAGGTAAAGCTTCTCACAAATGTGTAATGTGTATTTTGGATATAGTCTGGCAATAAGCTGGTTTATGAAGTGTTAATTGGGGAGGAGTCAATTGAGCACAGATGGGTGGAGTGATGATAGGGTTTGTACAGTTGGCACATTTATGCGCAATGTTGGAGCCTGATGAAGCTGCTCTGTGAAGCACCGAAATGTTGATCACCTAATAATCCTTTTTTGCCCAGGATCCTGACTTTTATATACTTGTAAGTTAGACTTTTATTTTTGTAAACTATTTTTTTGAAGGATAAGTGCACTGTAAAATCAAGTTATGTTCAGTTGGATGCTGCAGCTTTAAAAATACTGTTACCATAATTTCTTTTACCTATGCCCCCCCAGAGCCTACCTTTGTGCCTTGAAAGTTGCTGACATCTTGTTACTGGTTTGCTGAATGTTAAGCTCCGCCCCTCTGAGATTTCCTCTGCTTTCCCTGCTTGAGCCTCAAACAGTAATGCCTGTGAGTTCATGCACGGAACTCACAAGCATTATTGTTTGAGGCTCAAGTAGGCTAAAGCAGAGGAAATCACCCCCAAAAAAAAGAAAACCCCCCCTCAGAGGGGCGGAGCTTAACATTTCACCAAACCAGTAACAAGATGTCAGCAACTTTCAAGGCACAAAGGTAGGCTCTGGGGGGGCATAGGTAAAAGAAATTATGGTAACAGTATTTTTAAAGCTGCAGCATCCAACTGAACATAACTTGATTTTACAGTGCACTTATCCTTTAAGTAATTAATGGCCTTTGCTCTGTATATTGACCTTGTTTATTTGAATAAAATGGTGTATCACTTTCTTAGAAATATTTTTCCTCAGTGTTTTTTGTAGTAAAATGGTCATCACTTTAAGTCATTATAATTCCTTTACCCAGAGGATTAATTTATAGATCCAGACTCTTTCTTTTACATTGATAGATTTTTTTTAGTAATGATTTTTGGAGAATGGTAAAGGAAATGAAATTGCAAAAGAAATAAGACAAGTAAATATAAATTGGCTCTCCATTGTACTTCTAAGATTTAACCTGGCTGTGGGGGTTAGAAGAAGATGGAATGGGGCTGAATGCAAAAATGATCTTAACCCTCTGGGTGGGGTAGGGAATTGTTATATCATACAATACACAATATATATGCTTCGGTTACTATTCTTGTATAACGGCACCCTGTTCAGGTTTCCTATACTTGGGAGGTCAAATATTGGACAGTCTTAGTGCATCTGGGTTCATTATTTTCTATTTAAAAATATTGTTATAAATAAATATATATATTATGTGGAAACTAATACATATATACTAATTGACAGTGTGGTCTTTTTTACTTCTAGACTGCAAAATGTAGGGAAGTGCATTCAGAGCCAGGATTAGCTGGTAGAGTATTAAAAGGGGCCCGTTATGCAAGAAACCAGCCATACATGCAGTTAAGTTATATAATATTCAGCCTGCACCACTGCAGATTGACTGGAATTAATATAAAACAGGGTATATTTGTTAAGATTGCCAACATAACTGCCCTTTAGTAGGTCTGTAAAATAGGCATGGTCATCCAGTTTAGCATACCGTAATTGGCCCAAATGAATCAATCTATGTATGGACAGCTTTAATTAATATTTTACCTAACACACGCATCTTTCCTTTCAGGTGGCAACCAGTATGACCAGCAACATGTTATTTTAAATCCTGTCACAGAGGAGAAACGTTCACAGTTATGGGAAATGTGTATTCTGTAAGAGGACACATTGCTGTGGATTAATCGAATAAGAAAAAGACTCAAACACTACTTTTTTGATATGTTATCTATTTATGTAGTGCTGCTAGGAAAGGAACCCCCACTTTTCATGAAAAAAACAGCAAAGTCTAGTGCCTTTAGACTTTGTAACTACTGGACCAGCTGGGTTTTCTGTAAAGGATGCAATTGTTCAGTTCCAAAACTTGGGACTTATACCTGTAACACAATGTTTTTATGAGACTGATGCACTAGGTCATATAGAAATGCAAATATTTTAATTGGTTATGCAAAACAAGCCAAAGAGCAGAGATTATTTTTGGACCAAAGATGTTTGAATTCAATAGAGGTATTTTCAAAATCACCACCTTCTACTAAATGGAATTATAATAAAATGTGGGAATAAACTTGTCAGAGTTTGTAAACCCTAAAATTGAATGGATGCTGCAGAAGTAGAATTTACTCTATATCGCAGAAATGATTGTTATTGAGACTTTTTCCCTGTCTCCCTGGAATGTTAAAGCATTTCTCAGACAGCACTGTATGAGAATCACTATTTATATCTTCCCTGTAAATGCCTGTTCTTTATGAGAACATAGCTGGTTGTGTGCACAGAGCTGTCCTTTCTTTTCTAACTGTGGTTAAAAAGGGAGTGATCTGATGCAAAACAGGGACACTTCTATAACTCTGCACCTTTTTATTCACCATATGATAATGTCTATTAAAAGGCATGTCCACCTACAAAACTTAAATTTAACCCACTATTGGCCCACTTTATAGTTTTAAAAATCCTTACATTACATCTCTACTCCTTATGGTTGTCCTGCAGTGCTTGTCTAAAGCCCAGGAAACTGAAGAGTAGGAGCTGTCTTTCTGAGAAATGGTTTCAGCCTCCTTGTCCTCTGGGAGGTACTGTGACACGCACAGAGGAGCCCTTTCCCCCTCCTCCCACCCTCTGGATCCCTCCGTGCCTGCCTCACCCTTTAGCTAAAAATGTAGTGTAGCCCACCCCCAACTGTTCTGCAGTGCATGGTCTGGCTTGTTTGCAGCTTCCGGCAAACAGAGGGCAGGGCAGAGACAGCCACGGGAGCAAAGGACTGTAAATATGTTTCTGCTGCTTTTTTAAGAAATTTAACTTGGCGGTTGGGGGTGGGCAGGGGTGGCCTACAATATATAAAAAATTAAAATTAGGGTAGAGATACCCCTTTAAATACTATAGGGAATTAGCCAGGTAAGGATGGCAGCAGATACTCACATTTAGTAGTGTCAGCAAGGAGGAAATTAATGTGTTATGTATGCACTGATCTGAGTGCTGCCATAACTTTTATTTAATAGAAATGAAACCGTTCATATGAATAAACAGAAGGACAAAGCAAAACAATCTTTTTGGTTTTTTTTTAAATACAATAAAGGATAATAATAGGAAATTCAGTGTTATATTTTTAGAGGTTTTTTTTATATATTTGCATTTAGTTTACTTTCTGAAGATAAATTTCCCCATGAAAA
The DNA here is from genome assembly GCA_019447015.1 of Hymenochirus boettgeri. Taxonomy (NCBI): domain Eukaryota; kingdom Metazoa; phylum Chordata; class Amphibia; order Anura; family Pipidae; genus Hymenochirus; species Hymenochirus boettgeri. The sequence goes on along the minus strand of CM033473.1, from coordinate 145,155,872 downwards.
AAGTGCATTTGAAAGATCAGTAAAATCTGTTTACTTGAAAGTTCCCCCTATAATTATATACTACTACTCCTGCTGATGCACGTTAGTTAACACGCATTCCCACAAGCTTTTCTCTGGTAACGCAATTTTTACATATACAGTAAATGTAATTTACTAGTAAATTTACTAGTAAATTACTGTAATTCATAGAAAAATGAATAGACTGGCCTCATAATTTGAACACACATTTTATGAAGTTAGTCTTTGCTGCAGGAGGGGGGTTGGAGGGGGGGGGGTATTCAAACACTTTCCTATTTAACAGACACTTTGAATTCATCTGTTTAAACATTTTTTTTCCCCAATAAAGCGAAATTTGTAAATGTTTATATCTGAAACTATGTATCAAATTCTAGTTTGTCTTGACTGTTTATTAGGAATGTCATTTTATTAGAATTAGGAATATTGCCAAATTGAAACCAGGCTAAATTATGTCACAAAATCATCATCAGTTTACCAAAAGTTGCTTTTTAAAGTTTGTTCTTTGTACAGGAACTTCACCATATTTTCTCCAAATGAAAAAGTTTTATATCTGTTTTTGAAAATAAATATTTGAAAAACATTTTCGCTTTAAATGTGTTAACTATTTCTTGTGGGCCAATGACAATGTTTGTACCAGTTTTTTTAAGGGCCATGTTTATAATGGTTTGTTAATGTCGCATAACAAACCTTTATAGCTACTGGGAAAACTACCGCTTGTAGCAGTTGTTTTTTCAACAGTGTTGCTTTTTTTTTAATTGTGATGAAGATCTTCAGTGTGGTCGAAATGATGATACCACACTGTATTGGCCCAAAATAATACCCCATGGGCACCCATGGTATACTCTTTCCTTTAATCAATTTTATATTCACTACTAGCAGAGTACCTGGTGTTGGGTTCAGTCGTTTTACAGCAAGGTGATCACTCAATTCACTTAAATAATGTCAGTGCAAAGGTCAGATTAGAGTCCTGTGTGGGTTTAATTTTTCAGACCCGCAACCATAATATTCACAAAAACGGTTATCCGCAACTGCTCTGCTGGTGGATTCCATAACTGCACCCAACCATCAAGCAGTCAGACCTGTAACCCAACCCACATCCTTAATTAAACAGACCTGCAAGCAGACCCGCTACCTTATCTGACCTGCACCCACTGCCGAACTTTAATAGACCCACACCCACTACCTGTCCTGACTCGCAGCTTTCGAACTGAACCTGACCCACAACCCATTCAAACTCACTAGTTTACCCAAACCCGACCTGCAAATCGGGTAAACCGCAGATACCCAAACCGATAGAGGACTCTAGGTCAGATCTCGGCATCACTCGATTCACTAAAGTTAGGCACACACAGTAGAGACTTTCCCGAACGAGCGTTCGGCCGACCCGAACGTTCGCTGGCCACACTAACTGTACACTTCCTGTAGGGGAGTCTGCCTCGGCCGAGGAAAGTACAGTCCCAGGCCTTCTCTCTATGCTGTGCTCGGGACTGTGTGTATCATGATTAAGTTGTTAAGTAGCCTATGTTTAATTGGGGGGTATGTATAACCAATCTCTTTAAAAAAAATTCATCCATTTTCTGGAACATACATACACACATTGACTTTTATATATAGAGACAATGTCTCGTATTCAAATACTGATGAAATACCAAGCATAATGGGCTGTATTTATAAAGGATTAAAATCGATTAAGTCAATAACAATCCTTTTTCACTGTCAGAAACAATACCGCTAGTGAGGCCCTGGGCAAAATGGACATGGGGCATACTTATGTTAATATACCTCGCGAATAAACGCAAGCAGAAATTCATCTAGATCCAAATATCTGGAAGAGAATTAAACATACAACTGGAGAGCATTAAATATAAAACTCTAATCCAGCTATCACAATAGATCTTAAGTAAGAAATATGAGCTGAAAGAAATTTCTAAAAGGGGTATTATGGTTCCCACCACCCCTTGCCCCTATCAATAATACAGAGGTAGTGGACCTACTAGGACTTTTGTGACCTAGTTAATATTTAAAAAAAAAAAAAATTCTTGGGACACCTTTTTGGGTTTAATTAAAGGGTATGTCCACCCTTAAATCAAATTTTTAATATATGATTCCCCCTGTCCCCCCAGCCCCAACCGCTATATTTATTCTTTTAGAAAGTGCCCCAAACTTTACTTACCTTCCCTCTTTCCTCCGCCGCGCTGCCAGGCCCTCTGCGAGAAAATGCAAGCAGAGGGGCGGGACCGGCAGTCACGGACGCGGCTGCCGGGAGTTCATTTTGGCGGGGGAAAGAGGGAAGGTAAGTAAAGTTTGGGGAGCTTTCTAAGCATATAAATAGAGCAGTTGGGGCTGGGGGGACAGGGGGAATCATATGGCTAAAGGAATTTACGCTAGGGGGAGGGAATCCTGAGAGGGAGGGAGAGGGAGGGGGAGAAGGGCTGCAGTACGCATGCCAAACTTCTCCCGGAGGCCAGGTAGGAGGCAGAGTCCTATATGGACTCTGCTATCCTCCTGGTGGGCAGACTTTGGGGGGGGACTACAGGAGAACCATATGGAGCTGGGATGTGAGGTAAGGATTAAACTACACTACATGATGGGGCCATTAGTTGGGGGGATTATAGTTTTGGGGGTGGACATGCCCTTTAAAAGCACCTATCACACAACATGCATTCGAAGCCACGTCCATAAATGACCAGACCTGTTTAATCAATACCAAGTGTGGCACATTGAAACCACACTTAACATGATGAATACAGTATGAATTTTCTTGCAGAAAATTTACACACAGTGAGATTAGGAAGGCTAAAGGCTGTAAAGGCTGAATACAATGAGAACAATGACAAAAAGTTCCAGTACAAAGCAAAAATGCAGTTAAGGCCCAACACTACATGAACAGACAGGAAAGGACCCACACATTGGAAACAGACAATAAAGGTCCTATATAATTAGAACAGACTTTAAAGGGTAACTAAAGTCTCCAAACAACATTAGTAGTATCAGATTGTGTCAGATAAAATTACTTGTTTTTTATGAAGTAAGAATTTAGATTCAGGCATAGCAGTGAATGTTGTATACTTGGATTTTGCTAAAGCTATTGAAAAATAAAACATTTGTACATGGATAGAGAATTGGTTATTGGATCGCAAACAGAGAGTGGTGGTCAATAGAGCTACATCTATGTGGGCTAAAGTTCTAAGCGGAGTGCCTCAGGGTTCTGTACTGGGGCCGCTTCTGTTTAATCTGTTTATAAACGACTTAGAAGGGGGCATTGAGAGAAAGATCTCTGTGTTTGCTGATGACACTTAACTATGCAGAGCTTTGGAAACTTCAAATGATGTGCAAGTGTTACAAGCAGACCTATATAGATGATCAAAATGGGAACCAGAATGGCAGATGAGATTCAATGTTGATAAATGTAAGGTGATGCATTTGGGGTTTAACAATCCTGGTGCCACCTACACCATAAATAACTCAATGTTAAGTGAATCTCTAATGGAAAAAGATTTGGGGGATCTGACATAGCTGTAGCAAACAATGCCAGACAGCAATGGCTAGAGCCAGCAGGATATTGTCTTGTGCTGCCTATACTATAAATGTCTCTGTGTTAAGTGAATCTCTGTTGGAAATGGATCTTAGGCTGGGTACACACCAGCAGATATTTTCAGCCGAACGACCGATTCACAGCACTTTCGGACGGTCAGACAAAATATCTGCTGGTGTGTGGTGGCCGGCCACAACCGACCTTGATTGTTCGTTCGTCCGGATCGGACATGTCGTTCGCAAATTCGCCCGCGCCCGAATTTTGTCCCAGACAAGCACTAGCTCATAGCGAGCGCTCGGTCGGGACAAATAGTCCCTCCGTGTGTATCCAGCCATAGTGTTTTGGATCTTGGTGGTTTACTGGCTCTAGCTGTTGCCAGTATTCTTCCCCTTCTTACAAGGCACTGGTAAGGCCTCATTTGGAATATGAGGTGCAGTTTTGCAATCCCATATACAAAAAGGGAATCTTGGAAATGCAGTGGCATAGCTACAGACTTATGGGCCCTGATGCAAAATTTGGCCATGGGCCCCCCAACACCGCCGCAAACACAAATCGGCACTGCAAACAAAATATTCATTGGTAAAATGCATTGTATATAACCACTGGTAAAATAGTTGGCACAAAGACTGGTTAAATGCTTGGCACAGATAATGGTAAAAATGCTTTGTACACAGACCACTGGTAAAACAGTTGGCACACAAATGGAGCCCCTTCTTGGCCAATGGCCCTGGTGCGGTCGCATCCCCTGCACCTCTGGTAGCTACGACCCAGTGGAAATGGAATGGAGGGTCTTGCTTTATGCAGGCAGATTAGATAAGTTATTAAGGCTGTTTACATTAGAGAAGAGATGTTTGTGCGGGGATATGATCACTTTATACAAAACGGTCGGATAAAAGTTTTCTAGGACCGGGGGACCGGAGGAAGCCTTACAGCTGTACAGAGACCCGACATCCGGACATAGGAGTGGTTATGTACTGTGTACTTTTCTATCCTATTGATATTTATAGGTGTGCGCACACCATTATTTCATTTATTCCAATTGCCTGTATCTTTATATCTATATCTTTTATATTAATGGGCCATACAATAAACTCTGGTGCATTGTTCACTAATAGGTCATATCAGATGACACGTGGACATCCTTTAAAGGGTATGTCCATCAAAAAAGTAAGTTGGTTTCTATCTGATTTACTGAAGAACAGGAGGTAAATGCACTATCTCTTACCTCCTGTTCTTCGGTAAATCTTACAGGAGAGGAGGAGACACTTACCCGCGGACCCGATCCATCGGCGAAATTCCCTGACGCCTCCGATGCATCTCCAGTCCTGTCCAGAGACTGTCAGTGAAGTCGGCACTGGAGCGGGTATGATGGACATACCCTTTAAGATTAAAAAAAAAGGAAATTTTCAGGTTAGGAAACGTGGAACTTTCTTCCAGCAGATGTTGTAATGGCAAGTTTAATGAATAGCTATAAAAGTGGGCTAGACAAGTTTTCGAAAAACTTAAAAATATTGAGAATTAAGAGAATTAACTGGTACACACACACACACACAGGCAGTTGCTAACACACAGACATTCACACACACACTTGTCAGAGTATCCCCTATATTTCCTGGTTTATTAAAGGTAAAAGTTATGTTCATTTGGAAGCTGCAGCTTTAAAAATACCATTGCCATATTTATTTTAACCTATGCCCCTCCAGAGCCTAGCTTGGTGCCTTGAAAGTTGCCGACGTCTTGTTACTGGTTTGCTGAATGTTTAGCTCCGCCCCTCTGAGATTTCCTCTGCTTTCTCCTGCTTAAGTCTCAAACAGGAGAGTGCACGGAACTCACAAGCATTAGGGCTAGGCCACACTAGCGAGTTCGCCACACTAGCGAGTTCGCGCCCGCGCTTTTTGCTAAAATGAAAATTGTGGGAACGCCAAAATTCCCGCGATATCCGATGCGCATGCGATTAGGTGTCCGTTCGTGTTTTGGTAACACATGTGTTCACCATTTTTGGTGCGTTAATGCATGCGTTTCCATAACGCAAAATGGAGAAAACGCATGTGCAAAACACAAACGCAAAACACACAAGAATCTTGTGCGATAATGCTCGCAATTTGGTGCGCGATTCCTGTGGGTTGCAGTGTGGCCTCACCCTTACTGTTTGAGGCTCAAGCAGGAGAAAGCAGAGGAAATCTCAATAAACCAGTAACAAGATGTCAGCAACTTTCAAGGCACAAAGGTAGGCTCTGGAGGGGCATAGGGAAAACAAAATATGGCAATAGTGAGTAGTTTTAAAGCCGCATAACTTGATTTTACAGTGCACTTATCCTTTAACCCCTGCCCTGCAGTGCTGTGCAGTGTCTGTCTTCCTTGGCCGCAACAGTCCCACCAGCCCCTACGTTAAACAGTCAATGCAACTGTCGGCTACATGTGACAGTGTAAAAACTCCCAGTGCTCTCTGCTCAGCTGTGCAACTACTTCGAGACAGGGCTTGCCAGATCCTTCTGGCGCACAAGTAGGAGGAGGTGGAGTAGGAGGCAGGGTAGGGGCTGGGCAGAGAAGTATCTGGGGCAGTATGTAGTCTCTACATACTGTCCCATGCATGGCTGTTTTTAGGCATAGGCCACCTAGGCAACAAGCTAGGGTGCTAATGTCAAACCAGGGCACCTAGTCTTCTCCCTAGTATCTCCGTGTCCGCTTTTGCTTGCTGTGTTAGAACTGATCTGCTTGGGCCATATTTATCAAACCCCGATATTGATTTTAGCGATACTGTGACTTTAACGATCGGTATCATAAATTTTAGTGATTGTAAATTTAAAGGACAACTCCACCCTCATAACAACATCTTTTAGAAAGAACGGCCTCTTTAAAATATGTTGATATATCATAGTTTGTCCTATGAATTCATTACTGTATGCCTGCTATGCTTCTGGATGCCTCATGGAAACTGAGCAATTTAGAAACCTGTACTGAGCCTGGGCATGCTTAGAAGAGGCAGACAGGGGATTAACATTCAGTCATTGGCTGTGATGTCAACTGTCAAATCCATAACGGACAGTTGTTAACTGGAAGAACCAGGAAACAGAAACACGGGAAACAGGACATTGTGCAGGATTTCAGGTTAGACTTATATATTTCAGATTTCAAACTATTACCATTTAGGGTTTTGGGGGGTGATTTCCTGTATGTAAGTTTTCATTTTAGGGCTGGACTTGCCCTTTAAGATTTCGTTATCGTAGATTTACAATCCTACCGCATGGTATTCTACAATCGAACGTTCGTTAATTTATTCGTAAATTAACTAACCCGCGGTATTGCTAAAAAGCGAGTCTAAACTCAGCAACCTCTACTTGGAAACAATGTTGCAAATGAACTGAAGGTGAAGGAAGGAGGGGGGAGGATGAGCTCAGCCTCAGTACTGAGGAGAACAATTCTAAAATGGCAAGTAAAAGCTGCTGCAGACTTTATAACAGTGACCCTGTGACTATCAGCCATGAGATCCTTATCCTTGCCTCTTTCTTCCTTCTACCCAACTCTCCAATTAGAACTTAGAGTAGGTGAGGAGTGAACAATTCAATTGAGGAGACATGGAAAGAAGGTACATACTGTATATCATGTCAATGCTGGCAGCTGAAAGAGTTAAAGGTAATACTCTGGGGAAAATGTTGGCACTGAATGGTTAATGGTAATACTCTGCTGGCACTGAAGGGTTAATTTTCAATACTCTGGGGAAGTCTGCTGGCAATGAAAGGTTAATGGCAATACTCTGGGAAAGTGCTGGCACTGAAAGTGTTAATGCCAATACTGTTGGAGGGCTAGTCAACGCTACTGTGCTTTTAAGTGTCATGGGATTGCAATCTGAGCACCCTAGGGCACCAAGATGGCTAGAAATGGCCCTGGCCCCATGCTACTGGAGCCTCTTGCAACTGGCTCCAAACCCAAGTATTTTTAAGGGGGTTACAGGTGTCCAGAATTCATCCTTTCTGCTGGCACATAAACATAGTTACCTGCTGTCCTGGCACTTTCAGTATTGATATGATAATTATCTCCACATTGTGCCCTGATTCTTCCTGTGGCAGCTTGTTGGGTCCCCTGCTGGGGTTATCAGGAACTGCAATGGGTGTCAGTTGCAATGTGAGAGTGTTGATAGTTTTAGAACAGGTGTGAGATTGTCCATGTAGACAGTGATAGAGCCCACACAATGGCAAAAATACTGCGTATACTCGAGTACAAGCCGTGGTTATTAATTTTGAAAATGACCCATAAAAGCTAACTTCGGCTTATACTCGGGTCACAGACATAACTTTCCACTCAGGAGTGCGAGCCTGCACGAAGGTGTGAGCGTGCACATAGGCGAGAGTGTCCGCGAAGTCACGGGAATGTAGTTGTTTCCTCTCAGCCCTTATCGGACATGCCTGTAAGTTTTGTTGCTATTATTTCTGATGTTAATGGGACCTGATCTAGCTCAGCTTGGGAAGAAATGGAGGAGCAACACCTATATGCCATTGGAGACAAAGTGCCTCTTGTTCTATGGGGGGTTTAGAGGTGGGCAGTTTGTTGAACCTTGCCACTAAAAAGATTGATCAACTTTCCAGATGCTGTTGTAGTTTCCAAAGTTTTGGAGTACCAAGGAATTTGGGCTTAGTGGATTTGGCTTATTATATTGGTACCAATAGGTTCTTCTTCTACTGTATGGGAATTCAGCTATATATTATACAAGAGATTTTTCATAATTGTTCATAATGCATCATTTTAATGTAACATATCAATTTACCCATTTTGTACAGCCCACTCTACCTAGTCATTCATACATGGACAGAAAGGAACAAGGGATCATAGGATATTTCCTTTTTTACTATAATAAGGTTTGCTCCTTTAACAAGCATTGCAGATTGTTTAAATTATAAGACACTATGGGCCCTATTTATAAAAGATCGTTATCGTTATCGAAAAAAATAACAATATTTTCCGATATGAAATACCAGTCGTTATCGGAAAATAACGGTCTTTATTTTACGATAGCGATCGTAATTTTTTCGATAACGATCTTTTATAAATAGGACCATATGGGCCATATTTGCAGCAATGTAGACTTTTTAGTGATACCGCGCCTTTAACGATCGGTAAAACGATTGTTAAGCCGATCATTGATTTCCGATCTGCTTAACGATCGTTAATTTATGATTGTTTTCGTAAATGTAATGAAATCGTAGATTTATGATCCCCATAGAATACCATGTGGTAGTTTACTACTGCATGGTATTCTACGACCGAACGTTCAATAATTGCGTACATTCGTACATTAACTAACCCGCGGTATCGCTAAAAAGCGATACCGCAGGTTTATAAATATGACCATATACCTTGTACTTTTATACGGTCATGGAACGTCTCTGTGAATTCAATAGACCCAGTTTCTGTGGGACAGCCCAGGACATTAACAATCTTTCCTTTTTTTGCTGCATCCAACAGAGACCTCCAACTTAACAGGCCATCCTCTGCTCTTCGGTAGGTTTAGCAAGATACCCCACCTACTTCCCTTCCGAGGATAAAAGGGTAGGCAGAGCTATGCTCATGCACTTAAAGCAGTGGATCTTTTAACAGCTGATGTCCCTAAGGACACTTGCCTAGTTTGCCCAGACACTAGTATTTTTTCTACTGCATCCTTGAACGATTAGAGATATTTTAATACTGCCCGGGCTGATACTGGGTGGAATTTTCAACCACAGTGAAAGTTTTCAGGAGGAAAGCTATGCTGGTCAACTTTAACCATGAATAATCAGTCCATTTAATAACATATCTCTATATGTAATTAACAAAATCGATTGATCCTATTGGTTGGGCCTATCTATAGGTCATCTGCTGGGTATATAAACAATCCCCAGTAGATTAGGCAGGTGTATGTACCAGCCATCAAGGTGTGTCTTCTTTTCCACACACCCCCCTTATGCCCCTTTTATTCCTACAGAATGACATATTGTTAATATTAATATGTAATCCTGTTGTAATATAAGGGAACAGCCATCTGGTATATTACATATAATACTAGCTAGAAGGGTGTGCCTGCTTTTCCCTTGTTTCCCTATTATGTCCCCTTAATTACATATTGTTAATATCACACAAGGGGTTTGCAAAAAAGGCACCATAGGGATGGTCAGTGTCCCTTTTAGAATTTTTGCCAAAATATTGAGAATTTCAGTTTAAGTCTATCATTGGTCTAATTTCTGAACGAACATTTACTATTTGTTATAGTGTAGTAGGTCTTAAGGTTCATACACGTGCGATCACGGGTGCCGACCCCCGACGTACAATGTAGATGAATGGCCTTTCGGACGATAATTGTTCCATGTATGGGCACTTTATCGGCTGAAATGGCCGCTCATTCAGAGATCCACCTGGAAGATCGGGCAACGATCTCCGAGCGGCCGTTCCTACACATCATATGTCGCCTGTTGGCACCCACGATCGCACGTGTGTACGAACGTTTACAGCTTCTATCTGTCTGAATATTGTTCTGCCTGGATGAATGAGATTTTTTATAAACCTGTTTGGGAGTGGCAGACAATTGTTTCTGCTTGTGCCAGCATTATGAGGGATGCTGGAATGTGAACACAAATCATTAAGGTTGTTTATCTCTGCACTTCAAATTGACAAGTGTTTGCATTACATGCAAAGTCACAAGGGCTTTTTTAGAGAAAAAGTCTTCCATCTGTAGGGCATATGTGTGAACATCACCTTATAAATCAGTCTAGTTATTAAGTTATACTCATATCATGAGTGCCTATTTATGGTGATTGTACTGTTTGCAGATTTGTTTAGCTAATAATCAGAGAACACATTACATTAATGGTGCCATAGGCGGTGTGTAGTGATTAGCAATATTGTTAACAAGTAGAAACTTATTCCTGGAAATTTATTTTTGTCCAAAATCCATAGGCTTGTAAAAGAATCGGTGGGGTATAAATACCCTGGACTGCCTCAATTTGCATATAACAGCAAGGTGTTAGGGACCTCCTGAATGCAAGGTGCGGATTACATTGTAGCATTGAAAGAGGTGTTATCAAAACTGCTCCGGCTAAGGCATCGAAACAGCATTGTACATGGCAGACAAATGGTGTTGAACCCCCTTCCCCCACCACCTCTATTTAGGCTTGGTTTCTTTTCTTTTTTTTTTATTAAAATTTTTATTGAAATCATTGGTGCATGTTGCAATTTTGGCTGCACGCAGGCACGCCTTTCAATTATGATAGCAGTCTTATCATTTCAATTTTTTAAAAGTTAAGCATTGTTTCGATGACATACATATTTTGTATTAATATTATCATGATTCCGCTTTTAAGATGTTTATATTGTACAAAACTATTAAACTATATAAACAATTAAACATTACATGTCTAGTTGAATTACAATTCAACTAGACATGTACAATTAATTTGTACAATTGAATTGAATTTGTATTACATTGTTGTGGGATCATTGTCGTCATCTAATATCTCTAAAGCTGCTAGTGTATTATGTAGCAGTTCTATAGAATACCATGGGGAGTATTGGAATGACTTTATTAGGTCATTGATATTTTGCCTAGGATAAGAGCGAATGATAACGTTTTTCCAGGTGTTAAAGAGTTTTTTCATGTGGTGGTCCATTTGTGATTCTGCTTCAAATTTTTCCAGCTGTGCATAATAGCTCTCTTGGCTGCCAGGAGAGCCAAGTGTGGGTTTCTTTATTTTGATATTGATGTCCTCCTTGGCACCTATTTTGAACCAATCATGTTCCTTGGCCAAATTGTTTACATTACAGTCTTCAAATGTATGTACTTTTACCTTGAGGTGCAGGTTCATGGCTGAGTCCTGACCCGTGGCATTGGCTCCTCTGTGCTGGGCCATACGTTGGTGCAGCTGCTGTTTTGTCTACCCCACATGCAAATCCAAGCACTTTTTACTGCATTGTGTATATCATGTCGCTCTGTCACGGTGCAGTGAAGAGTGCACGGATTTGTATGTGGCTGACAGGAAACAACAGCTGCACCAAGGCATGGCCCAGCACAGAAGAGCCAATTGCTCGGGTCAGGATTTAGCTGTGCACCTGCACCTTAAGGAAAAAGGAAAGAGAACTGAATTTCCCTGATATTGCCATACAAATTTGGCTCTAGAACTGTCAGGGTAAAAATGATGCTCTGCTAATGAACATCTGAAACGTCTGTGATGGTTCAGGAGATTCTGGGAGAGGAGAGATTATCTTTCTGTCTGTGGCTGGCTTAACTGTTCCATTCTGTGGTATACAAAATATAATTCACAGAGTCTAGACAAGCTTTATAAATGTGACCTTTACATTTCAATAGAGAAAATGTACTAAATGCTCTTAGATAGATCTGTTGATAGTTATTTGTTAAACAGTTTTGACAAGTCAGATAACTACGCCCTATTTAGGCTTATCTGTGCATCATGGGATAAATGTTTTCACAATTGCATTACTGGATGTTGTTTTTCTTTATAAATGTTTAAAATTATAAATTCTTAATAGGTGTTAAATAGAATTTTGAAAAAGCAAACAAGCAATGAAACAGCATCATATCCATAGAAATACATATTTTAAACTATACAATATAAATAAACACACAGGGCTCAAACTCCTTTATCTACGCTACTAATGTCCAAACTAGAAAAAAAGAGGAAAAAGCGCACACCATGCAATGTCTTCAACTTCAATAAACTTTATTCACACCAATGACATCACAACAAACTATGTCTTTCGAGTTTCGAGCATCCACATCTCTCTTATTCATAGGCTTTACCAGGGCCGATTTTAGGCATAGGCCACCTAGGCAAAGAACTAGGGCACCTATTTTGATCCAGAGTGCCTATTCTTCTCCCTAGCATCTACCTGTCAGCTGTTACTTGCTGTGTTAGAACTGCTCTCCTTGTTCTGCTGTAACCTGCAACATTGTATCTAGTACAGAGCCTGAACTCCACAAACTCTACATAGCAACAAATGTTGCAATTTGCAAATGAACTGAAGGTGAAAGAAGGAGGGGGGAGGATGAGTTCAGCTAATAATACTGAGGAGAACAGTTCTAAAATGCCAGGTAAAAGCTGCTGCAGACTTTATAACAGTGACCCTATGACTAGCAGCCATGAGATCCCTATTCTGCCTCTTTCTTCCTTCCATCCAATCAAATTAGAACTTAGAGTAGGTGAGGAGTGAACATTTCAATGGAGGAGACATGGAAAGCAGGTACATACTGTATATTATGTCAATGCTGGCAACTGAAAGGGTTAAAGGTAATACTCTGCTGGCACTGAAAGTGTTAATAGTAAAGTCTGTTGGCATTGAACGGTTCATGGTAATACTCTTCTGGCACTGAAAGTGTGAATGGCAATCCTATGGGGAAGTCTGCTGGCACTGAAGGGTTAATAGCAATTCTCTGAAAAGGTGCTGGCACTGAAAGTATTAATAGTAAAGTCTGCTGGCACTAAAGGGTTAATGGTAATGTTCTGCTGGCACTGAAATTATTAATGCCAATATTCTTGGAAAAGCATCTCAGATCTCACCAAATTTCCCTGTTCTGCCCTACCCGACTGGAAACAATTTCTGTGGTGCCACATACCGCACATTCACTGAAACCTATCCTGTCATTCCAATCAGTATTTCATTTGTGGCCAGTGTCGCTGCATTCATACAAAAGTACGTATACATGCCCACCTCACCTGGTACAGCGTGTGCCTCTTACCAACTAGTAAAGTGGTTCCACTATAAAGAACAGTCGCAGTAGACGGTGCCAGAAGCAGAAGGAGGAAACCCAGCTGTAGTTTGACAGGCCAAGTTTTTTTTTGCTTTTTTTATGGGGGGGGTGCTTAGGGCACTAAAATGGCTAGAAACAGCCCTGGGCATTACTTATGGGCGCTTTTGTCTCACTCTTTTTCATAGAATATTTTTTTAAACTATCATTGTTCTAAAAACGATCTAGTTGTTTTTTTCAGTAGTTGAAGAGATACTAAGGGCTTGTTCACCCTAGGGCCATTTCGGTGAGATTTCATGTGGTGAAATCGCACTGAAACACTTTGCGATTGATGTAAACTATACCGCTCACACCTATGAGCTGCAATGCAGTTTGGTGCACTATTGCACAGCAGAGGCATTAATGGACACCACTATGTAAAACGCACTTGTTTGCTGTAAACATTTTTAACCAGTTTGCGCTTATTTTCCAAAGGTTTGGCATGGTTTTAAGAGAGGGTTTGCATGGTGCAAGTGAAGACAAAACACAGGCATAGCAGCACCATAAGGTGCCCATACACATGCATTTAAAGGGCATGTCCACCCCCAAAACTATAATCCCCCCAACTACTGGCCCCATTGTGTAGTGTAGTTTAATCCTTACCTCACATCCCAGCTCCATAAGGTTCTCCTGTAGTCCCCCCCCAAAGTCCCAAAAACTGCCCACCAGGAGGCTAGCAGAGTCCATATAGGACTCTGCCTGCTACCTGGCCTCCGGGAGAAGTTTGGCATGCGTACTGCAGCCCTTCTCCCCCTCCCAGCCCCACCCTCTCCCTCCCTCTCCGGATTCCCTCCCCCTAGCGTAAAAACATTAATATATAAGATTCCCCCTGGGCCCCCAGCCCCAACCGCTATGTTTTTATCTTTAGAAAGCTACCCAAACTTTACTTACCTCTCCTCTTTCCTCCGGCGAAGTGAGCTGCCGGCAGCCGTGTCCGTGATTGGCTGCCGCTCAGCCAATCACAACTACTGATATCACTAATGATATCAGTAGTTTATGGCTGCATGATTACCAGCACATTTAAAGGGAAAGTTCACCCCTCAATACAACATTTTATGTAGTTAAATCACCCCCCCAAAACTGCAATAGTTAAAAAGCTGAAAAAAACTTGAAATGCTGCCTGATGTTGTGTTACCGCTCTCTCTCTGGGTCCTATATAAAGATACTGTGCCTTCAACAAACAGCAATTTTATGACCGAGATCGAACATTTACGATAGCAATCTTACAATTACCATTGTTATTGTACAATGGCCTATAAAAAACCATTGCTGTGGCTGCAGCCATACTATCTGATACTGGGTGTTAGTCAATATGCCCCTCTGCATTTTCCAGTTATCAGCTGTCAGTCACGCATGTTACAGATGACATCACAGCAAATGACTGAATGCTACACGTGGTGCCTATTTTTTTGCACTGTGGCAGTAATGTTCCTGCATGGTTCAACAAATCCAATACAAGTTTATAAATATGCCCCTTTTATAATCAATAGTCTGTCTGGAGGGAAAATGGTCTTGGGTGTGCACAGTCTAATAAAATTTCGAACTGATTATGGGGCCCTATTTATAAAGGTGCAGTATCGCCAAGTAGTGATACCGCACCTTTAATGGTCGACAATTTTACGGCCATGGTCGTACGTTTACGAATGTGGTCATAAAATTATAATGGCGACTGTACATTTATGATCGTAATTTTACAATCACCCATAAAATACCATAGCGGTAGTCTACTACTGATTGGTATTGTACTGCCGTGCGGTTGTAAATGTACAACTGTGGCCGTACTTCTACGATAACCTGCAGTATTGCAAATTGGCGATACCATGGGTTTTTTGTTGAAGCTCCCACTTGAGACAATGGGTGGGTGGAGGATAAGTACGATTCATTTACAGAAGATTTAGTTTAGACTACATAAATTTGCTCTGTGCTTTTAAATGCACTAAATCATTATAGGGTGTTTCTACCAGTACTTGGAGAACGAGTTTTTTTATTACTTCATATTAATTGTAATTCCTGGTTCCATATATACCTGTTCACACTTCATAAGCAGCGTGTACCTGCTCTGTATGTACTTGTCCACTGCTAGTCATTCTTTTAGTTTGTATTCGCTGTCAAATGGGAAGAACTACTCACACTTATTTTTTAATGCTGGCTATTTACCCTCCCCAATAAAACTCTGGAACAATAATGCAAAGCATTTATACCCAACTACTTTTTAAATATAAAAGAACAAAGCTTTGTTAATTTGTTTCTTAAACAGACATGTTTTATTCCTTAAAAAATTTTTTATACTTAGCAAGACATGGGGAATTTTTTTCACCCATCGTTAACAATTGTGCTTTTAAGCAAAACCCCCTCCCCCAAAAGTGAAGAAAAAGAAACGTGAGTGGGCTAGAGTGAAACGAGGAGAAAAGAATCATGGGATTAAAATGGGAAAGTGGTCTGAAAGAGAACTACAAATTGTAAACATAAATTGAGAGCAAAAGTTTGACACAGCACATGAAAAGTGGACATATAGGGAAAGTGTAATATTACTTCATCGAATGTGGATGTTATACTTTTATATAATGTGTTTCAGAGGCTGACTAATGTTCATCTGGGAATTTGTACTCCACCCATAGTCACACCAGGTGTTCACCAAGAAACTTTTAATACCAGTGAGTCAGCCTCTAGTAAACCAGGCATAAAGCATAGGAAGTCAACTTAATAGAGTCCCTCTCTAGCATATCGGACATAAAGGGACAGGAAAGAGTAAGGAGAAAAGGTTGCTATACAGTACCTCCACATTAAACAATGAGACATTCAATCTGAGATAAATGACAAATTGATTGTAATCTCAGGTGAAGCAGCAGTTTTATCTACACATTCCCACTATGTTTCCCCTGCCAGATCATGTTTGCAATCGTAATGACGATTGATATTATGATCGTAATATAAATTGCATAACGATCAGGCAGGTGGTTGGCAGAACATTGCAGGAATGTCGAGGTGTACATTTGTAGTGTATGGCCAGCTCAAGATGGTGAAAGGGGATACAGTTTAGACAACAATTAACATCCATCCTGCTACGACTCAAAGATAATGTATGCAAGGAAAGGGTGGGACAGAAAAACGCGCAAATATTACAATAACTTTATCTGTGTTACACTGCCACCTTCTAGCACAATGTGCAAAATACAGGCATTACTTTATACAAATGCCTTTTGTGGTGTTTTTGTATTCAACATTTTATTTTAGTTTTAAATATTACTATTCTAGTGTTGATCATATTTCTATTCAATTAATAATAAATGGGCTCCAGGACACTATTGCTTACATGTGTGAATTCTATAGAGGAGATTTGCAATGTTTGGGTACCTGATTTTGTCTCTGTGGGTTGCAGTTCCACTAAAAACCTACACAATGTTGCATTTAAGTAACAGTCCAACAATGTTTTAAAGTTTTTTTTTTAATTGAAAACTACAATTGGATGAGAGGTAGGTGTGTGTACTCTTCTATTATTTAAAAAGCTGTCAGGTAGCTCTGAAATGTACCCTCTCAGGCATTGGTTCACAGCCCTCCTGCTTTTCCCATTATCCACCTCCTCCTTTTGTTAAGTAGACGCTTGTGTGTCTATGTTAGAGATTGGAGGTCTGTCGGGAGAAAGTGAGTTTGTTGACGCTGCATGAGCATTACCGTATGTTTTACAGCTCTCTGGCGGCTTTCTAGGTAATAGCAGGATGTAGGCGTACTCTCTTCTAACTTCCACCTAAACAGTGGACTATTTCTTTAAATGGGAATTATACTGATGCAATAAATGTAAGTTTTCAAGCTCAACCCTGTACTTTATTAAAGGATAAGTGCACTGTAAAATGAAGTTATGCTCAATTGGAAGCTGTGTGCGTGCGTGGCAGCACGCGTGG
Organism: Hymenochirus boettgeri; assembly: GCA_019447015.1. Taxonomy (NCBI): domain Eukaryota; kingdom Metazoa; phylum Chordata; class Amphibia; order Anura; family Pipidae; genus Hymenochirus; species Hymenochirus boettgeri. The sequence continues at coordinate 145,138,654 of CM033473.1, read as the reverse complement.
AGTGCACGGAGCGGATAAGCCTTACCTATTGAGACTTACCAATCAATAGGTAGATGATAATCTCGGAGGGGAGGACCTAAACATGCCCCTAAGGACAAACAATATGTCAGCAACTTTGAATCTAATAAGGTTGGCTCTGGGGTGGCTAGGGGAAAAAAATATGCCAAAAGTATTTTTAAAGCTGCAGCTTCCAATTGAGCATAACTTCATTTTACAGTGCACTTATCCTTTAATAAATTTTCTTCAATGTTAGAGATGGAAGAATCATCAGTGAAAATGACTGTGGGAGGAACCAGAGGAACCATAGTTACTGCATGAGTTCAATTTTTCTTGAAGGCTTATTTTCCTTAAAGGAGAATGAAACTCTAATAATTACATTCAGGAGATTCCCTATAAGGGATAAGGGAAATTAACTGCTTTATTTTTAAATGCAAACAAAAAACATTTTCTTCCCATTTTTCATTGTGTTGGTGATGTAAGTATTCTGTCCTATAAAGTGTATTATGTCCTATGTATACTAGTCTGTCCTATGGAGTGCATTCTGTGCTATTTAGATTATTATGTCTTTATCCCTTTAATTGCAAAGTTCACTCACTTTAGCTTTATATTGGTCCAGGTATATAAAACCTGGACCCTCTTCTTAGTTGGTGTGTCAGCCGTTAAAGGGCATGTCCACCCCAAAAACTATAATTAAACCCACTATTGTCAACATTCTGTAGTTTAAAATAAATCTTGCCTTACAGCTCTGCACCTTATGGTTCCCAAGATATGCCTTTTCAATGTCCAGGAAACTGAAGAGTCCAAGCTGTCTGTGAGGCTTCTGATCCGTGCTGAATCCTCGTCCTCGTCAAGATTTGGGGCATGCGCAGAACCCCCCTCCCACCATCCGCATCCATCCTTAGCCATCGTTGCACCCAGCGTGAAATGCTTTGGAAGTAAGGTAAGTATCACCTGCCCGCCCCCAACCACCACAATATTTCCTAAAAAAACCCAGATCTCCACTTACAGAGCATTCTCTCCCACGCCTCTCAGCCAATCACAGAGGCAGCTGAGGTCCGGACCCTGCTTGCAAGCAGGAGGCCGGATTGGATCGCTGCGGCAGAGAAGGCACTCACTGTAAGTTGAAATGTGGGGATTATTTTAATGAAATATTGTGGTGGTTGGGGGGTGGACATGACCTTTAAAGGGCATCTATAGTGAAAAAATTGGCCCATTGCACAGTTAAATTCCCAGGGATAGGCAACCAGTAGATCTCCAGACGTTTGAAAACTACAACTCCCAGCATTCCTATATAAGGATTCTGGAGTTGGGGAATGCTGGGAGTTGTAGTTTTCAAACATCTGGAGATCTACTGGTTGCCTATCCCTGAACTCTGTGCTGCCTTTCTCCTACCTCTGTCAGTGACTTTGTTTTTCCATGGTGTCAGATCTCTCTGCAGCACTCCCCCCTTCCCCCTGTTACCTCCTCTATGTCTCAACTCCGGCTACCCGACAAACTTTTAATTCCTGCTGCACATGAGAAGCTTCACAAAAAAAAGCGTATAAGGGCACTAGTGTCCAAATAGGGAGTAACACCATGTACATAAATGGGGTGCTCCTATCCACTAGACATATATCAAAGAAAAAAAAAAGAAGTGGACATAGAATGGGCACACCACCAAAGTATAAGTTCAAAGTAAAAACTTCTTTATTATAATAAACAAAACGGGAGTAAGGGAATACAAAAGGAGTACCAGTTTATAATATTGAACATCCATTTGAGCTGGATGTGATTTTAACTGTATGTTCCTTTTGTATTCCCTTACTCCCGTTTTGTTTATTATAATAAAGAAGTTTTTACTTTAATATAATAAAGAAGTTTTTACTTTGAACCTATACTTTGGTGGTGTGCCCATTCTATGTCCACTACTTTTTTTCTTCTTTTTTCTTTGCACATGAGAAGCTTAACATCCTGAAAAACACACCCATGCACAGAGGCCAATAGAATGCAAGCTGTTTTTAAGTCCTAACATCTTGCCTTATGAGCTTAAAGGACAACTCCATCCTCATAAGAACATCTTTTAGAAAGAATGGCCTCTTTAAAATATGTTGATATATCATACTTTGTCCTATGAATTCATTACTGTATGCCTGCTATGCTTCTGGATGCCTCATGGAAACTAAGCAATTTAGAAACCTGTACTGAGCCTGGGCATGCTCAGAAGAGACAGACAGGGGATTAACATTCAGTCATTGGCTGTGATGTCAACTGTCAAATCCATAACTGACAGTTACTAACTGGAAGAACCAGGAAGCAGAAACAGGGGAAACAGGACATTGTGCAGGATTTCAGGTTAGACTTATATATTTCAGATTTCAACTATTACTGTTTAGGGTTTTGGGGGGTGATTTACCTGTATGTAAGTTTTTATTTAGGGACTGGACGTGTCCTTTAAAACCTCTGCTTTACATCTATCACTAGGTGTCAGCGTAACACCAACAATTTTACTTTTTTTTCTGCATAAACCAGTCACATGGACCCAGATTGATATCAACAGACCCCTCTTGGCATTTAGGGCAGTCTCCTTAATATTTATGTGAATATATAATCTACTTTTCTCTGTAGTATTATTCGCTCTGATGAATTTTCTAGCCGATTAAATTGTTCTCTACTTTAATAATCTCTGTTTAGACTACAGTTTTGTATATGTCTGGTGTACAGTTCAAACAAAATGATCTGCGTTATGATAACCTTATGTTATACCGAAGCTTGTATTACATGCTAGTAAACACAGTATTTGACATCCATTTAAACATGGGAAAATGGTAGCTTTCTGAATGTGCTAATTAACAACCCTGGTAATGTATAGATAGTACATCACCTTTTTTGAATACGTATCTAACCAAAGGTATCCATTTATAATCTGAATGTGACTATTTTTTGTGACCTGTATATATTTAATTCTTATATAGTGCTGGGGATTCTTATATTGTGTTTATATTGCCTAGCCCCATTTGCACCAATCAATTTAGAATAAAGGTGAGCAGCAAGTTATATTTATAACATTTATATATATAACATTTATATATATATTTTTATAAAGATCACATTAAATCAATATTTTTAAATATATTCTTATGGTAAACAACCGAAATGTGAATTTTATGTATTTTACACTGATAATTACTCTTTAGTAGAGACGGATTGCACCTCAATGGTGATGGTGCAGCTGTTTTGGGGGAGAAGATGGCTATGGGGTTGGAGGAGATTTTAAACTAGGTATGGGGGGAGGGAATGTTTAACTACACAGGGGTAGATAGAGAAGTTAGGGATCTGGGGGCTAGTAACACAACGGAGGGAGGAGAAGGGGAGGGGGGAGCATAGAGGATAAGGAGGCATGTACGACCATGTATGGAAGTAAATCAATTGATAATCTAAAATGTATGTTTACAAATGCAAGGAGTCTGGCTGGAAAAACAGACGAACTTGAAATAATAGCGTTAAAGGAAAGGTATGATGTAATTGGTATAGCAGAATCATGGCTTAATGATTCACACGACTGGACAGTAAATATTGAAGGATACTCGTTATTTAGACATGACCGAGTTAATAAGAAAGGAGGAGGAGTATGTATGTATGTTAAACAGGAATTGAAGCCAAATTTAAAAGATGGAATAGATGGGGGAGCAAACGATACTGCAGAAACATTATGGGTGGAACTGTTGTCAGGAAGCAAGAAGGTAGGTAAATTAATTGTTGGAGTATGTTATAAGCCGCCAAATGCCGGGGAAGAGGTGGAAATGAATCTCCATATGCAGTTGGCGAAGGCTGCTGGTATGGGGCATGTTCTGGTTATGGGGGATTTTAACTACCCTGAAATAGATTGGAGTAATGGAACTGCCAGCACCTCTAAAGGTATAAAGTTCTTAAATTTCCTATATGAGCATTTTCTTTCACAGATGGTAGAAGTTCCTACTAGACAGAATGCGTTGTTGGATCTGGTGATATCTAATAACCCTGAGCTCATTTTGGTAAATGAAGGTAATGGGAAGCTTAGGGAATAGTGACCATGATATAGTGTCATTTAATATAGGTTGCAAAAAACTAAAGTGCACTGGCTTAACAAAAACTTTTAACTTTAGGAAAGCTAATTTTATGCTTTTAAAGGAATTGCTCCTGCTCATAGACTGGGGGGAACTGTTTCTAGGTAAAGAAACTGAGCAGATGTGGACCACTTTTAAAGGGATATTAAACTATTACATTTCTAAATCGGTACCTTTAGGTAACAAGTGTAAAAAAATGAGGTCCACTCCTGCATGGCTTAATGCTCAGGTAAAGAGGGAAATGGAAAAAAAGAAAAGGGCTTTTAAAATTTTGAAAACAGAAGGCACAGAACAGGCTTACAGGGAGTACAAAAGCTGTAATAAAGAGTGCAAGAAAGTAATTAAACTAGCTAAAATAGAAAATGAAATATGGATTGCCGAACAAAGCAAGTCCAACCCCAAAATGTTTTTTAAGTATATAAATGGTAAAAAGATGAGGACTGAGAATGTGGGACCATTAAATAATGGAGCTGAGGTGGTTGTAGAGGATGCCGAAAAGGCTAATCTGCTAAACCGTTTTTTTACATCGGTTTTTACTGTTGAGAATCCTTGTCCTTACAGTAGGGATTGTAGCAATGTGCAGGGAAGAAATGAAGAGTTTTCACATTGGATAACAGAGGATATGGTACGGAAACAATTAGACAAAGTTAATATCAATAAAGCGCCAGGACCAGATGGATTGCATCCTAGGATTTTAAAAGAGCTTAGTTCAGTTCTAGCTAGACCACTGTTTCTCATATTTTCAGATTCGCTTTTGTCTGGGGACATGCCGCTGGATTGGAAAAAAGCCAATGTAATACCAATATTCAAAAAAGGTAGTCGTTCACAGCCTGGTAACTATAGACCTGTAAGCCTAACATCAGTGGTAGGGAAGGTGATGGAAACTTTGTTAAGGGATCATATCCTTGACTTTGTCTCCAGAGATCATCTTATTAGTAGTAGTAGAAGTTGGACTCAGGCACAGCAGTGGATGTGGTATATTTGGATTTTGCAAAAGCTTTTGATACTGTGCCACATAGGCGACTAATGTATAAACTGAGGACTGTTGGCCTTGAAGAAAACATTTGTTCATGGATAGAGAACCGCAAACAGAGAGTGGTGGTTAATGGAGCTACATCTATGTGGGCTAAAGTTCTAAGCGGAGTGCCTCAGGGTTCTGTACTGGGGCCGCTTCTGTTTAATCTGTTTATAAATGACTTAGAAGGGGGCATTGAGAGCAAGGTCTCTGTGTTTGCTGATGACACTAAATTATGCAGAGCTTTGGAAACTTCCAATGATGTGCAAGTGCTGCAAGCAGACCTAGATAGATTATCGAAATGGGCAGCAGAATGGCAGATGAGATTCAATGTAGATAAATGTAAGGTGATGCATTTGTGATTTAATAATCCCTGTGCCATCTACACCATAAATAACTCTGTGTTAAGTTCATCTGTAATGGAAAAAGATTTGGGGGTTCTGGTAGATAACAGACTTAGCTGTAGCAAACAATGCCAGGTAGCAACAGCTAGAGCTAGCAAGATATTGTCTTGTATAAAAAGGGGAATAGATTCAAGAGAGAAAAACATTATTCTCCCTCTTTACAAGGCACTGGTAAGGCCTCATTTGGAATATGCGGTGCAGTTTTGGAATCCCATATACAAAAGGGACATCTTGGAAATTGGGGCATTCAGAGAAGGGCAACTAAATTAATAAGGGGAATGGAGGGGCTTGAATATGCAGGCAGATTAGACAAGTTAGGGCTGTTTACATTGGAGAAGCGGCGGTTGCGTGGGGACATGATAACCTTATACAAATATATTAATGGCCCATACAATGAACTCTCTGGTGCATTGTTCACTAATAGGTCATATCAGAGGACACGTGGACATCCTTTAAGGTTGGAAGAAAAGAAGTTTCATCTTCAGGTTAGGAGAGGTTTCTTTACAGTGAGAACGGTGAAACCGTGGAACTGTCTTCCAGCAGATGTGGTAATGGCAAGTTCATTGAATAACTTTAAAAAACCTTGCGATCTGTCTGAAATGTTGCCCGAACAGAAAGGCAGTTGACATTTACACACACCTGGACCATTGACTCTAAAGTCATAAGGCCGAGGTTGTCCAAATGTTGAGGACTGTTGGCTGGTAACTCAGTGTATAGGCAACTTAATATAAGTGGTCATATGAGCTTCTTTTAATGTTGTCTAACTCTCCCAGCTCTGCAACACTATTACAGTCCTACATAACACCCCGGTTCAGTAAAAACGATTTTTGTTATTAGACTACTTGTGCGTTTGTGCTATACTTTTAGTTATTGTTATTGATGCACTTAGTTAACACATTAACCATAACAAATATTATTGCGTACCCATAATAGACATCTATCTGTTACCTTACAGTCAGTATGACATTGGCATTTACATTACTGGAGGTAAGACACTTTTTGTTGTCTTAAAAGTGGAAAGCCTGGTCTCCAACAAGTCTCGCCTTAAATGATTAAAGGCCAGGTTTCTTCCTTTAAAAGAAGCCCATCAAACTCACTCTCTACGTGACTCACAGCCCAATATTATAATGAAATGAACTGCCAGAAAGTACATGGTGTGGAGACTGCCATGTAAGGCTCTCCTCACAGTGCACGCCGGTGGAGTCAGCCGCGGACTCCCTCAGTTGTATGAGGTAGACATGGGAGAATCCCTCCTCACTCTCTGCTGTGGTGGAAGTCACTGACAGAGAAGGTAAGGAAATCTTAAAGCCCTTCTCTTTTCACTATGTAATAAACAACCTTTTCAGTTGCAAGTTCTCACTCTGCCTAAAAGGCTGTTTCCACAGAGTTTTTTCTGTATGGGGTGTCAGAGTGGCCCACAGCAGCACTTGGGGGCGGGGTCTTAGGCACCCCCGAGTGGCGGGGCTTAGGCACCCACGGGTGGGCGGGGGGCCACATGGCTGGTAAGTTGAATGGCCAAGGGTGCCTGCAACTGGAGGGACCATGGGGCTCTGAGTGGGAGGGACCAGGGGGCTGCAAAGGGGAGGAGACAGAGCAGGAAGTGCAGGGGACCTGGTGATGCTGCTGCCATATCACAAACAAAAGTGTAAATATCTTCAAAACTATGTAAAACAACATGGAAATAAATTGCAAAAACTCTCAGGAGAGCAATTCCTATCAATTTACCCAAAGTTCATTTGGTACCACAGTCCTCTTTAAGGGCTAGGCCACATTGCTGCGGTTTTTCTGCATTTGCGCTTACAATGAAAACGCAGCAATGCACAGAAAACGCGCGTTTTCGGGTGCTTTGCGATTTGCGTTCCGCATTTTAATCTCAATCGCATACGATTCCATGTGCGTTTGCCCTGCAGTGTGGCCGTGCCTTATTGACTCTTATGGATGTTAATTGCCATGCTTATTCCATGAAAATAAACATTTTAACAGTTGTTTCTGACCAAAATTACAATTGTTTGCTACAGGCTCCTGCAATATGCAACAAACCAAAACCACCTAAGACTAAGATTGTCTCTTATTAAAGGACACACCACATTTTAAAAGTACCAGGGGCAAGAAGGCAGGAGCAATTATTCCTACCTCTCAATATTGGAGCGACAGCACTTGTTTATCTGCCAGGTTGGTGCTCCTGGAACTTACTATAGCAAAGATAATGCTGAGTGTTTGGAGGACCTGGGCAGAAGCTGTTTTTTTCAGGCTGGTGCTCCTCACAGAAACAATATTGGGAGGTAGGAATTATTAATGCTACCTACCTGCCCCAGGTACTTTTATTATTTATATTTATTTTAAACTGCTTTCAAACAAAAACTTTATTACACACAATAGTTGATAGTTAGAGTTATACACAAAATAGTTGTTGTGGAACTCTGAGTTCTTTGAATTGTTTTTTTGGAGTATATTTCCTTAAAATTAGCAGGTTAGTCTTTTTATAAATAAATCATTCCTTATTGCCCCAATATTTAACCCCTAGCAGAAAGTCATTACTGAGATAAGAGGATGGTGGTTCAGGTGTAAGTTAAAACAGAACTAAAATAATTGTATAATTTAAAATGATTTAAGGATCCCAAAGAGAGATTAGCATTATAAAATGTGTGATCTTGTTCAAGAGATACATGTGGGAAGGAACACTTGTGCTTATAAGCTCTAGTAAATTTTTCTCCCAATTACACTAGGGGACCCTCCTAAAATATAGCTGTAGTTTTATTGATAGCAAAAATACTGTAAATCAACCTGCTTCACATGTTAAGTGAAAAGTGAACTGGAGTCTGACCATGAAATGGGGAAGAACTTTCTGTTTTTAATTTGGCTTGAAGAGCCAATTACTGTTCTTTCAATTTCTTCTCCGTTTTATTCTTCCGCTTTTTGGACTGTATCTCCTCCTACAGTTTTTTTAGCTAGATACATGAAATTCGCCTACAGATGTCCAGTGCATATAGAAGAATGTGCTGTTACCTAGCTTACGGGCGTTATCAGCAAATTCCGGGACATTTTTCCCATAGACTATAATGGTAACAATTTCAAATGTTGATAGTTGATGTTTAAGGGTCATGAGATTAAAACAGTTTGTTTTATATTTAAACACAAACTCTGATACCCCAACCCCCCACACAGACACAGGTACACCCACCTACTGACCTACCTTTCCATTGCCATGGAAGCCATACTTAAAGGGTAACTATAGTCAAAAAATAATTCTAATAAATCATTAATAAAAGTTATATGGTCATACATGCAAAAACACATACCCCCACCTCACACCGGTACCCACCTACTGACCTACTTCTATTCCAGTGGCAGCCATACTTAAGGATAATAAAGTAAAAAAAAACTAATTTGTATATCTCAATAAAGTTAGTTTATGGTTGTAAGCACAAAAAACATACCCCCTCAACCAGACCAGGTAACACACACACTACTGACCTACCCTTCCATTTCTGTGCTTAATTGGACCTAAAGCACACTCATGGATTGCAATTCGCTAAAATGCATTAATTATGTCTCACAGACATGTTTCAGACAGCTGGCCTTACTACTCACTTGAGTGAGGGGTTTCTTGCCCTGTTATGTTTTTAGGATAGTTTCTAAGCACTATAAATATCAAAACACTATAGGGAGATGTAAATAAAAGTTCTTATTGTTAAAATGGTGCTAATTTTTTAACGATAAGTACTTTTATTACATCTCCCTGTTAGTGTTTAAAGAACCACTAAACCCTAAAAACAAAATCCTTCCTTCACGCAAATATTCTCCTTCCCTCTATCTTGCTCTATTAAAGGGCAGTTCCACTCCAGAAATAAATTTTTTTTTCCTCCCTGCATTAACTAAAATTCCCCCCGAAGTTTTCCCTGCCATCACCAACCATGATGTGACATTCACAGCCAATGATTGACTGAGGTTTTTCCAAGACCACGGCTCTATGCATACTTAAGAAAGAGCAGTCTTCTGTTGCAGATTCCTTGGAATCCGATTGTGAATTTGTGACTATTTTGTTTTGTGCTGTATAAAAGGTAAAGTGCTGCCGATCCCGGATAGAGGTAAATATTGGTCCGCTGGTCTTAAAAAAGCCAATCTTTATTATTTCATAGCTTAACAACAGACAATGAAACAGCATGTGTGATATTCTTATGCAGTTCGGATGCGTGCGCATCTAACCATAGGCATGTGTTTCTTTCCTCCATTGTCTCCTATCTAGCTAATCAATCGGGTAAGGCAACACCTGCTCCTGTCACCTTAACCCTTCAGAACCCTAGCAGTGAACGGAGACCAGGGAAAGGACCAAACTGGTGAGACTCCTGAACGGTGTCTCTCCTATAATGTGCATAATGCAATACAATATGTATCATATTACATATAAAAAATGATGAAATATATACAATAGACCATATTAAAACACTCGTATCTGGTCACTGTATACCTGACACCTAAGTATACGCTCCAGAATGGCTAAAATAGCGATACATACTTAATTGTTACTCACTCGATCCCGGTAAGTTCAACGTCCAGGATGCAGGACTTGATACTAAAATATTTCTTCATATAACATATCAAAACCTGCTATGCGAAACACTACATTTGTATTTCATTGATGTTCCATTTTCCTTTGTTCTTTATTTAGGTATGTATGTATAATTTTATTTATAAAGCCCACTTGGGTACGCAGCGCTGTACCATTATAAAATACGGAGTATACAACAAGGATAAGTGCAGGCCATTACAGATAGATAAATTTAATGAAATACAATTTCATACATCGATTAAGAAAGCATATTAATTAAATGTATAAATGGATATAAGTGCAACCAGCCTTGACACATTAGGAATCAGATCCCTGCCCGGAAGAGCTTACAATCTAAGTGGGAGGGACGACATACAGATCTAGTGGGGGAATGGGTACAAAGTGCTAAAGGGGCTAACAATCATTTGTTCTGTGCTTATGCTCAGAAAGGTAGGATAACATTCTAGATTTGAAAGTATTAATGGATGTCACCAGGCGAAGTGAGAGAGGAAGAGAGTTTTCAAAGGTGGGAGCAGAAAGTGAGAATGGTATAAGGCGGGAGTAGCATTGTTAGTTGGGGGTCTGTGGAGAAGATTTCCTTGTGAGGAACGGAGGGCACGGCCTGGAATATAAGGGACCAAGAGAGAAAGATAATTAGGGAGGTGCAGTAGAGTGAAGGGATTTGAAGTTGCGGGTTGCCTTTTGGAGGAGAGCGAGATGAGTCCGCGCTGCCGAGTTTAAGATCTAAATGTGATCTAAAGGGGAATTGCTATCTATATTACATTGTTTAGGATATGGAAAGAAGCCACTTATGTGACAGCACTTACTTAGATTTGAATTAAAGTGGGGATTGCTGATATTAAGAGAGAAGTGAGTACCACTATAGGAACCCATTATCCGCAAAACATGATATATTTGATTTAGACCTTTGGTGATCTGGTATCCATACGGAATATCCATTGAGCTTCTGCTTGTAATAGAGGGTTACACGATCTTGACTTCTTTTATAGAGTACCTGTGTGATACCTTGATGATTTTGTTCTGAATATGTTTTTTATATGGAGTGTTTGATGTGGCCACCCACTACTTAGTTATTCCCTAACGAGTAACGTGAGCCATTAATAATCTGATGTAAACTAGCTGAGGAGCTAATAACCAACTTAAGTAAAATTTAAAAGTGTGTAGGGGAACCCAGGGGTAAGGCCAAGTTGCATACAGTAGATCTCTCCCTGGATACTTTTAGAGGTATATAGTTCCCTGTAAGTTCAATGGCAGGTATATAACTAGCTTCAAAAAAGTGTTCTGTGCTTTCTTAATATTTAAATGTAAATTTAAGACCACAAACCAAGCACTGTTTATTATTTGATATTATTTATTATTGATATAGATATGTATGTTTTCTTTTCTAGGTTTGATGTCATTCTAGACAATGTTGGAGGAACGACTGAAAAACTGGCACTTCAGTTTCTTAAGCCATGGTCTGGAGCTACTTATGTGACACTAGTGACTCCATTTTTGTATAACAATGACAGGCTGGGCATTGCAGATGGCATGATCGCACTGGATTTTCTGAGTTCCAAAGTAGTAAAGGTATTTATGTTTTGGGGCATTTGTCATATATGCATTATGCCAGGGCCAGTACTTCACTTTTATGATGTGTCTATTTACTATATTTTGAATAATCTACATTTATCTGACCAACCATAAATCAACTCTTAAACATTTCAGTTTTTAGGCTGAAATTAATATGGTATCCATACAAGTGTCCCTCTATTTCAAAGAACCCAAAAATGATGTCTTAAGCTTCTCTGGTTCTGTTATATCCATTAAAGTTACACTCAGACAGTCAGGATGAACAGGAAGTGTGTAGTCACATGGTTGTAAAAAGCTATCCCCCCCCCCCCCAAAAAGAAAAAAAAAAAGAAATTAAAATTATATTTCTGAAGCAATTTTAAGAGTAACAGCAGTAGGATACAACGGGGCATGCTTAGAAACTATGGCAAGGTGGTCAGAGCAATGGTGCTGGTGATGTCCACAACTCACTGTGCAGGTGGAAACACCACCCTTATACTGCTGAAGATTCCTTCAATTGCAGTTAGGAATTGCTCTTTTTAATAAGGTTTACCCTGTCTTTTAATGCTGTCTGTTTTCCAGTGACTTAGATTGTTCTTTCTGATTTCAGCACCTGTGCAAAGGATTCCATTATCGTGGGGATTTTCTCTCCTAGTGGTCAATCCCTGGATGAAATTGGTTTACTTGTTGAAATGGTCGGTACAAACGGACTATAATAGACATCATTCCTTTAAATGTGCCCAAGGCATTGTTTTATTTATCTGATGCCTAAATCATTAAATCCAAAACATAAAATTATATCTAAGAGATATCGAGCAATGAGATTTAACTAAGCAACATTTTGCATTTTTTATTTTATATTAGACTTGCAGGGAGATTCAATAAAAGTTCTTATCGTTAAAATGGTGGTAATTTGCCCCAACCAATTAAATCTTATTTAACATTTGAAAGCTAACATCTGATTGGTTGGGGCAAAATTAGCTCCATTTTAAACGATAAGAACTTTTATTGAATAACCCTGATTGTATTATTATTAATATGGTTATATAGCGCCACATATTCCGTGGTGTTTTCAATTATATAATCAACATTAATAAAGGCTATATATATTATAACATAGAATGGGTGAAACTGCTAAATCCGGCTGCCTGCGGAAAAACCATTAAAGTCAATAGAAGAAAAATATTGAAAACAGATCCGTCTAAATATACGGTAAAATAGCAATGTAACTTACTGTACATGGCTCTGGGACCTGGAAATGGTCTTGGAAGCTTGTCCAATATCCAGAACATTAATAAATACGGTACATCCTCACGTTGCACTTTTTCCAGCTTCCACATCTATTTTTGAACTCAGCGTTTGAAAATTCAGAAAATATGAATTTCATATTTTTAAAAAAATTATACAGTAACTTCCTGTTAATGGTTCTCGGCCCTCGAAATTGTCTGGGGAACAGACATAAGATTCTTTCCCCAGGTCACCCATGGCAGCAGAGTCCCCAAATGGGTTAATCCCCCACAGGTACCTGGACAGGAAGTTAAAAAAGAACAAAGGTATAAAGTACCTCCCCCAAAGCATACCTTGTTCTTTTTTCTTCCTGCCCATGGACGCTACAGGAGGTGTTTCGTTCAGTCAACCGGCCAGCGCGGCTTGTATTTCCAGTCTGGTCTCTCCCACTCTTCCCGGATCTGATGCTCCCCCTTGTCGCCTCCTAACAATTGCCTGTGGGGAAAGGAGCCCGTGGTGACGGGCATTAAGGGGCTGTCCGTGCCGGGTGCACGCGGTTCCCCTGGTAAGATGGCGGACGCATCTGGCGTGACGTCATGCGTGCGCCGGAAGTGGATGTGTCCTCCTCCTCTCTCAAGCCGATTGGCGACGTTCGTTGGCGGAGGAGGGCTTAGTGCCGGCCGAGCCGCGTCAGGCGCAATCTATTGGTTGCTGCCCTGATAGGGGGCGGGGAATTATGTTTTAAAGCCCTGCAGTGTGGCTGCGAATTTCCTCCTTGCTGGATTTGTCTGTTGGGTCGGAGTTTTGTTTATCCTCACTTTGCTGAGTTCTTTTCGTGATTGTATTAAGGTACAGTCCCAATCCTTGTGTGTATAGGGATTGGCTTTCAGGCATGCTTATCCCTTTGCTTGTATTTTCAGCTCTGGTTGATGTCCTCCAGTATGGAAACTGGTAGCGCTGCCAGAAGTCACCCCAAGGGATCTAGGTGAGCTGGGGTAATGTTTAAAGAGTGGAACCTTGTAAAAGGTAGGGGGATTATACCAAGTATTTCTTTTTTCAGCCTCGCATCGCAAGAGACTTCTTCAAGACGCAAGCAGAGACGGTTAACGGTGGACATTGAAGAGGCCGCAGCCAACCATCCACATCTGAGAAGTCATTTGACATATTGATGAAATGTGTATCCAACAGCAGTCACAAAAGGCATGGAGAACGTTGAGCCAAGAAAAGAGCCAGATACCAGGAAACCAGATCTGGGAATCAGATTGGAGTGCTCTGAGGAGGAGACATTGGAGGAACCAATCAGGGTTTTCCGAAGATGAGAAGGGGAAGTAAAACCAGACTTTGATGTTACTATAATTGAACCATTGGTTAGGGCAGTCAGGAATTCCCTTTCCCTGTCAGTAAGACCCCTAATCATCAATGGCGGATAAGCGGTTTCCTTCAATAAAGAAAAATCTGCAACCTTTCCCTTACATCACTCCATGAAAGAGATCAGTGACGCCGAATGGAGAAAGACTGACAAGAAGTTTACATTAACAGGTAAATTCTTAAGGAAATATCCCTTTTCTGAGGAGGAGGCTAAAAATTGGGATGCCTCCCCCAAGTGGATCAGCTGTTTCACGTTTAGCACGAGAACGACGTTGCCGGTGGAGGATGGAGCGGGGTTTAAAGACCCTATGGATAAGAGGATGGAGTTTTCTCTAAGGAAGGCTTATTGGGCCGCTGGTGCCTCTGTAGACCGGCCATGGCAATGACTTCGTTGTCCAAGCCATGAAACTCTGGATTCAGAGAAGGAGGCAAGCAATAAATTCTAACGTGAAACGTCCCAAGTTGAGTGAAATGTTGTCGGAAATGAGAATGGCGACTGACTTCTTCGCAAGGCATCAGTGGACATGGTCCGTCTTTCGCCAGATCATGTGCGTTGTCGGTATCAGCACGTAGAGCATTATGGTTAGGTCTTGGATGGCCGATAATACTTCAAAGTTGAATCTGTGCATGCGCCTTTAGAAGGGATATGCTGTTTGGGAAGAAACTGATTCTATTATCAGCAGAGCTTCTGGCGGAGAAGTACATTCCTGCCACAGGAACGCAAGAATAAGGACCGAGATTTGAGCCGTCATTCAATGGGACAGGTCCTTTCGGGATTCAAATTTTTACAACCGGAAAAGAGATCAATAGACCAGCTTTCTGGAAGGCGGGAAGACAGTCTTCTAATACACAGAGAAAGAATACATTCCGGAGCTCAGTTTCCCATCGATAGGGAACCGCCGGCCCGGTTGGAGAAGGTGGGAGGGAGTTTGAAACTCTTCTACGATGTCTGGGCCCTCGAACGTAGCAGACTCCTGGGTAAAAGATAATCCAACAGGGTACAAAATTCAATTCCAGAGTTGCCAAAAAGAGACAAATTTCTCCTTTTTCGAGACCCTCCACCAAGGAGGAATGGAACTGATGAGGGATTATGATCGCAGTTGCGGTAAAAGAAGCAATAGAACCATTACCCTAAAAGAGCATCGAAAGGCTTCTATTCGAGACTGTTCTTAGTGAAAAAAGCCTCAGGGGACATGAGGCCTGTATTAGTCTAAGAAATTTAAACAGGTTTTGTCAAAAACCAAAGATTCAAGATGGAATCCCTAGCCTCAATATTCAGGCGGTATTCAAGGATGCTTGGCTCGTAATTATCGATCTAAAGGATGCTTACCTACACGTACCGATTCATCAGGATACAGAAAATTTCTGAGGTTTGCTATAGAGAAAAGCATTTCCAATTCACGAGCCTTCCGTTTGGTCTCTCCAATCACCAAGAATTTTTACGAAGATTCTAATATCTTTAGTAGCGGAGATTCGGAACAGGGCATTCAAATATACCATTACCTGACGATATTCTAATTGTGGCCAATCGAACAGAGCGGCAGATTCAAACTCAATAGTATCCAGATATTACAGAGGCACGGGTGGTTAATCAACAGGGAAAAGCAACCTGGTGCCCGTCCAGGAATTGACATACCTGGGAGCGTTGTTTCGTACCCACTTAAACGAGGTAAAATTACCGTGGGTAAGGCAGCACAAAATAATAGAAGAGGTAAGCATCTGGCATACAGGTATCGGTACGCGAAATCATGAAGGTTTTGGGACTTATGGCGGCTACAGTCTTTCTCGTCAGGTGGTCCAGTGGCACAATGAGATCTCTGCAGCAATTCATGTTAACCAGAGTGAGCATACCTCATTTAAAAATAACAAAAAGCTAATCATCTCGAAACCAGTGTTGCAAAGACCTATAGTGGGTGACCAGTCAGGGGAACCTAGACAAAGGGTTTCCATTAGAACACCCGCAACCGCTGGTCATAACAACAGATCGTCAGCAACAGGCTGGGAGCCCATCTACAGAATTATGTGCACAAGGCCGGTGGTGAAGAGAAGGCGAATCCTCAAATCTGCTGGAATTGAGAGCATATTCATGGCCCTGTTGGAGTTCCAAGACATAATCAGAGGACAATATGTATGATAAAAGCGACAATACCACCACTTTACTTATATTCGCAAACAGGGGGGAACGAAAAGCAAGGCCCTTTTAGACGAAGTCAAAGATCTTTATTTGGTCAGAACTCAACCTGCAATTTATAACAGCCGTGCATTTAGCAGGAAAAGACAATGTGCAGGCGACTACCTCAGTCGCCAGGAGATGCAAACCGGGGGAATGGAGTCTAGAACCTCAGGTGTTCAGAGAGTTGGTGATCAAGTGGGGGTCATCAAATAGATCTCATGGCAAACACGACAACACAAAATTTCGAAAGTTCTTCAGTCGGTTTCCATGCCCAGGGGCAGCAAGCAGTGGATGCCCTTCAACAAATTGGGGGTTCGGGTCTCCTATATATATTTCCGCCGATTCCTCTAATATGGAGGGTGCTACGAAAGATCAGAACTCAGAAAGCGAGGTAATAGCGATTATACCGAATTGGGCCAAGGAGACCGTGGTACCCTCTGCTTCGGATGTTAGCAACCGAACCTCCCAAGAATTAGACCGAAATTCCTCAGTGCTGACTCAGGGGCCAATAGTCTGTCAGGATGTCAGCAAGCGGAGGCTAGCGGCCTGGAGGTTGAAAGGGAAAGATTGAGTCAGCTAGGCTTTCAGAATGAGATGATAGAATTTTGTGTGAAGTCAAGAAAATGCTGCAACTTCAGAAAAATATCATAAGATATGGAGTCTCTTTGCGGATATGCCAGACAAAAGAATTTCGTACCACTCCAATCTTCCCCAGAGGATTGTTGAGTTCTTGTTTCTTGGGGTTAAGAAACAATTAGGTATAAATACCTTAAGAGGCCAAAGTATCAGCCTTGTCGGCAATATCTGGAACATTGGACAGCAAACCCTTTAATCCAAAGGTTTTTTGCACGATGAGTAGGGTGAGACCAGAGCTTGTCCTAAACCACCACCGTGGAGTCTACCGCTGGTGTTACAGGTCTTAACGGAATCGCCTTTTGAAACCAATCGAAAAAATCTCTTTATGGCTTCTAACCTAAAAGTATCTTCCTAACGGCAATAATCAGCCTGTAGGGTGGGAGAAATTGGGGCTCTGTCTGTAAAAGAACCGCACATACAGTTCTATGAAGATAAAATCAAATTAAGGCCAGCTTTTCAGTTCCTGCCAAAGGTCATAATCGGAATTTCACATGGTTTGGAGATCGTGTTGCCTGCATTTTTTCCGACCCAAAGTCGGATGCGGAGAAGAGGTGGCACTGTTTAGATTTGGTTAGAAATTTAAGGTATATTAACAAAAAAACAACTTTCAGGAATCTGACCATCTGTTTGTGGTATCGGGAGGTTATCGGAAAGGTCAAGCTCCTAGTTAAAAGACCATAAGTGGATGGATCGTATCTTGCATCACAAAGGCGTATCAAACTAGAGGCATAAAGATCCCAGAAGGTTAAGGCCATTCTACCAGAGCGTAGCATGTTCCTGGGCTGCCGAAGCCAAGGCGCCGAAAGAGTTAATTTGCAAAATAGCAAAGTGGTCGTCAATGAGACGTTTATCCGACATTATAAACTAGATGTATTGTCGGCTGAGGATGCAAATTCGGACAAAAAGTCCTTCAGACTGTACGAATAGGGTCTGAATAAGTTTTTGTGGTTTGAACAGATTTTTGTGCCCTCCCATTATTTTAGCCTGGGTATGTTCCTTTTTGGGGACTCTGCTGCCATGGTGACCTGGGAAAAACGGAAATCATATCCTCACCGAGTTTCTGTTTCCCAGTCACGTTCATGCGCAAGTCACCAAAATGCCCGTCCCCTTATTTAGGAATTACTGGTATAGGAGCAACATGTGACCTTTTGAAAGAAGACAAGTATGCTTTGGGGAGGGTACCTTTATACCTTGTTTCTTTTTTAACTTCCGTCCAGGTACCTGTGGGGGATTAACCCATTTTGGTGACTGCTGCCATGAACTGACTGGGAAACAGAATCTCGGTGTATGATATGATTTCCTGTTTTCAGAAATAATCTGATTGTAACCAGTTGGATACAACCAGATTCCTTCAAAAGTATCTGATTGGTATGCTTTCTGACAGGGACCTGGGGAACGCGTATCAATGCCACAATCTGGTACCGGATTTTTTTTTAACCAAAAAAATACACAATTTTCAAAAAAAAAACACCCAGTGCAATCTGCTGTTTAACTTCTCCTGGTATCCATAGTCTTTACATAGATTAACATTGTTAATTGAGCTGTGAGTTGAAGCAACTTTGTATGTTTCAAAATATATCCAGTCTGCCCTGTGATTGACAAGCAGCATAGAGATCTGTATCATATTACCGTGCAGCTGCCTGAGGTGATTGCTGAGACTGTGGTTATATCAGTACTTACTGTTCCTACTCCACTGTAAGTGAGCAGAAATAGGACATTAGGAAATCCTGGAGGTGTTTTTGTATAGCTGATTATCAAAGTTTATTATATAATTTTCCATCTTGCCTGGTCCCGAAACCGACGATACTGCAATTCTGTCAGATCCAGCTCTGTTTGAAAGACTCTATTAATAATGTAGTGCAAAGTGGATTGTCTCAGTAAAAAAAGAACTGTGTCCAAACCGTTTGCCGATATCGTACAGTCAGCCATAACAATGCACTGTCGGTTGCAGACAATGTCTCCTATGGACCGCACGATCCCAGTTACTTACTGTCATGTCCGATCGCCCCCTTCATTTGATTCAATGGTCGCTGCCAGCTACTGAAATAAAATTTTTTGCCCCAACAAAATCTGTTTGTGTGTACCCAGCTAATCTATACTTCATAACAAAAGTAAAGGAATATCTATATTGGTTAACCGACATAATTCTAGGCAAGTTGAGAGTGAATATATATATTATTATTACATGATACATATATATAGAATATATGGATCTATGTTGGATAAAGAAACTATGTTAGATATAGAAACTATGTTGCTATTCTCTGTACACTGGTAAATAGGTACAGTTTTTTTGGTCCTTAGAAATCCCAGTTACTGCATTTTTTTATGTGATATTTTTATAATTACAATTGTATTTCATTGTTAATATGCTAATTACGTATAAACAAAATATATATATAGGCTATTAATATTGCTAATTATGTATATACGACCATTTTGTTTATATAAGGGCATTTCACTTGGCCCTCCAGAGACCGTGGTCTGACCTTAAGAGGCAGAGGCCTCATTTACAATCCCCTAGAATACCATTGCGGTAGTATCTACACCGAATGTTCGCTAATTAATGAACATTGGGCATTCGATAATTAAGACCTCTAAAAGTCCTAATACTAAATTTGTGGTTCGAGGGTTCGTCCTTAAAAGGATTCTTGGGTGCCAAATTGTGTGAATACAGGGGTGGTTAGTGCTAGTCCAGTACACTGAAATTCACACACAAAGCTTAGAAAGCAGGGGGGGGGGGGGGGGGGAAACTCTCCTACACTGTCAGGTCTCCAATAAACTCACTATTAACATACTGACAAAATGGCACCTGTCTAGCTGCCTTTTATACCCAGGGGGTTGGCACTGATAAAAATAGATGCCATTGGTAAATTTTTGGACATGGAATCCCCAAAAATTTTCAAACTCAGCTTTGGAAAATCCGCAAAGTGGAATTCCAGGAAATCAGTGAGTTCCGTCCATCTCTAAATATACATATTCATACATATTACATACATGGGTAATATAATTGAGTACACAGAGTGATGAGATACTTACAGGAATAACGTGATAAAATAGGAACAGGACCCGCTCAAAGAGCTTACAGTCTAAACAAGTCCTACTTTTTAGTTGCCATGAAAACTAGTGGTGTTCAAATAGAATTCTGCTAGGGTGAGTAAGTTTGCATAGAGATATTATTTTTGCATTAACAGATGATACCTGCTTCAATTATCTTGCACTCTGTAATGTTATCCCTTTTCCTAGAACAAACAAAAGTATCCCTTACTAGTTTAAATTTGTTCTGCAAAAAGGTCATTTTTTCATTATTGCCTTAATCTTCACTAATCATAACCTATCCAGCCTGTTGTCCCATGCCTCCTTTACTTACAGTCCTAATCCAGGAAATGTTTTTATTTGAGTCTGTTGGTTTCATTATTGAAAGGATTTTATCTAGTTCTGTCATAGGGTCAGCCATTTCAGATTAAGCAGACAATGCCAGTCAATACAAATGACAGTTTTCTGATGTTAGATTGCTCATTGTTTGTTTTCATGCATTCCCTAAAGCTTTTGGCTTTGCTAGAACTGCTTCCATTGTACTGCAAAAGATCGTTTAGAAAGTCATATTATACTTTTTGCTTGTTGATTGTATGTCTGATTATAATCTCTACTTAAAGGTATATCAACTATGCAAAGAGACCCTTGAGCTATACTTATTTTTTATATAGTTTCAAAAAACATGCTACTGTTCACTTATAAGAAAATATAGAAATTTTGCATGGCTTTAACTACAGAACTGAGAATCTCTTGAGCTGGTTAAACACAATGGGATCCTTCTCCAGACCTTTCGATACATGCAACCTGTAGAGCAGGACAAAGAACTGTCGGTCCTGTCTGATTGACCGATACACTGAAGTATTGGTTGATTGGGCGAAATATTGCATGGTGTGTTCACAGCTTTAGTATCTTATGTATTTAGACTAGTATCTGCAGTGTTTTGCTTACAAACTGTTTTCTAAATTAGTACCCCCTCTTTATTGTGTCCATTTATCACTCAAATCCACATTTTTTTTTGTCTCCGATTGTGCTGCTATAGTAAAAAACTTTATCAGTAATGTTATTCCTAATGTAAAAAAATCTTTTGACGAAAAAGTCAGGTTTTAAATAATTTTTGAATGAATAATTATTATTTAAAGGTGCTTTTTTTTTCTTTGCAGATTCGCCCTGTTATTGATGAAATATTCCCGTTTTCCGAAGTACCCAAGGCCTTTAGTAAAGTGGAAAAAGGACACGCAAGAGGCAAACTGTCATTAGGGTAACTGAGAGTAGTAAATAAATGTGATATATTTTGTTCCACTGTTGGTTTTAGTGTCTAATTTCTAAGGTTGGCCTGTTGAAAAAATCCACATTGCAACAATGCTCTGTGTTCTACATAAACCTCCTTACACACTTTCAAGGTGGTGCCCGATTATTTCTCTCTCTATTTCCCACCTAAAAGCCACAAACCAATGTATATTTTGCATTGCAATTGAGAGCACTTCCTTTTTTTTTTTTTTTTTTTTTCCCCTTCTTTTTTCTGAGAAACTGCTGCTGCAACAAAAGCAATAAAGTTATAGCCAACTTTGCCATTATTTTTTAACCCTAGCCAGGGGTTATCTAGGTCCCAGGAAGGGTGTTCATCGGAAATTAGGGCATTATGAGTAGTCTGACTCACAATGGGACATGGGTGGGTATATTCCCATGTGTAGTGGTCAGCATATAACACAACAGTCATCAAAATTTAAAGTTTCACATTCTGCAATCAGTAACCCCAAAATGGTAGAGTCTGAGTCTCTGCCACTCAGTAACTACAGTTAGTACCGGTATACTGGCTCTTCATATTGAGTTTAAGCTTAAATACCGCTCCATGGAATTGTTGTCGCTGTGGGATTGGGTGTCAATATTATGTGCCTGCAGAGAGGAACTAATTCCCACCAAAATTTAGCAGTACCCAGCAGAAAAAAAGTGTCATGCATTCACACTGGTGACGGATAGAAAGATTGTTCTGAAACATGAAGACTGTAGAATAGTGATAGGGGGCTTGGTAGGGGGAGAGAGCTGTGTGGGAAAGGGGGTGCAGGTAAGTTATGCTAGGAAAAAGCCTGAGATGTCCTGGGACAGTATGCCAATTGTCCGTTTGTTGCGAGATCCTGCTGGGACAGTGTGATATTCACCATGATATCCAAGCGCTGCAGTAGAAAAGGCTCATCTGGGCTAGAAATGTGGTGGGTTCTACAAGTGTGAGTCCAGTGAGATGAAATTGGAACCTGGTATTTAGAGAGTGAAGAGTCTTTTTAGGTAAGGCGGTCAGTTACTTCCTCAGGACTTCCTTCACCCTCAAGTTGTTCAGCGTGATCTGTTTTCCAGATCTTCCTCGACGTGAGGGCCCTATTTTTTGCCTGCAAATGTCTGTAATGTCCCTCTCCCGTTTGATTGCAATATCGTGCTTCTGATCTTTGGGAGGCTTCAGGAAAGCAACCTGTCCCCCAATGTAGAAACCTTCCTGTTCTAATGTGTACAACAGTAATAAGAGCTCCAAATTGTTATAGAGGGTGTTCAGATCTTCCTTGTTACCTGGAACATTATGAGAGTCTGTTGGCTGAGAAGGCTGCTTTTTTTTCCAGCTTTGCAAACAACCTGGTAACTTTGTCCCTATTTTCTGAGGGTTTTCAGGGTCCCATAAGTAAGGTGTAGTCTTCCAACTTTACTCACAATGTGTTGCCCGGAAGGCTGCTTATTAAACTATACTTATCAGGGAGGTAGAGACCATACTCCTACCTCCCAATATGCCCCCCTAAGCCGTAACCTAAAAAAAGTTGTTTGTGCGACAACTGACGGCTTATTGCTCCTTCTTTTTGTTTGACATTTTCCCTTTGTCTAATCGAGTCAAGCATGCCCTCTCAGTTGAAGGAGATACAAGCAGGGACCATATGGGTGAGCTCTCAGCCGCTGCAGAAGCAGCTTTTTGACAGCTCACTGTGGACCTAAAAGGTGGCCAGAGCTGAGGTGGGGAGAAGATAGGGTGTAACGGGGTGGAATGGGCATAACAGGTCAGGGCTTCCAGGGCTGGTATTTGCAAGGGATTTTAGCCCTGACTGCGGGACTTGGAATTTGTCCCTGCAGTCAGGACAATCCGCCCAAATAGGGCACCTGGCAACCCTGTTTGAAGACTACGTGGGCTGTGTTTGTACTGGCAACAACATGGAAGCCTTTTTAGTTACCGAAAATACTTTTTACAGGTAAGTAAATGCAACTTACTAAATAAGAATCTTACAATGTGTTCCTGTGGAAAGTTTTTACATTAGGATTAAAAAAAAAGATATAAGCCCGGGGGCTAAGTCTGACTGTTCATGTAGACGGACGTGCTGGGGGAGAGCTCCCGCTCTGAGCAAACTTTATTTAGCTTGGCAACAGCTAAATTGGACCCTGCAAGCCCACAAAAGATCGAGGGAAGCGACGGTCTATATAATGCCACCTAAAAATCCCAAAAACGCAGGACCCAAGGCTGAATCAAAATTTCTGCCCCCCCCTGATACAGTAAATCCAGATAGGACGGCACTTTGCTTCATTAAACCATTTTACTTTATTTCATTGCTGTTAAAACAGAGGCTCTTTCGGCCACAAGGCTCATAAGGCAACGTGTACAAAGAACAGATTTTTTTTCTGTATTTTTTTTTTCTTGCATGTTGCAAGTACCATTGCATTAAATACGAACTGTATCAGCCTGCATCATGCTTCTAAAGAAAATACAACAACCTTTGTGTTAGATCAGGCCTATGTAATAAAAGTTCTTAAATCTGATTGGTTAGGCAAAATATGCACCATTTTTAACGATAAAACTTTTAATCCATAGCCTGTATAAATGTTCGGGTCTTAAAGCAAAGGTGGGATCCCTAGTTTGGAAGTGTGTTTTTGTTTATGCAAAACTTCCCACGGCTGCCCTCTAACAGTAGCCCATTAATTGGCATTCTCTCCAATAATTCCTATTAATATGTACATTTATAGAAATAACATGGTGCAGAGCTGCAAGTGGCATACCCTCCAACATTCAACTTTAATACATACACTTAGGGCACGTCCACACTGCAACGCTAACACTATCGCACGCGGACTCACATGCAATTTGATGTGCGATTTTGTTGCGTTTGCGCATGCGTTTTTTTCATTAAGTATTGGAAAATGCATGCAATTGTGATTTAAAATGTGGAACGCAAATCGCAAGCGCATCGCCCCCGAAAATGCGTGTTTTCATGTGCTTTGCGAGCGATTCCAATGATTTTTAAAAAATGCAAACGCAGAAAAATCGAAGCAGTGTGGCCTAGCCCTCAAAGAACATGGTGTAGTGCTGCAGGTGGAGGATAATAAAATGACTCTGATCTTAGCACAGCTCTGTGCATGTATTTCTCTGTGTATGCATTTCTTAGCTTAACTCTGTAGTACAGGTTGTTGTTTTTATACAGACAGCTGATTAAAAACACATTTTCCACCCTCCAGATTCCCTTTAAGAAGGTACACTGATGAGAAATGCATTGCACAAAGCTGTGCTAAGATTAGGTTAACTTCAATATCGGCCCCACAGTTCTGCACCATGTAAACACACTATTCCTTCTCTCCAACATCCCCTTTAAGAAGCTACACTTTCCAGTAATAATGCTGCAGCTGACGGAGAGCTAGGAACTTCACACACGTGCCATATTTAATAGGTGTGGTTCGCCTTCTTTAGCGACCATTATGGTGATTGTTAATTTATGATTGCTTTCGAAATCTTGTAAATGTACGATAGCAAACGTAAATCTACAACCGCCCGTATAATATTATTACGGTAGTTTACAGCATGGCATAAAACTGCGGTCATACAATATCTAAAACCCACGGTATCACAAGTTTTTAAATATGGCCCTCCAACACTAAACAATACTTGCAGGGGAAACAGATTTATTGCAAAACATGCATTCTACATGATTCCGACCCACTTTTCCTTCCTCAAGTGTTTGAGTGGGTCTGAAACTTGTAGCACGCATGTTTTGTAATAAACTTATTTTGCAATATTAACAGCTACAGACCTGTGTCTTTGTATGTTTCACCTGCAATTTTTGTTTGTATATCGGATTTGGTGGAGTGAAAGCCGTAGGTAGAGATACATTATTTCAGATCCGGACACATTAGATCCCAGACCATATACATCATACTACACACACTGCTACTAGGAAGTGTGAAACAGCTGCACCACCAAATTGAATATTGATGATTTAATATATTCCTACATCATAGGAGTTAAGAGGTGGGGTTGAAAATCACACAGGTGCTAAAAATGTAATCAAGGCAAAAGTTCTGGCAGGCAAGGGAAAATGTCACTTCAGATTTGGGGAACAAACAGAACCTAAAGTGAGCTCATAGAGGTAAAGGAAAGCCCCTGAGTGGAATCTTCCATGGAGAAGGATGTTGAGGCAAGTACTTTCAATTTAAACTTTGATTTTTGGGTTTAGTTCTCCTTTAAATTAATCCTACCCACAATTAAACTATAATCAGACGGGGTTCATACCCGGTCGTCAGCCAACAGTATCAGAAAGGCAATAGTATCTCTCCAGTCGCTCAGTCAAAGGGTAATCCAGCTATGCTTCTTTCGTTAGATGTTGAAAAAGCCTTTGACAGGGTCGACTGGACTTTTACAACTGGTGCTCAAAAAGTTTGGGTTCCCAACTTTGTTAATTCAAGCTATTATGTCTATTTACAATAAGCTGAAAGCCGGGATAAAAAATATGGGATACCCTTCCAAAACTATATATAAGGATGGGACGAGACGGGGTGTCCCCTCTCACCCATTATTTGCATTATGCATGGAACCGCTGGCGGAAACTCTTCGTAACAATCCGAGAATACACGCATCAAGATAGGTAGAATAGAAACAACCTATCTCTATTCGCCGATGATACTCTGCTCTTCCTAACCCAACCATTAATATCTCTACCCTCAGTATATCAGGTGTTAGACCAATTTTAGCACATATCCGGATTTAAAGTAAACCATAGTAAATCTCAAGCCCTCAAAGGTTTTATTCCACAATCTTTACAAGATGATTTACATCTTTCCACTTTAATGGTCACACCATTGGTTAAAATATTAAGGTATAACCTCAGTAAGGAAAACTTGATATTAAAAACTATACTTCCTGTAAGGGTTCGGAACTTACCCTCGGGCCATGGTCCAGCCCTGCCAAGCGGGCGTGCGCACGTCCGTGACGGCGCAAAGGAGGTGTGGCATCGGGCGGGCGCAGGAACCTGCGACGCACTGCCGCACAGGATGACGGGGAGGGGCCTTCATAAGCCTCTCCACGTGGAGCTTTCTTGCTGCCAGTTCAGATTTCCCTCTTGCATCTGTTCTTCAGCTCCTGCGATTTTGTTCCAGTCTCTGTACTCCATATCTTCAGAACTTGCATATTATTCCAGTTTAGCCTCTGTACTCCATATCTTCAGAACTTGCATATTATTCCAGTTTAGCCTCTGTACTCCATATCCTCAAGCCTGCTATTGTTCCAGTTCAGCCTCTGTACTCCATAGCTTTAAACCTGCAGATTTGTCCAGTTCAACCTCTGCATTCCATATCCTCAAGCCTGCATATTGTTCCAGTTCAGCCTCTGTACCCATATCTTCAAACCTGCTATTGTTCCAGTTCAGCCTCTGTACTCCATATCTTCAAACCTGTATAATGTTCAGTTCAGCTTCTGCACTCCATATCCTCAAGCCTGCATATTGTTCCGGTTCAGCCTCTGTACTCTATATCCTCAACCCTGCATCTTGCTCCAGGTCAGTCTCTGTACTCCCCAGCATCAAGCCTGCATATTATTCCAGTTCGACTCTTGCATTCCATATTATCAAGCCTGTCTATTGGTCCAGTTCGGCCTGTGTACTCCATACCATCCAGCCTGCATATATCTTTAGGTCAGCCTGTGAACCCCATTGACTCCTGCCAGTTATCTGCTTACTGTTCACCTGTGTCTCTATTAGCTGCCTCTTACACTACGGTTAGTCCCCTATGATCCCTGATCTGGAGCCGCACCCTGGTGTCTGCCTTGCCGCACAACATCCTCACCATCAGAGGCTCTGGAGAAGACCGGCAGAACACTTAGACTTTGCGTCCAGTGAAGGGTTTGCAGGGACTCTCCTTGAAGAAATCCTAACACTTCCACTATCTCCAACCTAATCCAACTCCTACGACAATGGACTCCATATCCCATTTCCTTAATGGGAAGAACAACAGTGGTCAAAATGACCATTCTACCAAAAATCCTATATATTTAAGCCCTTCCCACAATCCTAAATAAAAAAGATCTGCAATCTGCAATAAATAAATTCATCTGAAGAACGGGAGAGCTTGTATAAATATGCAACATTAGCAAGACATAGGGACAGGGAGGGTTTGCAGCCCGTCTTGTTCTCATACAATAAAGCAGCCAGACTTCACAGTGTCTACAATGGATTTGGGGCTTGGATAAGGTGCCTGGGTAGACCTAGAGAACGAACTGCTAGCAACATTACTCCTCCTCAATCTTGTGGATTCGACCCAAGGATAGACCACCCTTTAAAAACACCCAATACTCCACAATATATGACTCCTTACACATATGGGATCTCTGTAATCGCCTAACTAACCCCCTCCCTCCTCTTCCAATCTTTCATACCCCCTACTTTTCTCTAAATACTGTATCTTTTAACAATTAAATTTTATCTTGAAAAGAAAGAGGATAACCAAAATAACAGATATTTATGACCAACAAGTACTTTAATAACATGGGAAGAAGCAACCCGAAAATTCAAAATACCACGTCACTGTGCTGTGTGTTTGTATTAGAGGACAGTTTTGTCGGTACCATGAAATATGCATCCTGCCATGTGTATAGTAACCTGGAGCAGACGTTCCAGGAACCTATGTCTGTGTCAGGTGTGATGGGTTGCCCTTTTGGAAGCTGAGGTGAGAGTCTAAGGGGGCAGCTTGCAGCATTGCAGGGATTGGCAGAACTGGGGGGTCAGCAGGCACTGGCTGGGGCCAGTATAGAGGTGGATGGAGTGGGACAGGGAAGGTTAGGGAGGAGTAGTTTTTTTAGGGCTACTAGGGGTAGTGGGGGACGGAAGGGTAGGGTGGCTTCTTCCCAGATTGCCCATCCCAACAGATTTGCCGCCTTAGTAATGAAGTGGAGGAGGACACCTCGGAATTAGCCTGTATGAGGGGGCTAGTCCCTTGATCACCCAAGGGACTGCCATCTCTGATACAAGGGAGGAGGAACGAAGGTCAGGAATGCAAGGCAGGTGGTGTGTAGGGGACTCCATTATAAGGAAGGTAGATAGGGTAATCTGCCACCAAGACCCTTTATGCCGAACTGTGTGTTGCCTGCCTGGTGCTAGGGTTCGGCATGTGGTGGATTGTGTAGACAGATTATTGGGTGGGGGCCGGTGTGACCCGGCGGTCTTGGTTCACATTGGTGCCAATGACAAAGTTAGAAGAGGAGGTGAGGTCCTTAAACATGATTTCCGAGAGCTAGGGGCCAAGTTAAAAGCAAGGACCTCCAGGGTAGTGTTTTCAGAATACTACAGCAGCCACGTGCTAAGCCAGGAGACAGCGGGAGCTTAGGAGCATTAATGCGTGGCTAAGAGAGTGGTGTAAGGAAGTAGGGTTTGGGTTTATTGAGAAGTAGGGCAACTTTACTGTCGGCTACAGGCTCTTTAGTAGGGATGGGTTGCACCTCACTGATGGCGGTGCAGCTGTTTTAGAGGAGAAGATGGCTAGAGGGTTGGAGGAGATTTTAAACTAGGTTTGGGGGAGAGGGTATTAGCAGTCTCACTGGGATAGATAGCCCAGGGGGAAAGCAGGCTGTAGATAGGCCAGTGGTGGGTGGAAATGGGGTGGGGCTAGCAATGGGATAGGGAGGCATGTTTATTAAGTGTACGAATAAATTACAGGATCATAATCTAAATGTAGGTTTGCAAATGTGAGAAGCCTGGCTGACAAATGGTGAATTGAAAATGATGGCGTTGAATGAAAAGTATGATGTAATAGGTATAGCAGAAACGTGGTTGAACGTTGTCACGACTGGGCTGTAAATTTAGAAGGATATGCCTTTTTTAGGCAGGACAGAGAAAAAATGAAAGGGGGAGGAGTATGTGTTTATGTTAAAAAAGAATTGAAGCCAAATTTAAAAGAAGAGATAACTGGCGAAATAGATGTTAAAGTGGGGCAATATGGGTGGAATTAGGCAACAGAAAGGGGGTTAATGTCATTGTTGGTGTCTGCTATAAGCTGCCAAATGCTAGCAGGGAGGAGGTGAGTCAACTTCATATGCAGTTGGCAAGGGCTGCAAGTTTGGGGAGTGTACTCATTATGGACTTTAATTACCCTCATTGATTGGTGTGGTGGAACTGCCATCACAGAAAAAGGCTGAGTTCCTGAATTTGCTGCAGAATAATTTTCTCTCACAGGTGGTTGAGGTTCCTACTAGAAAAGGAGCTCTGTTGGATCTGGTAATATCTAACATCGTGAGGCGCATTATAGATATAAAGGTAACTGGAGGCTTAGGGAATATTGACCATGATAGTGGCGTTTGGACTTTGTTATCAAAAGGAAAAGTGCGCGGGGTTAACAAAGACTTTTAATTTCCGGAAGGCAAATTTTCCCAGGTTAAAAGCAGCTCTTCAGAATGTCAACTGGGATAATGTATATCAGTAAAGGTACTGAACAGAAGTGGACTGTGTTCAAGGAGATTTTAAGCCAGTTCACATCTAAATTTATACCCTTGGGAAATAAATGTAAAAAAAATAAATCCCGCCCATGTGGCTGAATTCTGATGTAAAGAGGCAAATGAAAGAAGAAAAAAGGCATTTCAAATCTTTAAGGCAGAGGGAACGGAAAGGGCCTTTACGTATTATAAAAACTGTAACAAGGAGTGTAAGAAAGCAGGGGCGTGGCTAGTATCACAGGGCCCCATAGCAAGATTCAGATGCGCGCCCCATATTGAAACCAGTTTGGTGCAGTTCAACCTAACCTGCCAAACTGCAGCAAGTTTTTTTTTAAAGGGTATGTCCTCTCTCCTAAGAAAGTTCAGCCCCACATTTGAATTAAACCTGGGGGGCATCTTTGAAAGGTTTAATTAAAACAAAAATTGGGTTTATGGGCTGAACTACGTGAGGTAAACATTTTCTCAGAGGTTGGACATACCTGCAGGGGACCTGGATGAGTCCCCTTTGGCTCAGGGCCCCATAGCAACTGCTATGGTTGCTATATTGATTCCTACGCCCCTGTAAGAAAGCAATCAAACTAGCTAAAATTAATAATGAAGTTAGGATAGCTGAACAAAGCATCACTAAACCTAAACATTTTTTAAGTATATTAATAGTAAGAAAGATGAGAACTGAAATGTGGCACCATTAATTAATGAGGATAAGTTAGTTACGGAGGATGGCGATAAAGCAAATGTCTTGAATACTTTTTCCCCTCTGTATACACTATAGAAGATCCAAGTACAGATATCATAGAGTATAGTAGCAAATATGGATAAAAGATTTAAGTGCACTTTGGTTAACTGAGGATTATGGTACAGGAAAAAACTAAATAAGTTAATATTAATAAATCTCCTGGACCTGATAAAATACTTAGGGTACTTAGGGAGCTAGTTCAGTTTTATCTAGGCCATTGTTTCTTATTTTGCAGATTCCCTCATGTCCGGTGGAGTGCCTCTGAATTGGAAAAAGGTTGATGTTATTAACATATTCAAGGGTAGTCATTCACAGCCGGGTAATTACAGGCCTGTAAGTTTAACTTCAGTGATGGGAAGATCCTGGAAAGTTTAATAAGGGAACATGTTCTAGAGTATGTTTCAAGGACTGACATTATAAGTAGTAACCATCATGGATTTAGGAAGAATAGATCTTGTCAACTACTTGCTTGGCTTTTATGAGGGTAAGTAGAAATTTAGACCTGGCATAGCAGTAGAGTAATTTACTTGGATTTTGCAAAGGCTTTTGATAAAGTTCCCCATAGGCGACTAATGTATAAGCTAAGGTCTGTTGGTCTGGTAGTCACATTTGTACATGGATAGAAAACTGGTTAATGATTAGGATGCAGAGAGTAGTTGTAAATGGGGCTTCATCATTATGGACTAAAGCTAAGTGGGGTGCCACAGGGTTCTGTGTTGGGGCCGCTTCTATTTAATCTATTAATGATTTGGAAGTGGGTATTGTCAGCAAGGTTTCTGTGTTTGCTGGCGACACAAAACTTTGTCGACCATTAAAAACTTCAGAGGATGTGCAATCGTTGCAGGGGATCTAGATAGATTGTCACATTGGGCTGCTAAGTGGCAGATGGGATTCAATGTTGATAAATGTAAGGTGATGCATTTTGGACTAAAAATCCTGGTGCTACTTGTACTATAAATGGCTCAGTGTTAAGTGAACCCTGTTGAAAGGGATCTTGGAGTTTTGGTGGATAACAAACTTAAAGGTAGCAAGCAGTGCCAGGCGGCAACAGCCACAGCCGCATGGTATTGTCTTGTATAAGAGAGGTATGGATTCAAGGGAGGAAAATGTAATTCTCCCTCTTTACAAAGCATTGGTAAGGCCTCATTTGCAATATGCAGTTCAATTTTGGAATCCTGTGTACAAAAAGGCACATCTTTGAAATGGAAATGGTTCAGAGAAGGGCAACTAAATTAATAAGGGGATTGGGGGAGCTTGAATTGAAGAAGACTGGAAAAGTTACAATTATGTACACTGGAGAAAAGGCGCTTGTGGGGATATGATTACTGTGTATAATACATTACCGGGCCATACAATAAACTATATGGGGCATTGTTCCACCCATAGAGCATGTCAGAGGACATCCCTTAAGACTTGAAGAAAAAGGTTTAGGCTTCAAGTTCGGAAAGGGTTTTCACTGTAGAACGGTAAACATATGGAACTGTCTTCCAGTGGACGTTGTTATGGCAGGTTCATGGTCAGTTTAAATAAAGCTGCATGAGTTTCTGCAAACAAGGAATGTTGCAAGTTACTTGATACATAAAGTAGAGTTGATCCAGGAAATTTCCGATTGCCACTTGGAGTCAAGAAGGATTTTTTCCCCCTTCATAATTTGGTGGGTTTTTTTGCCTTCCCTGGATCAACAGTTAGCAGAAATGAGGATATTGCTATGGTTGGACTGGATGGACGTATGTCTTTATTCAGATACTAATACTAAACTAAACTAAGACTAGGTCAGGTCTTGGAGGAATCCCAGTGGGTCTCAATTTACAAAAGCTCAGCAACATCTTATCAGTTCTTGTAACAAAGGAGAAATGCTAGAAAATTCTTTATGACTGGTATGTCACCCGGTCTCCCTACATAAAATTAATCCAGCTGTTCGGACAAATGTTTTAGGGAGTGTGGAAGCTCAGCAGACTTAGGGGCATATTTATAAAGAGCGAAAAGTAGCGAAATGTTTTCGCATTCGCTTTTCCATGGGTTTTCGCCAAAAAGACAGTTAACGCTATTTATAATGGTAGCGTTAACGAATGGCGAAACCGTTTCCGCGAGCTATCGCTAAAACCGTTTTCGCCTAACTTCGCAATGGTAATTTTAGCGAAAAGGGAGCGAAAGAGCATAACGCGATTTATAAAAGAGCGAAAGGTGGTTTTTGCGTTAAAAAAGCGAAAGATTAGCGCGACCCTGAAGGTGGTGAAAAGTCATTGTTTGAGCGAAAAGGCATTCTAATGGGTAATATGTCTTGAAAGCGAACGCGCATTAGAAGGGCGATCGCGCATTAGAATGTAATATGCCTTGGAAAGCGAACGCGCATTAGAAGGGCGAACGCACATTAGAAAGGCGACCGCGCATTATAATGGAATATGCCTTGGAAAAGCGAACGCGCATTAGAAGGGCGAACGCACATTAGAAGGCGACCGCGCATTATAATGAATATGCCTTGTAAAAGTGAACGCACATTAGAAAGGCGAATGTGCAGTGCAAAAGAGAATTGTTTTCCAATTGAGAAATTCGGGAAGATTGACTAAATAAGACATGTCTGACTTCTTGGTAATGTGAGGTGGCCATTTTGAACTTGACATCATTTTCTAGTGGCTTTTCTGGTTTCAAAAGGTTTTCGCAATGCAGTCTTCTTAGATGCGTTAAGTTTTCGCTGCGATACTTTTCGCTCTTTTCACGCCCGTTCGCCTTTTTCAGCCGCGACGTGTGTTTTTTTCGCTTTTTTATAAATAAGGCGAAACGAAGCCCCAAATGGCACTATTTTCGCTGCGATGTGCTGCGCTAATTTTTGGGCGAAAAAGACAATCCTTTATAAATATGCCCCCAAGTGCATTGTTGGTGGTTATTCCCGAGGGTGAAACGATTTTGGGCAGTATGCTCAGATTTACTAGGGGAAATCTTATTTATATCCATACAATTGTCACCTTATATAGCACTCTACAACCACCCTATTCAAAACTTGAATAAATATGCGAACTATTTAGTAAGACATATATGTGCAGCAGAAACCTAATAGCTAGCTCCTGGAAAGGAGGTGAGCTAAATAGAAATAAACTTATAGCTGGGGTATGGTGGATCTACGATTTGATATGACACTACCTTATCAAACAATCTTAGAAAGTTGAATAAACATGGATATATGGATAATCAAAATACCACCCAGGGGATAAACTCAGTTTCATTATATAACAGAGCCTCTCGGATGGTGGTGGCTGGATCGGGGCAAGTAAGGTACTTATTTTTTTATTGAAAATGTAACTATATACTAATTGAGAACCAAAGTTTTCTTACAAATTATGAATAATTTGAATCAATGAAACTTAATAAATTTTATAAGTTTTAATCCAAATGTTGCCGCTGCACCTGCACTGCGTTTTATACTTTCTATAAAACATAGGTATATGTAGTAGATATTTTTCCATTCATAGTAATTAATTAAGGTTGAATAAAGACAGACGTCCATCAAGTCCAACCATTCACTTTTTTTTTTTTTTTTTTAACCCTACCTAACAGTTGATCCAGAGGAAGGCAAAAAAACCCAGCTAAAAAGGGGGAAAAAATCCTTCCTGACTCCAAACGGCAATCGGAAAGTATCCCTGGATCAACCAATCTATATGCATAATACCAGTAATTCTCAATATTTTTTAGTTTTAGAAACTATCCAGGCCATTATTCTCCCTCTTTACAAGGCACTGGTAAGGCCTCATTTGGAATATGCGGTGCAGTTTTGGAATCCCATATACAAAAGGGACATCTTGGAAATTGGGGCATTCAGAGAAGGGCAACTAAATTAATAAGGGGAATGGAGGGGCTTGAATATGCAGGCAGATTAGACAAGTTAGGGCTGTTTACATTGGAGAAGCGGCGGTTGCGTGGGGACATGATAACCTTATACAAATATATTAATGGCCCATACAATGAACTCTCTGGTGCATTGTTCACTAATAGGTCATATCAGAGGACACGTGGACATCCTTTAAGGTTGGAAGAAAAGAAGTTTCATCTTCAGGTTAGGAGAGGTTTCTTTACAGTGAGAACGGTGAAACCGTGGAACTGTCTTCCAGCAGATGTGGTAATGGCAAGTTCATTGAATAACTTTAAAAAAGGCCTGGATAAGTTTCTAAAACTAAAAAATATTGAGAATTACTGGTATTAATGCATATAGATCTGGTTGATCCAGGGATACTTTCCGATTGCCGTTTGGAGTCAGGAAGGAATTTTTCCCCCCTTTTTAGCTGGGTTTTTTTGCCTTCCTCTGGATCAACTGTTAGGTAGGGTTAAAAAAAAAAAGTGAATAGGTTGGACTTGATGGACGTCTGTCTTTATTCAACCTTAATTAATTACTATGAATGGAAAAATATCTACTACATATACCTATGTTTTATAGAAAGTATAAAACGCAGTGCAGGTGCAGCGGCAACATTTTGGATAAAAACTTATAAAATTTTTATTAAGTTTCATTGTATTCAAATTATTCATACATTTGTAAGAAACTTTTGGTTCTCAATTAGTATATAGTTACATTTTCAATAAACAAAATAAGTACCTTACTTGCCCCGATCCAGCCACCACCATCCGAGGAGCTCTGTTATATAATGAAACTGAGTTTATCCCCTGGGTGGTATTTGTATTATCCATATATCCCATGTTTTATTCAACTTTCTAAGATTGTTTGATAAGGTATGTGTCATATACTCAATATCGTAGATCCACCATACCCCAGCTATAAGTTTATTTCTATTTAGCTCACCTCCTTTCCAGGAGCTAGCTATTAGGTTTCTGCTGCACATATATGTCTTACTAAATAGTTCGCATATTTATTCAAGTTTTGAATAGGGTGGTTGTAGAGTGCTATATAAGGTGACAATTGTATGGATATAAATAAGATTTCCCCTAGTAAATCTGAGCATACTGCCCAAAATCGTTTCACCTCTGGGAATAACCACCAACAATGCACTTGGGGGCATATTTATAAAGGATTGTCTTTTTCGCCAAAAAATTAGCGCAGCACATCGCAGCGAAAATAGTGCCATTTGGGGCTTCGTTTCGCCTTATTTATAAAAAAGCGAAAAAAACACACGTCGCGGCTGAAAAAGGCGAACGGGCGTGATAAAGAGCGAAAAGTATCGCAGCGAAAACTTAACGCATCTAAGAAGACTGCATTGCGAAAACCTTTTGAAACCAGAAAAGCCCACTAGAAAATGATGTCAAGTTCAAAATGGCCACCTCACATTTACCAAGAAGTCAGACATGTCTTATTTAGTCAATCTTCCTAGAATTTCTCAATTGGAATACAATTCTCTTTTGCACTGCACATTCGCCTTTCTAATGTGCGTTCACTTTTACAAGGCATATTCCATTATAATGCGCGGTCGCCTTTCTAATGTGCGTTCGCCCTTCTAATGCGCGTTCGCTTTTCCAAGGCATATTCCATTATAATGCGCGGTCGCCTTTCTAATGTGCGTTCGCCCTTCTAATGCGCGTTCGCTTTTCCAAGGCATATTACATTCTAATGCGCGATCGCCCTTCTAATGCGCGTTCGCTTTTTCAAGACATATTACCCATTAGAATGCCTTTTCGCTCAAACAATGACTTTTCACCACCTTCAGGGTCGCGCTAATCTTTCGCTCTTTTTAACGCAAAAACCACCTTTCGCTCTTTTATAAATCGCGTTATGCCTTTTCGCTCCCTTTTCGCTAAAATTACCATTGCGAAGTTAGGCGAAAACGGTTTTAGCGATAGCTCGCGGAAACGGTTTCGCCATTCGTTAACGCTACCATTATAAATAGCGTTAACTGTCTTTTTGGCGAAAACCCATGTGAAAAGCGAATGCGAAAACATTTCGCTACTTTTCGCTCTTTTATAAATATGCCCCTAAGTCTGCTGAGCTTCCACACTCCCTAAAACATTTGTCCGATACAGCTGGATTAATTTTATGTAGGGAGACCGGGTGACATACCAGTCATAAAGAATTTTCTAGCATTTCTCCTTTGTTACAAGAACTGATAAGCATGTTGCTGAGCTTTTGTAAATTGAGACCCACTGGGATTCCTCCAAGACCTGACCTAGTCTTAGTTTAGTTTAGTATTTAGTATCTGAATAAAGACATACGTCCATCCAGTCCAACCCATCTAGCAATATCCTCATTTCCTGCCTAACTGTTGATCCAGAGGAAGGCAAAAAAAACCCACCAAATTTATGAAGGGGGAAAAAATCCTTCTTGACTCCAAGTGGCAATCGGAAATTTCCCTGGATCAACTCTACTTTATGTATCAAGTAACTTGCAACATTCCTTGTTTGCAGAAACTCATGCAGCTTTTATTTTAAACTGACCAATGAACCTGCCATAACAACGTCCACTGGAAGACAGTTCCATATGTTTACCGTTCTTACAGTGAAAAACCCTTTCCGAACTTGAAGCCTAAACCTTTTTTCTTCAAGTCTTAAGGGATGTCCTCTGACATGCTCTATGGGTGAACAATGCCCCATATAGTTTATTGTATGGCCCGGTAATGTATTTATACACAGTAATCATATCCCCACAAGCGCCTTTTCTCCAGTGTACATAATTGTAACTTTTCCAGTCTCTCTTCATATTCAAGCTCCCCCAATCCCCTTATTAATTTAGTTGCCCTTCTCTGAACCATTTCCATTTCAAAGATGTCCTTTTTGTACACAGGATTCCAAAATTGAACTGCATATTGCAAATGAGGCCTTACCAATGCTTTGTAAAGAGGGAGAATTACATTTTCCTCCCTTGAATCCATACCTCTCTTTATACAAGACAATACCATGCTGGCTGTGGCTGTTGCCGCCTGGCACTGCTTGCTACCTTTAAGTTTGTTATCCACCAAAACTCCAAGATCCCTTTTCAACAGGGATTCACTTAACACTGAGCCATTTATAGTACAAGTAGCACAAGGATTTTTAAGTCCAAAATGCATCACCTTACATTTATCAACATTGAATCTCATCTGCCACTTAGCAGCCCAATGTGACAATCTATCTAGATCCCCCTGCAACGATTGCACATCCTCTGAAGTTTTTAATGGTCGACAAAGTTTTGTGTCGCCAGCAAACACAGAAACCTTGCTGACAATACCCACTTCCAAATCATTAATAGATTAAATAGAAGCGGCCCCAACACAGAACCCTGTGGCACCCCACTTAGCACTTTAGTCCATAATGATGAAGCCCCATTTACAACTACTCTCTGCATCCTAATCATTAACCAGTTTTCTATCCATGTACAAATGTGACTACCCAGACCAACAGACCTTAGCTTATACATTAGTCGCCTATGGGGAACTTTATCAAAAGCCTTTGCAAAATCCAAGTAAATTACATCTACTGCTATGCCAGAGTCTAAATTTCTACTTACTTCCTCATAAAAGCCAAGCAAGTTAGTTTGACAAGATCTATTCTTCCTAAATCCATGATGGTTACTACTTATAATGTCAGTCCTTGAAACATACTCTAGAACATGTTCCCTTATTAAACTTTCCAGGATCTTCCCCATCACTGAAGTTAAACTTACAGGCCTGTAATTACCCGGCTGTGAATGACTACCCTTTTTGAATATTGTAATAACATCAACCTTTTTCCAATTCAGAGGCACTCCACCGGACATGAGGGAATCTGCAAAAATAAGAAACAATGGCCTAGATAAAACTGAACTTAGCTCCCTAAGTACCCTAAGTATTTTATCAGGTCCAGGAGATTTATTAATATTAACCTTATTTAGTTTTTTCCTGTACCATATCCTCAGTTAACCAAAGTGCACTTAAATCTTTTATACCATTATTGCTACTATACTCTATGATATCTGTACTTGGATCTTCTATAGTGTATACAGAGGGGAAAAAGTATTCAAGACATTTGCTTTATCGCCATCCTCCGTAACTAACTTATCCTCATTAATTAATGGTGCCACATTCTCAGTTCTCATCTTCTTACTATTAATATACTTAAAAAAATGTTTAGGTTTAGTGATGCTTTG
Source organism: Hymenochirus boettgeri (assembly GCA_019447015.1). Taxonomy (NCBI): domain Eukaryota; kingdom Metazoa; phylum Chordata; class Amphibia; order Anura; family Pipidae; genus Hymenochirus; species Hymenochirus boettgeri. Next base: position 145,100,109 of record CM033473.1, on the reverse strand, counting down.
TTCAGCTATCCTAACTTCATTATTAATTTTAGCTAGTTTGATTGCTTTCTTACAGGGGCGTAGGAATCACTATAGCAACCATAGCAGTTGCTATGGGGCCCTGAGCCAAAGGGGACTCATCCAGGTCCCCTGCAGGTATGTCCAACCTCCTGAGAAAATGTTTACCTCACGTAGTTCAGCCCATAAACCCAATTTTTGTTTTAATTAAACCTTTCAAAGATGCCCCCCAGGTTTAATTCAAATGTGGGGCTGAACTTTTCTTAGGAGAGAGGACATACCCTTTAAAAAAAAACTTGCTGCAGTTTGGCCAGGTTAGGTTGAACTGCACCAAACTGGTTTCAATATGGGGGGCCGCATCTGAAATCTTGCTATGGGGCCCTGTGATATCTAGCCACGCCCCTGCTTTCTTACACTCCTTGTTACAGTTTTTATAATACGTAAAGGCCCTTTCCGTTCCCTCTGCCTTAAAGATTTGAAATGCCTTTTTCTTCCTTTCCATTTGCCTCTTTACATCAGAATTCAGCCACATGGGCGCGGATTTATTTTTTTTACATTTATTTCCCAAGGGTATAAATTTAGATGTGAACTGGCTTAAAATCTCCTTGAACACAGTCCACTTCTGTTCAGTACCTTTACCTGATAATACATTATCCCAGTTGACATTCTGAAGAGCTGCTTTTAACCTGGGAAAATTTGCCTTCCGGAAATTAAAAGTCTTTGTTAACCCAGCGCACTTTTCCTTTTGATAACAAAGTCCAAACGCCACTATTTCATGGTCACTATTCCCTAAGCCTCCAGTTACCTTTATATCTATAATGCGCTCCACGATGTTAGATATTACCAGATCCAACAGAGCTCCTTTTCTAGTAGGAACCTCAACCACCTGTGAGAGAAAATTATTCTGCAGCAAATTCAGGAACTCATCGCCTTTTTCTGTGATGGCAGTTCCACCACACCAATCAATGTCAGGGTAATTAAAGTCCCCCATAATGAGTACACTCCCCAAACTTGCAGCCCTTGCCAACTGCATATGAAGTTGACTCACCTCCTCCCTGCTAGCATTTGGCAGCTTATAGCAGACACCAACAATGACATTACCCCCTTTCCTGTTGCCTAATTCCACCCATATTGCCTCCACTTTAACATCTATATCGCCAGTTATCTCTTCTTTTAAATTTGGCTTCAATTCTTTTTTAACATAAACACATACTCCTCCCCCTTTCATTTTTTCTCTGTCCTGCCTAAACAAGGCATATCCTTCTAAATTTACAGCCCAGTCGTGACAACGGTTCAACCACGTTTCTGCTATACCTATTACATCATACTTTTCATTCAACGCCATCATTTTCAATTCACCCATTTTGTCAGCCAGGCTTCTCACATTTGCAAACATACATTTTAGATTATGATCCTGTAATTTATTCGTACACTTTAATAAACATGCCTCCCTATCCCCTATGCTAGCCCCACCCCATTTCCACCCACCACTGGCCTATCTACAGCCTGCTTTCCCCCTGGGCTATCTATCCCAGTGAGACTGCTAATACCCTCTCCCCCAAACCTAGTTTAAAATCTCCTCCAACCCTCTAGCCATCTTCTCCTCTAAAACAGCTGCACCGCCATCAGTGAGGTGCAACCCATCCCTACTAAAGAGCCTGTAGCCGACAGTAAAGTCTGCCCTACTTCTCAATAAACCCAAACCCTACTTCCTTACACCACTCTCTTAGCCACGCATTAATGCTCCTAAGCTCCCGCTGTCTCCCTGGCTTAGCACGTGGCTGCTGTAGTATTTCTGAAAACACTACCCTGGAGGTCCTTGCTTTTAACTTGGCCCCTAGCTCTCGGAAATCATGTTTAAGGACCTCACCTCCTCTTCTAACTTTGTCATTGGCACCAATGTGAACCAAGACCGCCGGGTCACACCCGGCCCCACCCAATAATCTGTCTACACAATCCACCACATGCCGAACCCTAGCACCAGGCAGGCAACACACAGTTCGGCATAAAGGGTCTTGGTGGCAGATTACCCTATCTACCTTCCTTATAATGGAGTCCCCTACCACTACCACCTGCCTTGCATTCCTGATCCTTCGTTCCTCCTCCCTTGTATCAGAGATGGCAGTCCCTTGGGTGATCAAGGGACTAGCCCCCTCCATACAGGCTAATTCCGAGGTGTCCTCCTCCACTTCATTACCTAAGGCGGCAAATCTGTTGGGATGGGCAATCTGGGAAGAAGCCACCCTACCCTTCCGTCCCCCACTACCCCTAGTAGCCCTAACAAAACTACCTCCTCCCTCAACCTTCCCTGTCCCACTTCCATCCACCTCTATACTGGCCCCAGCCAGTGCCTGCTGACCCCCCAGTTCTGCCAATCCCTGCAATGCTGCAAGCTGCCCCCTTAGACTCTCCACCTCAGCTTCCAAACGGGCAACCCACTCACACCTGACACAGACATAGGTTCCCTGGAACGTCTGCTCCAGGTTACTATACACATGGCAGGATGCATATTTCATGGTACCGACAAAACTGTCCCTTCTAATACAACACACCAGCACAGTGACGTGGTATTTTGAATTTTCGGGTTGCTTCTTCCCATGTTATTAAAGTACCTTGTTGGTCATAAATATCTGTTATTTTGGTTATTCCTCTTTCTTTTCAAGATAAAATTTAATTGTTAAAAGATACAGTATTTAGAGAAAAGTAGGGGGTATGAAAGATTGGAAGATGGAGGGAGGGGGTTAGTTAGGCGATTACAGAGATCCCATATGTGTAAGGAGTCATATATTGTGGAGTATTGGGTGTTTTTAAAGGGTGGTCTATCCTTGGGTCGAATCCACAAGATTGAGGAGGAGTGTAATGTTGCTAGCAGTTCGTTCTCTAGGTCTACCCAGGCCACCTTATCCAAGCCCCAAATCCATTGTAGACACTGTGAAAGTCTGGCTGCTTTATTGTATGAGAACAAGACGGGCTGCAAACCCTCCCCTGTCCCTATGTCTTGCTAATGTTGCATATTTTATACAAGCTCTCCCGTTCTTCCAGATGAATTTATTTATTGCAGATTGCAGATCTTTTTTATTTAGGATTGTGGGAAGGGCTCTAAATATATATAGGATTTTTGGTAGAATGGTCATTTTGACCACTGTTGTTCTTCCCATTAAGGAAATGGGATATGGAGTCCATTGTCGTAGGAGTTGGATTAGGTTGGAGATAGTGGAAGTGTTAGGATTTCTTCAAGGAGAGTCCCTGCAAACCCTTCACTGGACGCAAAGTCTAAGTGTCTGCCGGTCTTCTCCAGAGCCTCTGATGGTGAGGATGTTGTGCGGCAAGGCAGACACCAGGTTGCGGCTCCAGATCAGGGATCATAGGGGACTAACCCGTAGTGTAAAGAGGCAGCTAATAGAGACACAGGTTGAACAGTAAGCAGATACTGGCAGGAGTCAATGGGGTTCACAGGCTGACCTAAAGATATATGCAGGCTGGATGGTATGGAGTACACAGGCCGAACTGGACCAATAGACAGGCTTGATAATATGGAATGCAGAGGTCGAACTGGAATAATATGCAGGCTTGATGCTGGGGAGTACAGAGACTGACCTGGAGCAAGATGCAGGGTTGAGGATATAGAGTACAGAGGCTGAACCGGAACAATATGCAGGCTTGAGGATATGGAGTGCAGAAGCTGAACTGGAACATTATACAGGTTTGAAGATATGGAGTACAGAGGCTGAACTGGAACAATATGCAGGTTTGAAGATATGGAGTACAGAGGCTGAACTGGAACAATATGCAGGCTTGAGGATATGGAATGCAGAGGTTGAACTGGAACAATCTGCAGGTTTAAAGCTATGGAGTACAGAGGCTGAACTGGAACAATATGCAGGCTTGAGGATATGGAGTACAGAGGCTAAACTGGAATAATATGCAAGTTCTGAAGATATGGAGTACAGAGGCTAAACTGGAATAATATGCAAGTTCTGAAGATATGGAGTACAGAGACTGGAACAAAATCGCAGGAGCTGAAGAACAGATGCAAGAGGGAAATCTGAACTGGCAGCAAGAACTGCTCCACGTGGAGAGGCTTATGAAGGCCCCTCCCCGTCATCCTTGTGCGGCCAGTGCGTCCGCAGGTTCCTGCGCCCGCCCGATGCCACACCTCCTTTGCGCCGTCACGGACGTGCGCACGCCCGCTTGGCAGGGCTGGACCATGGCCCGAGGTAAGTTCCGAACCCTTACAGGAAGTATAGTTTTTTAATATCAAGTTTTCCTTACTGAGGTATATACCTTAATATTTTAACCAATGGTGTGACCATTTAAAGTGGAAAGATGTAAATCATCTTGTAAAGATTGTGGAATAAAACCTTTGAGGGCTTGAGATTTACTATGGTTTACTTTAAATCCGGATATGTGCTAAAATTGGTCTAACACCTGATATACTGAGGGTAGAGATATTAATGGTTGGGTTAGGAAGAGCAGAGTATCATCGGCGAATAGAGATAGCTTTGTTTCTATTCTACCTATCTTGATGCCGTGTATTCTCGGATTGTTACGAAGAGTTTCCGCCAGCGGTTCCATGCATAATGCAAATAATGGGTGAGAGGGGACACCCCTGTCTCGTCCCATTCCTTATATATAGTTTTGGAAGGGTATCCCATATTTTTTATCCCGGCTTTCAGCTTATTGTAAATAGACATAATAGCTTGAATTAACAAAGTTGGGAACCCAAACTTTTTGAGCACCAGTTGTAAATAAGTCCAGTCGACCCTGTCAAAGGCTTTTTCAACATCTAACGAAAGAAGCATAGCTGGATTACCCTTTGACTGAGCCGACTGGAGAGATACTATTGCCTTTCTGATACTGTTGGCTGACGACCGGGTATGAACCCCGTCTGATTATAGTTTATTATTGTGGGTAGGATTAATTTAAAGGAGAACTAAACCCCAAAAATCAAAGTTTAAATTAGAAAGTACTTGCCTCAACATCCTTCTCAGCATGGAAGATTCCACTCAGGGGCCTTTCCTTTACCTCTATGAGCTCACTTTAGGTTCTGTTTGTTCCCCAAATCTGAAGCTGACATTTTCCCTTGCCTGCCAGAACTTTTGCCTTGATTACATTTTTAGCACCTGTGTGATTTTCACCCCCACCTCTTAACTCCTATGATGTAGGAATATATTAAATCATCAATATTCAATTTGGTGGTGCAGCTGTTTCACACTTTCCTAGTAGCAGTGTTGTAGTATGATGTATATAGGTCTGGGTATCTAATGTGTCCGGATCTGAAATAATGTATCTCTCACCTACGGCTTTCACTCCACCAAATCCGATATACAAACAAAAATTGCAGGTGAAACATACAAAGACACAGGTCTGTAGCTGTTAATATTGCAAAATAAGTTTATTACAAAACATGCGTGCTACATGTTTCAGACCCACTCAAACACTTGAGGAAGGAAAAGTGGGTCGGAATCATGTAGAATGCATGTTTTGCAATAAATCTGTTTCCCCTGCAATGTATTGTTTAAGTGTTGGAGGGCCATATTTAAAAACTTGTGATACCGTGGGTTTTAGATATTGTATGACCGTGGCAGTTTTATGCCATGCTGTAAACTACCGTAATAATATTATACGGGCGGTTGTAGATTTACGTTTGCTATCGTACATTTACAAGATTTCCGAAAGCAATCATAAATTAACAATCACCATAATGGTCGCTAAAGAAGGCGATACCACACCTTTATAAATATGGCACGTAGTGTGAAGTTCTCTAGCTCTCCGTCAGCTGCAGCATTATTACTGGAAAGTGTAGCTTCTTAAAGGGGAATGTTGGAGAGAAGGAATAGTGTGTTTACATGGTGCAGAACTGTAGGGGGCCGATATTGAAGTTAACCTAATCTTAGCACAGCTTTGTGCAATGCATTTCTCATCAGTGTACCTTCTTAAAGGGAATCTTGGAGGGTAGGAATAATGTGTTTTTAATTCAGCTGTCTGTATAAAAACAACAACCTGTACTACAGAGTTAAGCTAAGAAATGCATTACACAGAGAAATACATTGCACAGAGCTGTGCTAAGATCAGAGTCATTTTATTATCCTCCACCTGCAGCACTACACCATGTTCTTTGAGGGCTAGGCCACACTGCTTCGATTTTTCTGCGTTTGCATTTTTTAAAAATCATTGGAATCGCTGCAACGCACTGAAAACACGCATTTTCGGGGGCGATGCGCTTGCGATTTGCGTTCCACATTTTAAATCACAATTGCATGCATTTTCCAATACTTAATGAAAAAAACGCATGCGCAAACGCAACAAAATCGCACATCAAATTGCATGTGAGTCCGCGTGCGATAGTGTTAGCGTTGCAGTGTGGACGTGCCCTAAGTGTATGTATTAAAGTTGAATGTTGGAGGGTATGCCACTTGCAGCTCTGCACCATGTTATTTCTATAAATGTACATATTAATAGGAATTATTGGAGAGAATGCCAATTAATGGGCTACTGTTAGAGGGCAGCCTGTGGGAAGTTTTGCATAAACAAAAACACACTTCCAACTAGGGATCCCACCTTTGCTTTAAGACCCGAACATTTATACAGGCCTATGTATTAAAAGTTCTTATCGTTAAAAATGGTGCATATTTTGCCCTAACCAATCAGATTTTAAGAACTTTTATTACATAGGCCTGATCTACACAAAGGTTGTTAGTATTTTCTTTAGAAGCATGATGCAGGCTGATACAGTTCGTATTTAATGCAATGGTACTTGCAACATGCAAGAAAAAAAAATACAGAAAAAAAATTCTGTTCTTTGTACACTGTTTGCCTTATGAGCCTTGTGGCCGAGAAGAGCCTCTGTTTTAACAGCAATGAAATAAAGTTAAAATGGTTTTAATGAAGCAAGTGCCGTCCTATCTGGATTTACTGTATCAGGGGGGGGCCAGAAATTTGTTAATTCAGCCTTGGGTCCTGCGTTTTTGGGATTTTTAGGTGGCATTATATAGACCGTCGCTTCCCTCGATCTTTTGTGGGCTTGCAGGGTCCAATTTAGCTGTTGCCAAGCTAAATAAAGTTTGCTCAGAGCGGGAGCTCTCCCCCAGCACGTCCGTCTACATGAACAGTCAGACTTAGCCCCCGGGCTTATATCTTTTTTTTTAATCCTAATGTAAAAGCTTTTTCCACAGGAACACATTGTAAGATTCTTATTTAGTAAGTTGCATTTACTTACCTGTAAAAAGTATTTTCGGTAACTAAAAAGGCTTCCATGTTGTTGCCAGTACAACTCACAGCCCACGTAGTCTTCAAACAGGGTTGCCAGGTGTCCCTATTTGGGCGGGATTGTCCTGACTGCAGGGACAAATTCCCAAGTCCCGCAGTCAGGGCTAAAATCCCTTGCAAATACCAGCCCTGGAAGCCCTGACCTGTTATGCCCATTCCCACCCCGTTACACCCCTATCTTCTCCCCCACCTCAGCTCTGGCCACCTTCTTAGGTCCACAGTGAGCTGTCAAAAAGCTGCTTCTGCAGCGGCTGAGAGCTCACCCATATGGTCCCTGCTTGTATCTCCTTCAACTGAGAGGGCATGCTTGACTCGATTAGACAAAGGGAAAATGTCAAACAAACAGAAGGAGCAATAAGCCGTCAGTTGTCGCACAAACAACTTTTTTTAGGTTAACGGGCTTAGGGGGGCATATTGGGAGGTAGGAGTATGGTCTCCTACCTCCCTGATAAGTATAGTTTAATAAGCAGCCTTCCGGGCAACTACATTGTGAGTAAAGTTGGAAGACTACACCTTACCTTATGGGACCCTGAAAACCCTCAGAAAATAGGGACAAAGTTACCAGGTTGTTTGCAAAGCTGGAAGAAAAGCAGCCTTCTCAGCCAACAGACTCTCATAATGTTCCAGTAACAAGAGAAGATCTGAACACCCTCTATAACAATTTGGAGCTCCTTATTACTGTTGTACACATTAGAACAGGAAGGTTTCTACATTGGGGGACAGAGTTGCTTTCCTGAAGCCTCCCAAAGATCAGAAGCACGATATTGCAATCAAACGGAGAGGGACATTACAGACATTTGCAGGCAAAACTAGAGGCCCTCCACGTCGAGGAAGATCTGGAAAACAGATCACGCCTGAACAACTTGAGGGTGAAGGAAGTCCTAGAGGAAGTAACTGACCGCCTTACCTAAAAAGACTCTTCACTCTCTAACTACCAGGTTCCAATTTCATCTCACTGCTACTCACACTTGTAGAACCCACCACATTTCTAGCCCAGATGAGCCCTTTTCTACTGCAGCGCTTGGATATCATGGTGAATATCACACTGTCACAGCAGGATCTCGCAACAAACGGACAATTGGCATACTGTCCCAGGACATCTCAGGCTTTTTCCTAGCATAACTTACCTGCACCCCCTTTCCCACACAGCTCTCCTCCCACCCTAAGCCACTATCACTATTCTACAGTCTTCATGTTTCAGAACAATCTTTCTATCCTGTCACCAGTGTGAATGCATGACACTTTTTTTTCTGCTGGGTACTGCTAAATTTTGGTGGGAATTAGTTCCTCTCTGCAGTCACTAATATTGACACCCAATCCCACAGCGACAACAATTCCATGGAGCGGTATTTAAGCTTAAACTCAATATGAAGAGCCAGTATACCGGTACTACTGTAGTTACTGAGTGGCAGAGACTCAGACTCTACCATTTTGGGGTTACTGATTGCAGAATGCTGAAACTTTAAACTTTTGATGACTGTTGTTGTATATGCTGACCACTACACATGGGAATATACCCACCCATGTCCCATTGTGAGTCAGACTACTCATAATGCCCCTAATTTCCGATGAACACCTTCCTGGGACCTAGATAACCCCTGGCTAGGGTTAAAAAATAATGGCAAAGTTGGGCTATAACTTTATTGCTTTTGTTGCAGCAGCAGTTTCTCAGAAAAAAGAAGGGGAAAAAAAAAAAAAAAAAAAAAGGAAGTGCTCTCAATTGCAATGCAAATTATTACATTGGTTTATGTGGCTTTTAGGTGGGAAATAGAGAGAGAAATACTCTGGGCACCACCTTGAAAGTGTGTAAGGAGGTTTATGTAGAACACAGAGCATTGTTGACCATGTGTATTTTTTCACAGGCCAACCTTAGAAATTAGACACTTAAAACCAACAGTGGAACAAAAATATATCACATTTATTTACTACTCTCAGTTACCCTAATGACAGTTTTGCCTCTTGCGTGTCCTTTTTCCACTTTACTAAAGGCCTTGGGTACTTCGGAAAACGGGAATATTTCATCAATAACAGGGCGAATCTGCAAAGAAAAAAAAAGCACCTTTAAATAATATATTATTTCATTCAAAAATTATTTTAAAACCTGACTTTTTCGTCAAAAGATTTTTTTACATTAGGAATAACATTACTGATAAAAGTTTTTTACTATAGCAGCACAATCGGAGACAAAAAAAAATGTGATTTGAGTGATAACTGGACACAATAAAGAGGAGGTACTAATTTAGAAAACAGTTTGTAAGCAAAACACTGCAGATACTATGTCTAAATACTAAGATACTAAAGCTGTGAACACACCATGCAATATTTTCGCCCAATCAACCAATACTTCAGTGTATCGGTCAATCAGACAGGACCGACAGTTCTTTGTCCTGCTCTACAGGTTGCATGTATCGAACGGTCTGGATGAAGGATCCCATTGTGTTTAACCAGCTCAAGAGATTCTCAGTTCTGTAGTTAAAGCCATGCAAACTTTCTATCATTTTCTTATAAGTGAACAGTAGCATTGTTTTTGAAACTATATAAAAAATAAGTATAGCTCAAGGGTCTCTTTGCATAGTTGATATACCTTTAAGTAGAGATTATAATCAGACATACAATCAACAAGCAAAAAGTATAATCATGACTTTCTAAACGATCTTTTGCAGTACACTGGAAGCAGTTCTAGCAAAGCCAAAAGCTTTAGGGAATGCATGAAAACAAAACAATGAGCAATCTAACATCAGAAAACTGTCATTTGTATTGACTGGCTTCATTGTCTGCTTAATCTGTAAATGGCTGACCCTATGACAGAACTAGATAAAATCCTTTCAATAATGAAACCAACAGACTCAAATAAAAACATTTCCTGTATTAGGACTGTAATGTAAAGGAGGCATGGGACAACAGGCTGGATAGGTTATGATTAGTGAAGATTAAGGCAATAATGAAAAAATGACCTTTTTGCAGAACAAATTTAAACTAGTAAGGGATACTTTTGTTTGTTCTAGGAAAAGGGATTAACATTACAGAGTGCAAAGATAATTGAAGCAGGTATACATCTGTTAATGCAAAAATAATATCTCTATGCAAACTTACTCACCCTAGCAGAATTCTATTTGAACACCACTAGTTTTTCATGGCAACTAAAAAGTAGGACTTCGTTTAGACTGTAAGCTCTTTGAGCAGGGTCCTGTTTCCTATTTTATCACGTTATTCCTGTAAGTATCTCATCACTCTGTGTACTCATATTATGTATTACCCATGTATGTAATATGTATGAATATGTATATTTAGAGATGGACCGGAACTCACTGATTTCCTGGAATTCCACTTTGCGGATTTTCCAAAGCTGAGTTTGAAAATTTTTGAGGGATTCCATGTCCAAAATTTACCAATGGCATCTATTTTTATCAGTGCCAACCCCCTGGGTATAAAAGGCAGCTAGACAGGTGCCATTTTGTCAGTATGTTAAAGTGAGTTTATTGGAGACCTGACAGTGTAGGAGAGTTTCCCCCCCCCCCCCCCCCTGCTTTCTAAGCTTTCTGTGTGTGAATTTCAGTGTACTGGACTAGCACTAACCACCCCTGTATTCACACAATTTGGCACCCAAGAATCCTTTTAAGGACGAACCCTCGAACCACAAATTTAGTATTAGGACTTTTAGAGGTCTTAATTATCGAATGCCAAATGTTCATTAATTAGCGAACATTCGGTCGTAGAATACTACCGCAATGGTATTCTATGGGGATTGTAAATGAGGCCTCTGCCTCTTAAGGTCAGACCACGGTCTCTGGAGGGCCAAGTGAAATGCCCTTATATACACAAAATGGTCGTATATACATAATTAGCAATATTAATAGCCTATATATATATTTTGTTTATACGTAATTAGCATATTAACAATGAAATACACATTGTAATTATAAAAATATCAACATAAAAAAATGCAGTAACTGGGATTTCTAAGGACCAAAAAAACTGTACCTATTTACCAGTGTACAGTAGAATAGCAACATAGTTTCTATATCTAACATAGTTTCTTTATCCAACATAGATCCATATATTCTATTATATATGTATCATGTAATAATAATATATATATTCACTCTCAACTTGCCTAGATTATTATGTCGGTTAACCAATATAGATATATCCTTTACTTTTGTTATGAAGTATAGATTAGCTGGGTACACACAAACAGATTTTGTTGGGGCAAAAAATTTTATTTCAGTAGCTGGCAGCGACCATTGAATCAAATGAAGGGGGCGATCGGACATGACAGTAAGTAACTGAGGATCGTGCGGTCCATAGGAGACATTGTCTGCAACCGACAGTGCATTGTTATGGCTGACTGTACGATATCGGCAAACGGTTAGGACACAGTTCTTTTTTTACTGAGACATCCACATTTGCACTACATTATTAATAGAGTCTTTCAAATCAGAGCTGGATCTGACAGAATTTGCAGAATATCGTCGGTTTCGGGACCAGGCAAGATGGAAAATTATATAATACAACTTTGATAATCAGCTATACAAACACCTCCAGGATTTCCTAATGTCCCTATTTCTGCTCACTTACAGTGGAGTAGGAACAGTAAGTACTGAATATAACCACAGTCTCAGCAATCACCTCAGGCAGCTGCAGGGTTAATATTGATACAGATCTCTATGCTGCTTGTCAATCACAGGGCAGACTGGATATATTTTTGAAACATACAAATGTTGCTTCAAACTCACAGCTCAATTAACAATGTTAAATCTATGTAAAGACTATGGATACCAGGAGAAGTAAAACAGCAGATTGCACTGGGTTGTTTTTTTTCTTGAAAATTGTGTATTTTTTTTGGTAAAAAAAAATTCCGGTACCAGATTGTGGCATTGATACGCGTTCCCCAGGTCCCTGATCAGAAAGCATACCAATCAGATACTTTCTGAAGGAATCTGGTTGTATCCAATCTGGTTACAATCAGAGTTATTTCTGAAAACAGGAAATCCTATCATACTCACCGAGATTTCTGTTTCCCAGTCACGTTCAGGCAGCAGTCACCAAAATGGGTTAATCCCCCACAGGTACCTGGACAGGAAGTTAAAAAAGAACAAAGGTATAAAGGTACCCTCCCCCAAAGCATACCTTGTCTTCTTTCAAAAGCTCACATGTTGCTCCTATACCAGTAATTCCTAAATAAGGGGACGGGCATTTTGGTGACTGCTGCCATGAACGTGACTGGGAAACAGAAACTCGGTGAGTATGATATGATTTCCTGTTTTCCCCAGGTCACCATGGCAGCAGAGTCCCCAAAATGGAACATACCCAGGCTAAAATAATGGGAGGGCACAATAAATCTGTTCAACCACAAAAACTTTATTCAGACCCTATTCGTACAGTCTGAAGGACTTTTTGTCCGAATTTCGCATCCTCAGCCGACAATACATCTAGTTTATAATGTCGGATAAACGTCCTCATTGACGACCACTTTGCTATTTTGCAAATTAACTCTTTCGGCGCCTTGGCTTCGGCAGCCCAGGAACATGCTATCGCTCTGGTAGAATGCGCCTTTAAACCTTCTGGGATCTTTATGCCTCTAGTTTGATACGCCTTTGTGATGCAAGATACGATCCATCCACTTATGGTCTTTTAACTAGGAGCTTGACCTTTCCGATAACCTCCCGATACCACAAACAGATGGTCAGATTTCCTGAAAGTTTTCGTTCTTTGTAAATATACCTTTAAATTTCTAACCAAATCTAAACAGTGCCACCTCTTCTCCGCATCCGACTTTGGGTTCGGAAAAAATGCAGGCAACACGATCTCCAAATCCATGTGAAATTCCGATATGACCTTTGGCAGGAACTGAAAAGCTGGCCTTAATTTGATTTTATCTTCATAGAACTGTATGTGCGGTTCTTTTACAGACAGAGCCCCAATTTCTCCCACCCTACAGGCTGATGTTATTGCCGTTAGGAAGACTACTTTTAGGGTTAGAAGCCATAAAGAGATTTTTTCGATTGGTTCAAAAGGAGATTCCGTTAAGACCTGTAACACCAGCGGTAGACTCCACGGTGGTGGTTTAGGACAAGCTCTTGGTCTCACCCTACTCATCGCTGCAAAAAACCTTTGATTAAAGGGTTTGCTGCTGTCCAATTCGTTCCAGATATTGCCGACAAGGCTATACTTGGCCTCTTAATTATTTATCCTATTGTTTCTTAACCCCAAGAACAAGAAACCCACAATCCTCCTTGGGGAAGATTGGAGTGGTACGAAATTCTTTTGTCTGGCATAATCCGCAAGAGACTCCAATCTTTTTATTTTTCTGAAGTTGCAGCTTTTCTTGACTTCAACAAAAATTCTATCATCTCATTCTGAAAGCCTAGCTGACTCAATCTTTCCCTTTCAACCTCCAGGCCGCTAGCCTCAGCTTGTTGACATCCTGACAGACTATTGGCCCCTGAGTCAGCAGCTGAGGAATTTCGTCTAATTCTATGGGAGGTTCGGTTGCTAACATCCGAAGCAGAGGGTACCACGGTCTCCTTGGCCAATTCGGTATAATCGCTATTACCTCCGCTTTCTGAGTTCTGATCTTCTGTAGCACCCTCCATATTAGAGGAATTGGCGGAAATATATATAGGAGACCCGAACCCCAATTCTGTTGAAGGGCATCCACTGCTGCTGCCCCTGGGCATGGAAACCGACTGAAGAACTTTCGACATTTTGTGTTGTCGCTGTTTGCCATGAGATCTATTTCTGGATGACCCCACTTGATCACCAACTCTCTGAACACCTGAGGTTCTAGACTCCATTCCCCCGGTTGCATCTCCTGTCGACTGAGGTAGTCTGCCTGCACATTGTCTTTCCCTGCTAAATGAACGGCTGTTATAAATTGCAGGTTGAGTTCTGACCAAATAAAGATCCTCTTGACTTCGTCTAAAAGGGCCTTGCTTTTCGTTCCCCCCTGTTTGCGAATATAAGTAACAGTGGTGGTATTGTCGCTTTTTATCAATACATATTGTCCTCTGATTATGTCTTGGAACTCCAACAGGGCCATGAATACTGCTCTCAATTCCAGCAGATTTGAGGATTCGCCTTCTCTTCACCACCGGCCTTGTGCAACTACATTCTGTAGATGGGCTCCCCAGCCTGTTGCTGACGCATCTGTTGTTATGACCAGCGGTTGCGGTTGTTCTAATGGAAACCCTTTGTCTAGGTTCCCCTGACTGGTCCACCACTCTAGGTCTTGCAACACTGGTTTCGAGATGATTAGCTTTTTGTTCATTTTTAAATGAGGTATGCTCACTCTGGTTAACATGAATTGCTGCAGAGATCTCATGTGCCACCTGGACCACCTGACGAGAAAGACTGTAGCCGCCATAAGTCCCAAAACCTTCATGATTTCGCGTACCGATACCTGTATGCCAGATGCTTTACCTCTTCTATTATTTTGTGCTGCCTTACCCACGGTAATTTTACCTCGTTTAAGTGGGTACGAAACAACGCTCCCAGATATGTCAATTCCTGGACGGGCACCAGGTTGCTCTTTTCCCTGTTGATTAACCACCCGTGCCTCTGTAATATCTGGATTACTATTTGAGTTTGATCTGCCGCCTCTTGTTCTGACTTGGCCACAATTAGAATATCGTCCAGGTAATGGTATATTTGAATGCCCTGTTTCCGAATCTCCGCTACTAAAGATATTAGAATCTTCGTAAAAATTCTTGGTGATTGGGAGAGACCAAACGGAAGGCTCGTGAATTGGAAATGCTTTTCCTCTATAGCAAACCTCAGAAATTTTCTGTATCCCTGATGAATCGGTACGTGTAGGTAAGCATCCTTTAGATCGATACTTACGAGCCAAGCATCCTTGAATACCGCCTGAATTATTGAGGCTAGGGATTCCATCTTGAATCTTTGGTTTTTGACAAACCTGTTTAAATTTCTTAGATCTAATACAGGCCTCATGTCCCCTGAGGCTTTTTTCACTAAGAACAGTCTCGAATAGAAGCCTTTTCGATGCTCTTTTAGAGGTACTGGTTCTATTGCTTCTTTTATCCGCAACTGCGATACATAATCCCTCATCAGTTCCATTCCTTCCTTGGTGGAGGGTCTCGAAAAAGGAAGAAATTTGTCTCTTTTTGGCAACTCCTGGAATTGAATTTTGTACCCCTGTTGGATTATCTTTAGTACCCAGGAGTCTGCTACGTTCGAGGCCCAGACATCGTAGAAGAGTTTCAACCTCCCTCCCACCTTCTCCAACCGGGCCGGCGTTTCCCTATCGATGGGAAGACTGAGCTGCCGGAAATGTATTCTTTCTCTGTGTATTAGAAGACTGTCTTCCCGCCTTCCAGAAAGCTGGTCTATTGATCTCTTTTCCCGGTTTGTAAAATTTTGAATCCCGAAAGGACCTGTCCCTATTGAATGACGGCTCAAATCTCGGTCTCTTATTCTTGCGTTCCTGTGGCAGGAATGTACTTCTTCCGCCAGAAGCTCTGCTGATAATAGAATCTAGTTTCTTCCCAAACAGCATATCCCCTTCAAAAGGCAGCATGCACAGATTCAACTTTGAAGTATTATCGGCCATCCAAGACCTTAACCATAATGCTCTACGTGCTGATACCGACAACGCCATAGATCTGGCTGAAAGACGGACCATGTCCACTGATGCCTTGGCGAAGAAGTCAGTCGCCATTCTCATTTCCGACAACATTTCACTCAACTTGGGACGTTTCACGTTAGAATTTATTGCTTCCTCCATTCTCTGAATCCAGAGTTTCATGGCTCTGGACACCGACGTCATTGCCATGGCCGGTCTACAAGAGGCACCAGCTGCCCCATAAGCCTTCCTTAGAGAAAACTCCATCCTCTTATCCATAGGGTCTTTAAACCCCGCTCCATCCTCCACCGGCAACGTCGTTCTTCGTGCTAAACGTGAAACAGCTGCATCCACTTTGGGGGAGGCATCCCAATTTTTAGCCTCCTCCTCAGAAAAGGGATATTTCCTTAAGAATTTACCTGTTAATGTAAACTTCTTGTCAGTCTTTCTCCATTCGGCGTCCATGATCTCTTTCATGGAGTGATGTAAGGGAAAGGTTGCAGATTTTTTCTTTATTGAAGGAAACAGCTTATCCGCCATTGATGACTTAGGGGTCTCTACTGACAGGGAAAGGGAATTCCTGACTGCCCTAACCAATGGTTCAATTATAGATACATCAAAGTCTGTTTCTACTTCCCCTTCCTCATCTTCGGAAAACCCTGATTGTTCCTCCAATGTCTCCTCCTCAGAGCACTCCCAATCTGATTCCACAGATCTGGTTTCCTGGTATCTGGCTCTTTTTCTTGGCTCAGCGTTCTCCATGCCTTTTGTGACTGCCTGTTGGATACATTTCATCAATATGTCAAATGACTTCTCAGATGTGGATGGCTTGGCTGCGGCCTCTTCAATGTCCACCGCTTTAACCGTCTCTGCTTGCGTCTTTGACGAAGTCTCTTGCGATGCGAGGCTGAAAAAGAAATACTTGGTATAATCCCCCTACCTTTTTACAAGGTTCCCACTCTTTAAACACTTACCCCAGCTCACCTAGATCCCTTGGGGTGACTTCTGGCAGCGCTACCAGTTTCCATACTGGAGGACATCAACCAGAGCTGAAAATACAAGCAAAGGGATAAGCATGCCTGAAAGGCCAATCCCTATACACACATAGGATTGGGACTGACCTTAATACAATCACGAAAAGAACTCAGCAAAGTGAGGATAAACAAAACTCCGACACACCAGACAAATCCAGCAAGGAGGAAATTCGCGCCACACTGCAGGGCTTTAAACATATCTCCCCCGCCCCCTATCAGGGCAGCAACCAATAGCTATTGCTGCCCTGACGCGCTCGGCCGGCACTAAGCCCCTCCTCCCGAACGTCGCCAATCGGCTTGAGAGAGGAGGAGGACACATCCACTTCCGGCGCACGCATGACGTCACGCCAGATGCGTCCGCCATCTTACCAGGGGAACCGCGTGCACCCGGCACGGACAGCCCCTTAATGCCCGGTCACCACGGGCCTCCTTTCCCCACAGGCACTCCTTGTTAGGAGGCGACACGGGGGAGCATCAGATCCGGGAAGAGTGGGAGAGACCAGATCTGGAAATACAAGCCGCGCTGGCCGGTGAGCTGAAACGAAACACCTCCTGTAGCGTCCATGGGCAGGAAGAAAAAAAGACAAGGTATGCTTTGGGGGAGGGTACCTTTATACCTTTGTTCTTTTTTAACTTCCTGTCCAGGTACCTGTGGGGGATTAACCCATTTTGGGGACTCTGCTGCCATGGTGACCTGGGGAAAGAATCTTATTGTCTGTTCCCCAGACAATTTTCGAGGGCCGAGAACCATTAACAGTAAGTTACTGTATAATTTTTTTTAAAAAATATGAAAATTCTAATTTTCTTGAATTTTCAAACGCAGTTCAAAAATAGAATGTGGAAGCTGGAAAAAGTGCAATCGTGAGGATGTTACCGTATTTTATTTAATGTTCTGGATATATGGACAAGCTTCCAAGACCATTTCCCAGGTCCCAGAGCCATGTACAGTAAGTTACATTGCTATTTTACCGTATATTTAGACGGATCTGTTTTCAGATATTTTTCTTCTATTGACTTTAATGGGTTTTTCCGCAGGCAGCACGGATTTTAGCAGTTTCACCCATCTCTATGTATAATATATATTAGCCTTTATTTAATGTTTGACTATATAATTGTAAAACACCACGGAATATGTTGGCGCTATATAAATCCATATTAATAATAATACACTCAGGGTTATTCAATAAAAGTTCTTATCGTTTAAAATGGAGCTAATTTTGCCCCAACCAATCAGATGTTAGCTTTCAAATGTTAAATAAGATTTAATTGGTTGGGGCAAAATTACCACCATTTTAAACGATAAGAACTTTTATTGAATCTCCCTGCAAGTCTAATATAAAATAAAAAATGCAAAATGTTTGCTTAGTTAAATCTCATTGCTCGAATATCTCTTAGATATAATTTTTATGTTTTGGATTTAATGATTTAGGCATCAGATAAATAAAACAATGCCTTGGGCACATTTAAAGGAATGATGTCTATTATAGTCCGTGTACCTGACCATTTTCAACAAGTAAACCAATTTCATCCAGGGATTGACCACTAGGAGAGAAAAATCCCCACCGATAATGGACTCCTTTGCACAGGTGCTGAAATCAGAAAGAACAATCCAAGTCACTGGAAAACTAAGACAGCATTAAAAGACAGGGTAAACCTTTATTAAAAAGAGCACATTCCTAACTGCAATTGAAGGAAATCTTCAGCAGTATAAAGGGTGGTGTTTCCACCTAGCACAGTGAGTTGTGACATCACCAGCACCATTGCTCTGACACCCTTGCCATAGTTTCTAAGCATGCCCAGTTGTATCCTACTGCTGTTACTCTTAAAATTGCTTCAGAAAATATAATTTTTTAATTTCTTTTTTTTTTTTTTTTGGGGGGGGGGGGGATAGCTTTTTACACACCATGTGACTCACACACTTCCTTGTTCATCCTGACTGTCTGAGTGTAACTTTAATGGCCTATAACTAGAACCAGAGAAGCTTAAGACATCATTTTTGGCTTCTTTGAAAATAGAGGACACTTGTATGGATACCATATTAATTTCAGCCTAAAAACTGAAATGTTTTAAGAGTTAAGATTTATATGGTCTGGTCAGATAAATGTAGATTATTCAAAATATAGTAAATAGCACACTCACTAAAAGTAGAAGTACTGGCCCTGGCATAATGCATATATGACAAATGCCCCAAACAATAAATACCTTTACTACTTTGGAACTCAGAGTAACTCCAGTGCGCATCATGCCATCTGCAATGCCCAGCCTGTCATTGTTATACAAAAATGGAGTCACTAGTGTCACATAAGTAGCTCCAGACCATGGCTTAAGAAACTGAAGTGCCAGTTTTTCAGTCGTTCCTCCAACATTGTCTAGAATGACATCAAACCTAGAAAAGATAACATACATATCTATATCAAATAATAAATAATATCAAATAATAAACAGTGCTTGGTTTGTGGTCTTAAATTTACATTTAAATATTAAAGAAAGCACAGAACACTTTTTTGAAGCTAGTTATATACCTGCCATTTGAACTTACAGGGAACTATATACCTCATAAAAGTATCCATGGAGAGGATCTACTGTATGCAACTTGGCCCTTACCCCTGGGTTCCCCTTACACACTTTATAATATTTTACTTAAAGTTGGTTAAGCTCCTCAGCTAGTTTACATCAGATTATTAATGGCTCACGTTACTTCAGTATAGGGAACTAATAATGTAGTGGGTGGCCACATCAAACACTCCATATAAAAACATATTCAGAACAAAATCATCAAGGTATCACACAGGTACCCTCTATAAAAAGAAGTCAAGATCGTGTAACTCCTCTATTACAAGCAGAAGCTCAATGGATATTCCGTATGGATACCAGATCACCAAAGGTCTAAATCAAATATATCATGTTTTGCGGATTAATAGGGTTTCCTATAGTGGTACTCACTTCTCTCTTAATATCAGCAATCCCCACTTTTAATTCAAATCTAAGTAAGTGCTGTCACATAAGTGGCTTCTTTCCAATATCCTAAACACTGTAATATAGATAGCAATTCCCCTTTAGATCACATTTAGATCTTAAACTCGGCAGCTCGGATCATCTCGCTCTCCTCCAAAAGGCAACCCGCAACTTCAAATCCCTTCACTCTACTGCACCTCCCTAATTATCTTTCTCTCTTGGTCCCTTATATTCCAGGCCGTGCCCTCCGTTCCTCACAAGGAAATCTTCTCCACAGACCCCCAACTAACAATGCTACCTCCCGCCTTATACCATTCTCACTTTCTGCTCCCTACCTTTGAAACTCTCTTCCTCTCTCACTTCGCCTGGTGACATCCATTAATACTTTCAAATCTAGACTGTTATCCTACCTTTCTGAGCATCAGCAGAACAAATGATTGTTAGCCCTTTTAAGCACTTTGTACCCATTCCCCCACTAGTATCTGTATGTCGTCCCTCCCACTTAGATTGTAAGCTCTTCCGGGCAGGGATCTGATTCCTAATGTGTCAAGGCTGGTTGCACTTATATCCATTTATACATAATTTATATATATGCTTTCTTAATCGATGTATGAAATTGTATTTCATTAAATTTTTATCTATCTGTATAATGGCCTGCACTTATCCCCTTGTTTGTATACTCAGTATTTTATAATGTACAGCGCTGCGTACCCAAGTGGCGCTTTATAAATAAAATTATACATACATACATAAATAAAGAACAAAGGAAAATGGAACATCAAATGAAATACAATGTAGTGTTTCGCATAGCCAGGTTTTGATATGTTTTATATGAAGAAATATTTTAGTATCAAGTCCCTGCATCCTGGACGTTGAACTTACCGGGATCGAGTGAGTAACAATTAAGTATGTATCCGCTATTTTAGCCATTCTGGAGCCTGTATACTTAGGCTGTCAGGTATACAGTGACCAGATACAGAGTGTTTTTATAATATGGTGCTATTGTATATATTTCATCCTTTTTTATATGTAATATGATACATATTGTATTGCATTATGCACATTATAGGAGAGACACCGTTCAGGAGTCTCAGCCAGTTTGGTATTCCCTTTCCCCTGTGTCTCCGTTCACTGCTAAGGGTTCTGAAGGGTTAAGGTGACAGGAGCAGGTGTTGCCTTACCCGATTGATTAGCTAGATAAGGAGACAATGGAGGAAAAGAAACACATGCCTATGGTTAAGGATGCGCACGCATCCGAACTGCATAAGAATATCACACATGCTGTTTTCTATTGTCTGTTGTTAAGCTATGAAATAATAAAGATTGGCTTTTTTAAGACCAGCGGCACCTAATATTTACTCTCTATCCGGGATCGGCAGCACTTTACCTTTTTACTACAGCACACAAAACAAAATAGTCACAAATTCACAATCGGATTCCAATGGAATCTGCAACAGAAGACATGCTCTTTCTTAAGTATGCATAGAGCCGTGGTCTTGGAAAACCTCAGTCAATCATTGGCTGTGATGTCGACATCATGGGATTGGGTGATGGCAGGGAAAACTTCGGGGGAATTTTAGTTTAATGCAGGGAGGAAAAAAAAATCTATTTCTGGAGTGGACATGCCCTTTAATAAGAGCAAGATAGAGGGAAGGAGAATATTTGCGTGAAGGAAGGATTTTGTTTTTAGGGTTTAGTGGTTCTTTAAAACACTAACAGGGAGATGTAATAAAAGTACTTATCGTTAAAAAATTAGCACCATTTTTAACAATAAGAACTTTTATTACATCTCCCTATAAGTGTTTGATATTTTATAGTGCTATAAACTATCCTAAAACACTAACAGGGCAATGTAATACCCCTCACTCAAGTGAGTAAGGGCCAAGCTGTCTGAAACATGTCGTGTGAGACCATAATTAATGCATTTTAGCGAATTGCAATACCATGAGTGGTTGCTTTATGTCCAAATTAAAGCACAGAAATGGAAGGGTAGGTCAGTAGGTGTGTGTGTACCTGGGTCTGGTTGAGGGGGTATGTTTTTTGTGCTTACAACCATTAAACTAACTTTTATTGAGGATATAACAAATTAGTTTTTTTTTTACTTTATTTATCCTTTAAGTATGGCTGCCACTGGAATAGAAGTGTAGGTCAGTAGGTGGGTACCTGTGTGAGGTTGGGGGTATGTGTTTTTGCATGTATGACCATATAACTTTTATTAATGATTTATTAGAATTAATTTTTTTGACTATAGTTACCCTTTAAGTATGGCTTCCATGGCAATGGAAAGGTAGGTCAGTAGGTGGGTGTACCTGTGTCTGTGTGGGGGGGTTGGGGGTATCAGAGTTTGTGTTTAAGACTATAAAACAAACTGTTTTAATCTCATGACCCTTAAACATCAAACTATCAACATTTGAGAATTGTTACCATTATAGTCTATGGGAAAAATGTCCCGGAATTTGCTGATAACGCCGTAAGCTAGGTAACAGCACACTTCTTCTATATGCACTGGACATCTGTAGCGAATTTCATGTATCTAGCTAAAAAAACTGTAGGAGATACAGTCCAAAAAAGCGGAAGAATAAAACGGAAGAAGAAATTGAAAGAACAGTAATTTGGCTCTTCAAGCCAAATTAAAAACAGAAAGTTCTTCCCCATTTCATGGTCAGACTCCAGTTTCACTTTTCACTTAACAGATGTGAAGCAGGTTGATTTACAGTATTTTGCTTATCAATGAAAACTACAGCTAGATTTTAGGCAGGGTCCGCTAGTGTATTGGGAGAAAAATTTACTAGAGCTTATAAGCAAAAGTGTTCCTTCCCTACATGTATCTCTTGAACAAGATCACACATTTTAATAAATGCTAATCTCTCTTTGGGAATCCTTTAAATCATTTTAAAATTATACAATTATTTTTAGTTCTGTTTTTAACTTACACCTGAACCACCATCCTCCTTATCTCAGTAATGACTTTCTGCTAGGGGGTTAAATATTGGGGCAATAAGGAATGATTTATTTATAAAAAGACTTAAACCTGCTAATTTTAAGGAAATATACTCCCAAAAAAACAACTTCAAAGAACTCAGAGTTCCACAACAACTATTTTGTGTATAACTCTCAACTATCAACTATTGTGTGTATAAAGTTTTTGTTTGAAAGCAGTTAAAATAAATATAAATAAATAAAAGTACCTGGGGCAGGTAGGTAGCATTAATAATTCCTACCTCCCAATATTGTTTCTGTGAGGAGCACCAGCCTGAAAAAAACAGCTTCTGCCAGGCTTCCTCCAAACCTCAGCATTATCTTTGCTATAGTAAGTTCCAGGACACCAACCTGGCAGATAAAAAAGTGCTGTCGCTCCAATATTGAGAGGTAGGAATAATTGCTCCTGCCTTCTTGCCCCTGGTACTTTTAAAATGTGGTTGTCCTTTAATAAGAGACAACTCTTAGTCTTATGTGTTTTGGTTTGTGCATATTGCAGGAGCCTGATAGCAAACAATTGTAATTTTGGGTCAGAAACAACTGTTAAAATGTTATTTTCATGGAATAAGCATGGCAATTAACATCCATAAGAATGTCAATAAGGGCACGGCCACACTGCAGCGCAAACGCACATGGAATCGTATGCGATTGAGATTAAAAATGCGGAACGCAAATCGCAAAGCACCCGAAAACGCGCGTTTTCTGTGCATTGCTGCGTTTTCATTGTAAGCGCAAATGCAGAAAAACCGCAGCAATGTGGCCTAGCCCTTAAAGAGGAACTGTGGTCCAAAAATGACTTTGGGTAAATTGATAGGAATTGCTCTCCTGAGAGTTTTTGCAATTTATTTCCATTGTTTATTTTACATAGTTTTGAAGATATTTACACTTTTGTGTGTGATATGGCAGCAGCATCACCAGGTCCCCTGCACTTCCTGCTCTGTCTCCTCCCCTTTGCAGCCCCCCTGGTCCCTCCCACTCATGGACCCCATGGTCCCTCCAGTTGCAGGCACCCCTTGGCCCATTCCCTTACAGCCCCATGTGGCCCCGCCCACCCGTGGGTGCCTAAGCCCCGCCCACTCGTGGGTGCCTAAGCCCCGCCCACCCACAGGTGCTGTGGGCCACTCTGACACCCCCCCTACAGAAAACTCTGTGGAAACAGCCTTTTCAGGCAGAGTGAGAACTCTGCCTGAAAAGGTTGTTTTCACATAGTGAGAGAGAAGGGCTGTAAGATTTCCTTACCTTCTCTGTCAGGACTTCACACAGCAGAGAGGAGGAGGGACTTCCTGTCTCCCTCATACACTGAGGGAGTCCGAGGCTGTGCTCACCGGCGGCACTGTGCAGGAGAAGCCTTAGCAATGTCAGTCTCCCACCCATTAACTTTCTGGTCAGTCATTTCATTATATCTTGGGCTGTGGAGCACGTAGAGAGGTGGTTGATGGCTCGTTTTAAAGGAAGGAAACTGGCCTTTCATTTAAAGGCAACTTGTTTGGAGACCACAGTTCCACTTTAAAGACACAAAAAGTGTCTCTACCTCCAGTAATGAAATTAGCACATGTCAGTCTGACTGTAATGAACAGATAGATTCTATTTAGGGTAAGCAATATACTTTTTATTGGTTAATGTGTTACTAAGTGCAGTCATAACAATAACTAAAAGTATAGCACAAGAACGCACAAGTAGTCATAACAAAAATCGTTTTTCCCTGAACAGGTGTAGACTGTAATAGTGTGCAGAGCTGGTAGAGGTAGACAACATTAAAAGAAAAGCTTCCATATGACCACTTATTTATTAAAGTTGCCTATACACTGCAGCTTACCAGCCAACATTCCTCTAACATTCTGGACAACCTCCCGGCCTTATGACTTTAGAGTCAATGTTACAGGTGTAATGTCAACTGCATTTTCTGTTCGGAAAACATTTCAGGAATATCGGCAGGAAAATACCATGGGCAGAATGTTATTGTCAACTCGATGTTCATTTGCAAGGCTGCAAACATATCTAAATATTTAACCTTTGTGAATATCATTGCTAGAATCCTGCACTTTGGTATAAGGCTGCTATAAAGATCTGGTGCCTAGAATGGACCAAAGAACTAGAAACATATAAGATACTTACGGTTGTTTTGATTTTAGCTGTTCCTCCAGTTTTTCAGCTTTATAATCAATTACTTCATCTGCTCCAATATCTTTTATCAGACTAAAGGCATCTTCAGAACACACTGCTGTCACATGTCCCCCCCAGGCCTTCAATAACTTGACAACATAAAGAAAAAAAAATACAGCTAAAGAACTGTAATATTTGTATAGACCAGATTACTTTAAGGCTTATTATTTTTATATATCTATAGGTAATGGCACACCATCTTTTGGGTTTTTTAATGTATTACACCGGCAAAGTGCAGAACTAAAGCACCATCATTTTTTTTTTTACTGGGCCTTCAATTAAAAATAGGGCCTTCAAGAGAGCAGTCAGCCCTCTTTTACATTGTGAAGCGCTATTTGATTAAAACTTTGTATACTAATTGTCACTAACAACAATTAACAAAGGTGTGTAAGATCATTTCAACAAAATGTATTAAACAATCGCCATACAGCCAGGGTGCTTGATTATTGCTGTTCTGTTCTATGGTGGGGAGCAAGTGAGAGAGCACCCATAGTGTGGGAACGAAGGACATCGATTTTTTATCATTGTTTATAAATCAGGCAAAACGGATTACTACATGGTGTTTGGGGTGCCTGTATACATGCTAGATTGTTGCTTGTTTTGGCAGACAATCATCAAGTGTATGTATGATAAAAAGGTAGGGAAAGTCTTGGCTTAGCTCCCTTTCTCAGTATCCAAAAGGAATGTGTATTTACATGTTTCCAAAGAAGCTCTTAAGTAAATTATTACTTATTATTACTTAGGTTATTTAAGACCTATTACAGTTAACATTTGTGCAGAGCCATATGGGCATAAGCGACCTAGAACACCATTCATATATGGAGGGTGCTATTCTATAGCTTATCCTAATGAGCCATAGAGCAGCAATCTGTTACCAATCTAGTTTCCTTTAGCCTCTCTTTTTGCATACAATATAATCATCTTGGCTGAGTTTTCCAGTCTATGGAAAGACTAGGTAATTAGGGGGTTTCAGTTGGGAAGGGGGTGCCAGGGTGACTTGCTTAGTGTACCAAAATGGCCAGAACTGGCCCTACATATGCGTGGTTTACACATATCCACTATATACTTGAATATCATTATTTGACAGTGAGGAAGGCATTATAGCCTGCAATCCTCAGTTTCTGCTTTTTATAAATGCCAGCTGGGAAACAATTATTAGAAAACAATGAAAAGAAAAAAAATGGCATCCTGCAGTTGTGGGAAAAAACATTCATTAGTATTTTAGATACAGATTTACAATTAGATACAAATGTAAAAATAAAAAAAGTCACTTTCAATGAAGGAACAGTTTTTTTAAAAAAATTCTGAATGGCATTATTGTAAGCTGTCAGAAACTTTTCTAAAGCTTATGTTACATAGGCAGTATAGGATGACATCACACCGTTCCTCTCAGTAAGTTCCTGCAAAAGAGAATGGTGCATGCAGTGCATGATGATATCTCGTACCTGAACTGTCCCAGTATAGATATCTCAAAGGAAGCATGGATCACGCAATAATGCGCAGGAGGAGGAAGTGGAAGTAATAAAACACAACAAAGTAAACTTTAGAAAACTCTCTCAGACTACAATAACACCATTCTGATTTTTTTAAACAACTATTCCTTCATGTCAAGTGGCTTTTTCAGGGTATATGCCCTTTATAAAGCACAGTATAACTGCAAAAACTACCTGAATGGCTGCCGTGCCAACCCCACCTGATGCACCAATAATCAGTATCCTGTAATAAGAAAAATATGTTTGCTGAGCTTATTGCAATGCAAATAGTATGTATAAAGAAGCATGGGCAAATTCAGTTTTTTTGTAGAGGGCAGAGTAATAAAGAGACAAATGTTCCTTAATAGAGCATGTCCACCCCCAACCTAAACCCCAATACTGCAATACTTATCTGGTTCGCAGATGCTGCTGGGGGAAAAAAAAAAAAAAAAAAGATATTCCTTTCAATTGTTTGCTACCCACTCAAGACCACTTTTCTGCCACCTTTTAAAGAAGTACAAGCTTGTTATGAGCTCACACATGCACAGAGGAGCCTACTTCCGGTAAAGCATGCAATAATTAGCAAAGAAGAAGGGATGGGCGACATTGGGAGGAATATCTTTCTTCATCAGAATTTGAAAAGGAAGTATTGTGGTCTTGGTCTGTTGTATTTTGGGTTGCGGTAGACCCTTGAAAATGGTTTTGACAGAAACCCCACTAATAATGCCATGGAATCTATTTATTGTATAATTAGCATTAAACCTTTTGGAGGAAATATTCATCACTAAAAACAGATACATTTTACCAGCATCTGACCACTGACAGACTACCGATTGTTTGATTGCCCAGTGTTGAATTGTATTGTTCCATAGACCTAAAATACCAATTAAAAAAATACAAAACCGAAAACATTTGCACCATTGTATACATAAATTAAAGGGACAGTTCAGTGGAAATTACCAATATTTGTTAAATTGTTAGTTTGTGTAATTTTGAAAAATCAGTTGATTCCATTCCCTTTGCTGTTCCCTGCTGTTGACATTAGTGAGCTGACATTTCAGGTTCTAACAGCAGTTCTTCCCAGGATGCACCACATCCTTGGAATGTTCGTAAGGGCACAGGCACACTGCAACGCAAACGCAATCCAAGCGATTTCATGATTTCATTGCGTTTGCACATGTGTTTTTTCATTAAGTATTTAAAATGCGGAACACAAATCGAAATGCACCCAAAAATGCATGTTTTCGGTGCATTGCTGCGTTTTCAATGATCTTAAATAAACGCAAGGCTGTTGGATGAGTCAAAGATGCTCAGATCTCCACTGTGCAACTGAATCAACCCAGACGCTGGGTCAGGGCAAGACCATAACGGTCTCTATTAGGGGTCCTGCAAACAGGAAGTCAGTATTTCGGTTGCATTTATTAATACACAGACAAAATGCTGAATTGGCAGGTTACGGTCATTGGGATGAAAAAATACTGCTCTTTTTTCTGAAAAATACATGTATTTGTACTGAACTTCCCCTTTAAGTCCGTGTTTCCTGGTTATGCTCTAACAACCCAAGCAGCCAGTCAGTTATATTCTGACAAATCAATGCCTTGCATTGGTTACTACTGGACATAATTTAATCATAATTTTGTCAACAGCTCCCAATACAGAAGGGGATGTCAATTCTTATTTGTTGTTTTTATATTGCACCAATATAGCAAACATAGATAGATCCATATTTATTAATAGATCTTCATCTTGCCATAGCAATTTTTAAACAGATTTAAAAAATATCTTTATTAGCCTGAGTTACCAGAACAACAGTTACAATTCTCATTATTACCCAAAAGTTGTTTTAACAAGAAGTTGAAGGACAACTTTGGATACAAAAGGACAAAATAAAGGCTGTACATGCAAATAAGAAAATTAATTTGCAGATTTTAAAAACAATAAAAAAACACTTTAAAAGGTTTAATAAATCCATATGTAGCTAATCCAGGTAAACTTCTGCTTTTACAGATAAAGGTTTCTAGTTGTTTGCTTTCTTTTGACATTATACCATTGGACCACATAACTAAAATGTTTAATACCTATAGCTACTGTACTATACAGAAATTTTCATTTTAGGGGTGGCACTTGTGTAATAAGAGGTGCAAAGGTTTGCCTGTGCTATTAATCAGATTAAAATTCAGACAAGAATTAGATGTTTTCTTTTTACTGGTGGAGCTGCAGAGTAATAGCACAAGCAAATATTTGCACCTCTTATTAAATAAGTGCTTTTAGGTCTAGGCCCAACACGGAGGCGCGCATTAATATAAAACATTTATTAAAAAAGGTGGTCGTGTGCACTGCGAAAACGGGCCGCAACGCAAGGCAACAGGCATAGTGGGGCCTTGCACATCCAGTATCATTGGCATACGTTAGAGCAACTCAAAATGTGCAAAAATGTGCGAGACTTGCTAGTGAACCAGGAATGAGAGAAAGATGGTAGCAGAACACTTTGAGCAGTGAGACTCATCATCACTGCTCAAAGTTGTTTTTCGTCTTTGAGCAGTGAAGCAATTGTGTTTGGGGGTTACCTATACATAATTTTTAATTCATGGGGTAGGCATGGCATTAAGGTTTGTAATGCTGGAGGAAATGAAATGCAGATATGGAGGGTCTTGTTTGTTAAACAATGGCCATGATGTAATGTGTGTGTCATTTAACAAATATTACCACATTAAGAATATTAAGCTTTCGTAACAATGATTTGACATGGGCCCTTTTTTCCAGCAGCTAAATCAGTATGATTATGTGTAAAGCTGGCCATACACTACCTATCCAAGATGAATGTTGAATTGATTGTAATGTTGAGTGGAGCAGCAGTTTTACCTGCCAATGATCCTGCAACATTTCCCAGGTTGATAATGTTTGTGACTGTTATAGCGATCGCAAAATAAACAGGCCAGATTGTCATAAAGTCTCAGGAACATCAGGAGGTAAGCTAGCAGTGTATGGTTAAGAAGCATGCCAATGATAGATGATGCATAAATAGGCCTCTAACTCAACATTCCTATTTGCATCCTTTATATTCTGAGCTGGGTAAGTAAAACCTTTCTTGTGGCCCCACTCATTGCCTGAAAAATTAATAATGCACCTCTCAAGGAAGTAACTATTTGTTGACAGATACAAATTTTTTTTTTTTACTCCTGTCTCTTCTCTTAATTAATGTTGAAGTTATTACAATTAGGTGTGTAAACTTTTCTAATAGACTTGTTATAACAACACTGCTTGATACATACCGTTTTCCTGGGCATTTTTGTTTATTAAGCCGACAACTATTAACCAAGGCAGCCCAGGCTGTAAGGGTAACATAAGGCAAGGATGCAGCTTCTGTGTGGCTAAGAGACTTTGGTTTCATTGATATCTAAACAAACACAAACATTTTAGTTACCAGAAGCATACAGTGCAGCCACTACAACCCTATTCAGTGTCCCATCTTCAAGGCTGGTGTTTAACTTTCGCACATGGAATATCCAAGAGCTGCTAATAACATTGGAATCTATGTTTTTTGCAAAAATTTTTATTCCCCAAAATTACTACTTTTAAGGAATACAGCAGAGGTCCATAGACATAAGACTAAAGCTGCCCCCATGCTCCTTGCCAAAAAAGTTGGAGAGATAGCCGTTATTTATTTTGAAAATGTGTCCTAACTACAGTAAATCAAAAGTCGTACCTCATTGCCACTTGCTACAACAAACTCTGCCAATGTTCCCTGCTTCCATGGAGGAACTGCTCCCCAAACCTTAAAAAAATTAAAACCTATTAAACATGCTTAACATAGGAAGGAAAAGACAAATAAAATGTAAGTATAATCATTTAAGGGCATGTCAACCCAAAAATACTACTTTTAATATACTGTTCCTCTACCTTGCCCACCCCAACCACCGTGTTAAATCTAAAAAAACACTTTCCAATACACACTTACAGTCCCCTTTACTTCTCCCCCTCTCTGCTAACTGGAAACAGCAGAGAGGTGCCAGACCGGCAGCAGCATCAGTGAATGGCTGCCAGTCAGCCAATCACAGACGTGGCTGCCAGCTGTGAAGATAGCCACGGGAGCGAAGGGCTGTAAATATGAATTTTTTTTTTTATCTAACACGGCACTATATTAACAGGGTTTTATGCTAGGTAGAAGAGCAGCCAGATGGGATCCGGAGGGGGGGAGGGCTCCCTTGCGCATGTCACCATCCATACCGGAGGCACGACAGAAGGCAGAGACCTTTGGACAGGAAGAAAGCTCCTACTAGTCAGTTTCCTGGACTTTGGACATGTACTGCAAGAGAACCATAAGGAACAGGGATGTAAGGTTAGGATTTTTTAAAACTACACAGTGGGGAACATGCCCTTTAAAGGGCATGTCCACCCCGAAATTTAACTTTTGATATGTGGTAGGGCATGCTCCCCCAGCCCCAACCGCATTAATATAATTGTTAGAAAGTCCCCCGATTCTTACTTACCTGCCCTCTCTCCTCCGCTGCAGTGTTCAGGCCCTCTGCTTGCATGTAATTGAAAGCAGGGGGCGGGACCGGCAGCTGCGTCCGTGATTGGCTGAGAGGCAGGGAGGGCTGCACTGAGCATGCCTCAACCTTGATGAGGTTGAGGAAGTCTCAGGCACAGCATGAGTCACACACTGCTCCTACACAGCAGTTTCCTGGACTTTGGAGGGGCACAGCAGGGGAACTATTTTGAGCAGGAATGTAAGGTAAGGATTGTTTTAAACTACTTGATGTGGCCAGTAAGGGGTTAAATTTTAGTTTTGGGGGTGGACATGCCCTTTAAATTAAAAATAATATAATAATATATAGATAATTGCCACCAATAAAAAAAAACTTTTTATTTTCAATAATCAATCTGTAACTTACAGAAATTATGTAATAAAAGTAATAACTTTGTTACTGAAATTAAATAGTATAGTACAGTATTTGCGGTTTAATTAAGAAATACATCCATCCAAAAATTCATGCTGATTACTTATAATGTCAGTCCTAGCAACATACTCTAGAATAGGTTCCCATATCATACTTTCCAGTATCTTCCGCACCATTGAAGTTGGGGAAACTTTGGTAAGACTGCTACAAATGAACCAGCGCAAAGGCAGAGGAGGTTTGCCTTAAGGACTCATTTCTGGTTTGAAGTGTTCGTGCTGAACACTTCAGTCTTGAGTTCAGATAGACTGGTCTTATTTGTTGAAGTTTGGCCCCTCCTGGTCCCACAGTTTTTATTCATATTGAGAATAGGGATGTAAATGGGGTGTATTTATTGGGTAAGATGATGTTTGGCAGTTTGATATTTGCACATGGTAATATAAGGTTTAATGGTCCTATATTTTTTGGTTAAGAGTGCCATGTGTAGATCCTATTTCTTGTACTGTGTTTGACTTTACTCTAATCTACAGGCACCACCTTGAAGGCTAAGATTTTAGGCTAAGATTTTAAAACCAAGACCAGTAAAGTAAACTATCTTGTGCTAAGAGGTATCACTGTTTAACTCACAGGTCTGTAATAACCAGGCTGTGAACTACTACCTTTTTTGAACACTGAAATTACATCATTTTTTTTCCAATCCAGATGCAAGTAAGAATCTAAGAAAATAAGAAACAATGGACTGGATAACACTAAATTTAGTTTCCTGAAGACAATGAAGATGCTGGTCTCTAAAGCTGGGTACACACGATGAGATATTTCGGTCCGATCGACCGATAGTTCAGTGTATCGGTCGATCGGACCGAAATTATCGCATCCGAAAGTGCCCATGTCCGATCGACCGTTCGTCCGAATCGGACGAAAGGACGATCGGACAGGGTGGAAAACCTCGTCCGATCGTGCGGTCCTCTATGGACCGCACGATCGGTCGCGGTGACTATCGGACGCGGCTGCTTTTGCCGCGACCGACAGTCCTTCCTCCTGGCCGACCGTTCGAAAGTATCGAACGGTCGGTCAGGAGGAAAAATCGATAGGTGTGTACCCAGCTTAAAGTTGCCCCATCTTTAGAATCATAATTGCAATTTCCCTAGTATCTGAGACCCTTGAATATGCAGAGTGCTCTGATAAGGCGCAGTGCAACTAATCTTATAAAGCTAAGCAAGTTGAGGTTAAACAACAATTATACTCTCCTTTTCCCCATTCCATAGCTGCATTGCACCCTGGGTATTTTACCCAACAGCTGATATACTTACTCAAACACGCACTCAGTGCTCCGTTTTTCCCCACAGGCACTGTCAGTCACAATGTGAAAACACGCCTCCTTGCAGAGTGGACTGCGGAAGTGAACCAGAACGCCGAGGGGAACTTAGTCTAAGTAAGTTTAGCTGTTAGGTTAAGTACCACGGGGTGAGGATTTAGCATTTTAGGTCCTCACCATCGGTACTACTAGAAGAAAGAAGAAAAGGAGTGAGGGGGAGGGGAGTATAATTGTCCTTTAAAGTTTTAGGCCTGGTACTTACATATCAATAAGTACCAGATATTTACTACAGACAGACTATTGATCAATAAACTGAAGGGTAGTTTGTAGTATCAGAACTAAAACCGTACAGCCAGTATTTCTGTGTGGCCTACTGAAGACCAGGTGCTTGGATGATAAGTGTTAACATAAAAAAATCTAATTTTTTTACCCGTTTTTTAACCCAATCGACCAAAATATCTACCCATGTATATCTAGTCTTCAAGGGTATGTCCACCCTAAAAATAAAGGGTGCAGAACTCTTACTTACAATCCTTCGATCCCCCCGGTGCTCTGATCTTGGCCCTCTGCTTGTCGGAACTGCAAGCAGGGGGCCGGACCAGCAGCCGTGTCTTTGATTGGCTGAGAGGCAACCACTTAGATAGTGGTTTATATAGTGCCGGCAAAACAGAACGCTGGGGGAACGAAGGATTGTAAGTAAAGTATTGCTTCTTTTTTTAACAAACGGACTTAGTGGTTTGGGGTGGGCTAGGGTGCCCGACAATATTTTTAGTTTTTTTAGAGGTAGGGCACCCGGCAGCAAAGAGGGAACTATTCTTGCACAGGTTGTCTTCCTGTGCAAGAATAGTTGCACTTCTTTCTTTCGATGCTTGCTTACAGCACAACAGAATGTGCAGTCTTAACCACCAGGTATAAGTCATCAATGATCAGAAAGGAAAAACAATATACTTTCCACCTGATTGTATTTTTTCTGTTAAAAGGGGACAATATACCTACTTGATCTCCAGGTTTAAAATAGCGCACGTTAAGACCACATTCCATCACAACTCCTGAAAGATCTCTCCCAAGCACAAGAGGAAATTCACATCCAGTTGTCTTGACATTTAGAGGATCACGAGACATATTTAGACTTGCTGACCCATATCCATCTTTAAGTGGAAAAAAAAAAAAAAAGAAAATTTTTAATAAAAATTGCATTAACATATTTTCTAGGATAATACATTTTATCAGTATACAGAAAAGTGGCATACAATATCCAATATATCTATATATCTATTTTTTAATGAAACCTAACTACACGTTTCATAATGGACATAACAATAAATGCTGAATGTCAGAGAGAGTAAAGTTTTGAAATGCACAATAGTGGAGATGTGGATACAGTAAGAGAGAATGTTTGTATAATTGCAAAATCAAGCAGTCAGTTAAATTCTAATTATATAGTTTAATATAAAATGTATGTCTGACCATTGCACATTTTTATTCATTTTTAAATATAGTCCTCAAAGAGCTCAGTACAAAAATGTTTGTTTCCATTATTATAATTTTGCGTGAACCTATTACCTAGTGTTTTTAAAAAATGTTTTAAAAAAAGCCTTAGCATGATTGTGTAATTCATTGGTTGTCTTAAAATTAAACTTACTTCTCATGTTGACATCAATTGGGTTTAAACTGGTGGCATTTATTTTAACAATGACTTCATTAGGGTAGTGGATTATTGGAAACTCCGTATTGTTATTCAGACGCAGAACCTCATTACTTCCATATTTATCGATGACCCAGGCTGGCATGACCGTGCTCCTTTTATAGGATGTGCTAAACTCACGGACCTGTTGGGATCCTGTAACCGCTTTAGAAGGTATTGCAATTCTAGGGGTACAGAGATGATTGATCTTAACCCCACTAACCAATCTCCATGCAAGTGTGTGATTCATTTTGATTAAAGGTAAACTACGGCTGGTCACATTGGAACCCTATTTCCTGCAATAGATCACACAGGGCCCTTCAGCTTTATAATAAGGAAACCCTTGATTGTAGGTCCATTTAGCTCATTGTTCAGCCCAAACACCTGCAATGTCTCATAGATGACTTTAGGATCTGAGCAGCTACATTAACTTATCTAGGTAAATAGAAATAGACACGGCTGGTCAGATTTCTCTCTGTTAAATAGTCATACTTCTCCACTTCCCTTCAGACATCAATGCTTCCCTTGGCTTGTGTCTCTTTGTAATGTCCTCTATCGACTTCCGCGTTTCAAGCCTCGTATCTATATTTTGTCCAATTGGATTAAAGGGAATTGAACTCGTCCTTCCAGGTTTGTCCTATTGCCATTTAGCCAACCATCACGTGTCGGCACTGGTAGTCTTAGCGATTATGACTACATGTAAACAGGGTTACTTAACATGCTGGGATTAAGTTTACGGGAGGTAAGTAAAGGGCTGGTGGACGGATCGGTATAGCAAGTTAATCTGTACTGGGGAGATTAAGGGGGTCCATTGGGAGCCAGTCCATACCCCTGTATGTGTGGGAGGATAGACTGAACACCAGGTGCTGGATGTGCTGTACAGTCTCGGACACAGGTCGCTCCTCTCGATGAATGGCCCTTAATGGTACTTGGGTAGTTTCTATTTTTATAGAAAGAATCCGGTTGCCTAGACCGCCATCGGAATGTGACATGTGGCACCATGTGCAGTCATATTGGGCTGTGATTGTGGCGGGTCTGTAGTGTGAAGGGAATGATGAGTGATGTGAATGTTATTATTGGGATATAGCAGGGTTTACATCACAGAAACATATGGGGCAAAACATTAACCACGTCTCTCAATACAGCCCAAGAAACACACTGTAAAGGGACAGTAAACCGACTTCAATAGGTGCCAGGTGGATATATAACTCACAGGGAGGTAAGATGGCTTATTCCTACCTTGCTCTGAAGGACAGACCTCCCCCAATACAGCAATAAACTTAACTGCTGCATCTAATCGGCTTAAAAGGGATAGGCCACACATGCGATTTTAAACGTGATCGAATCGTGCTTTTAAAAGTGCACACTAGCGTGGCCCCGCTAGTGTGCGACTGTGCAGTGTGTGCAATCCGTTAATCAGAGTGCAAGCGATCCGCATTTTAGCACAATCGTGTGCGCTCCGATTGTGAAACATCGGGCGTTGCAGTGTGGCCTCCTCTTAAATGCACATTGTCCCTACCTGCCTCCTATGATCTTTCCTTTAGGTACAAAAGTGAAGAAGCTAGAAGGCTCTCAGGACAATCAGAGTGCCAGAGCAATGCATCTGGTGGGTTCTGTTCATGGGGAGTTGGGAATGTGCAATAGTCAGTTTAGTGTCCCAAAAATTATGGAGGCAGACAATATTACGATGAAATTTGAAAAAAAATGTAAAACTGTGGGTGTCGGTTGCTTTATTAAAAAAAAAACAACGACCCAACCCCCCCCCCCCCCAATAAACTGCAAAATAAATTGCTATCATTAGGGCAATAAAAATGAGCTTGACAGCTGTTCTTGCAACCACAGTCAGAGCCGCTCCTACCATGAAGCAATATGAAAATATTTCTCATATTTCTAAATTAGGAAGGCTGCAGCCTGTTCTTTTTTGTTTCCGCCTTATGCGCTGAGCATCCCTGTACATCCTTAAAAGCTGGAAGGATCAGGTTGCACTGTCTTTCATTACCCTGTGTTCTATTAGCAATCCAGTTTCTTACCCTCTGTTGCCAGCAGCCCTCTAGTTCCTTACCCTGTGTTGCCAGTAGCCCTCCAGTTCGTTACCCTGTGTTGCCAGCAGCCCTCCATTTCCTTACCCTTTGTTGCCAGCAGCCATCCAGTTCCTTACCCTGTGTTGCCAGCAGCACTTCAGTTCTTTACCCTGTGTTGCCAGCAGCCCTCTAGTTCATTACCGTGTGTTAACTAACAGCCCTGTAGTTCATTACCCTGGGTTGCCAGCGGACCTCCAGTTCATTACCCTGGGTTGTCAGCAGCCCTCCAGTCATTACCCTTTTTTGCCGTTCAGTTCATTACCCTGTGCTGCCAGCAGCAGTCCAGTTCATTACCCTGTGTTGTCATGCCTTCAGTTCATTGCCCTGTGCTGCCAACCCTCCAGTTAAGTACCCTGTGTTGCCAGCAGTCCTCCAGTTTATTATCCTTTGTTGTCGGTCCTCCAATTCATTACCCTTTATGGGCTGCCAGCCCTCCAGTTCATTACCCTGTGTTGGCTGCCAGCCCTCCAGTTCATTACCCTGTGTTGGCTTCCAGACCTTCAGCTCATTACCCTGTGTTGTCATTCCTTCAGTTCACTTGCCAGTGTAATCCCGTTTATATCCAGAGTTAAATCTGCCCTCCAGTGTATTAGTATTTTGCTTAATTAGTCTTTACATGATTACCTTGTAAATTGTGCAAGCAAAAATCTTAATAGGGAATAGTGATCTAAATGAAAGATATAATGGGGACTTTCTTTCACTAAAGATGTGTTGGATATTGTTAAAGGGCATTTTATATGGTTAGGCTAGCTTTATATAATTAGTTAGGTTAGGCTAGGTTCGATTAATTAGGTTAGTTAGGGCCCTGCTAAAAGAATTTAATATTGTGGCAGGCTTACAAATCTTTTTGCCAACATCTTTTATCCTAGAGGACATATGTTTTTATGTGTTATAATAATGCAGAACTGTATACCGGAAAATAACTGTTTACTAATACAAAATAATACAAAAATAATGACGAGCAAAACAGCCACGCCCACATACACAAAGCCATGCCCATTTTGCTTGCAGCTTTACGGACCGCTGCACATCCGCCTAGAGGCGGCATTCAAAAGTTGTTTCAGGTGCCAAAAACTCTTGGGACACCCCTGACCACAGGCACTAAGAAATGCACTGCACAAAGTTCACTTCATTATCCTCCTCCTGCAGCTCTGCACCTTGTTGTTTATATAAGTTTACCCATTAAATGGGTAATGTTGGAGGGTATGCATCCCTTGGCATTTACCTTAATATAAATATGACCTTGGTGATTAGAATACATTTCTTTTAGCCACTTATGATCCTCTATGTGAATTAAAACCTAATAAACGTAATAAAGTTTAATCTGCATTGTTACATTATATCCAGTGGCGTAACTACAGCCCCCGCCACAAGCCCACATTTCCTGTAGGGACCAGCTGTTTTTAAAAGACCGGTCCCGAACTTCCAGTTCAGTTCCGGAAGTTCAGGTCCAGCCCTTTAAAGGGTAACTGTGGTCTCCAAACAAGTTGAGTTTAAATTAAAGGCCAGATTACTACCTTTAAAATGAACCATAAACCACCTCTCTATGTGCCCCACAGCCCAAGATATAAAGAAATGACTGATCAGAAAGTTAATGGGTGGGAGGCTGACATGTGACATTGCTAAGGCTTCTCCTGCACAGGGCCGCCGGCGAGCACAGCCTCAGACTCCCTCTGTGTGTGAGGGAGACAGGAAGTCCCTCCTCCTCTCTGTTGTGTGAAGTCCTGACAGAGTAAGAAAGGGAATCTACAGCCCTTCTTTCCCACTATGTGAAAACAGCCTTTTCAGGCAGAGTTCTCACTCCCGTGAGTGGGCGGGGCTTAGGTGCCTACAGGTGGGTGGGACTTATGAGTGGGCAGGGTTTAGGTGGGCTGGGCGTTGGCATGAGCAGGTGGGCGGGGCCACATGGAGCTGTAAGAGAATGGGCCATGGGGGCCTGCAACTGGAGGGACCTTGGGGTCTATGAGTGGGAGGGACCAGGGGGGCTGCAAAGGGGAGGAAGAGACACAGGGCAGATTGACTGACATGGTTTCAGAGCAGGAAGTACAGGGGACCTGGTGATGCTGCTGCCATATCACACACAAAAATGATAATACCTTCAAAATTATGCAAAATAAACAATGAAAATAAATTGCAAACATTATCAGGTGAGCAATTCCTATCAATTTACCTAAAGTAATTTTTGGACCACAGTTCCCCTTTAAACAGCTGACCACGCGTAGCAGCTGTTTAGAAATGGCTCGTCGCTGCAGAGCCACCGATGGAGGAGGGGGTAAGGGACCCCGGCCCGAAATATCATTGATGAACTATAAAATAATGGTCTGTGCATTTTCAGGCAACAGTAACAACCTTATTAAAGGAATATTTTTCAGTAAATGGGTATTAACCGAAATTCCAAACATGTCCACCCCAAAACTACAATTTAACCCAATGCTGGCCCCACTGTATAGTGTTTAAAAATCCTTGCCTTACATCTCTTCTCCAAATGGTTCTCCTGCAGTGTCCCAGTGAAGAGCAGGAGCCTGTCTATGTGTAAAAAGATTTCTGCCTCTTAAAGGGCATCTATAGTGGGAAAATTAACTTTTTTTTCTTTCTTTCCACGTGTTCTATAATTCCCCACAGCCCCCAGAGTCTCTTCACTTTTTTTCAGATTCCCTCTCTGTCCTGAGATACACAAGTTAGAAGAATATGTGATTGCATTCCTCTAATCCTACTTGGACTGTCAATCAAATCCCTGTGACGTGATCCCCCCTCCCTACTCTGTAATAAACATAGAGATAAGAGCATTAGCAGGGGGAGAGAGGTAGCTTTGATGGTAGATATAAGGCTGCACTTGACCCCCCTTCGTAATAGCTTTCACTGATTGATAATGGGTCACAAATTGAGAGTTCGTAAACTGTACTGTTCTTCTTCCGTGTCTCCAGGACAGCTTGCTTTCTATTGGCCACTGTGCGTGGGTGTGTTTTTCAGGATGTTGAACTTTTAACTCCTACTGCACATGATAAGCTTGTCGGTTAGCCAGAGTTGAGACATGGAGGAGGTAACAGAGGGGAGGGGGAAGGGGGGAGTGGTGCACAGAGATCTGACACCATGGTTAAACAGAGTCACTGAGAAATAGGATTAAGGCAGCACAGAGTACATGAATTTAACTTTGCAAAGGGGCAATGTGTTTTTTTACTATAGATGCCCTTTAACTTTTCTCTGAGAGGTTTCTGGCATGTGCAGTGGAGCCCTCCCTTTTTTTTTTTTTACAGTTATTCAATGACAGAACTCTCCTTGAGATTGCCATGATTCCAACCTATTAGTGCATGGCATCCTAGGTTACCACATTTCAAATTTAATTTTGTCCTCACACCTGTAATTTAGTGGTGAAGAATGGATAAAGCCATCTAGTTCACCCCTTAACCCTAACCAAAATGTCTGTTTAAGGCTGGTACACTCATGTTTCGACTAGGAAGGAGGGCTGCAAAAATTCAGGAAATGCTAGAAACCTGTGAATGCCAGAAACCTGCA
Source organism: Hymenochirus boettgeri (assembly GCA_019447015.1). Taxonomy (NCBI): domain Eukaryota; kingdom Metazoa; phylum Chordata; class Amphibia; order Anura; family Pipidae; genus Hymenochirus; species Hymenochirus boettgeri. The sequence goes on along the minus strand of CM033473.1, from coordinate 145,060,165 downwards.
GAATTACAGTTGATTTACCCACAATGCTGCATGCCTTATAGAATTTACCTTATTTAAATTAAGTTTAGACTTTACAAGACAAATGCTGGCCATACATTAGAAAACTAATCTTGATTTTGCCACAAAATTAAGACCTATTATTTTGGGCCAGTACTGCACCCAACCACATGTGTTTTTAAAAAAGTAAATAGATTCCTCAATTGAAAGTCAAATCTAATATCTAATTAGTGTATGGCTAGCATAACGCTAATGTAACCAATTTTGGTGGTTTATAGATCCAATAAAATATACTTTAAATGGTCCGTTTTCAGTAAATGACTTTCAGGTTTCCATTACTTGTTTCTGACAGAATTTTAGTTTCCAGGATAAGAATGGCTCTTTAAGATGTCTCTATAAAGATTTCATTGGAATTTCTGATAAGTCGCTGCTTTAGTCATATTAATAAATGACAAAACTTCTATATACAGTTTCTGACAAAAAATCTTGTCGCCTGTGTATTTTGCAGTAACTCCTGCTATTAACCTGATTTTTAATTGATCAATTGGTGTTAGAAATAGCTCATATGAAAAGCTAAAGCCCTCCCAAATAATATTAAATGTACTGGTAAAAAATAGTTTCACTGAAAAAAGATTAATCATTTAATCAAGACAGAAAGGTTAAAATGTTGCAAGACAAAAGTGTATTCGCCTATACATAAAATGGTCAACTTTACAGCCAATCCAAAAATATGTCAGCAAATTAAAGGGGAACTGTGGTCCAAAAATGGGGAATTTTTGCAATTTCTTTCAATTATTTTGCATAGTTTTGAAGATATTTAAATTTTTGTGTGTGATATGGCAGCAGCATCACCAGGTCCCCTGCACTGCCTGCTTCCTGCTCTGAAACTGTCAATCTGTCCTGTGTCTCCTCCTCCCTTTTGCAGCCCCCCTGGTCCCTCCCACTCATGGACCCCATGGTCCCTCCAGTTGCAGGCCCCCCATGGCCCTTACAGCCCCATGTGGCCCTGCCCACTCGTGGTTGTCTAAGCCCTGCCCACTCCTGGTTGTCTAAGCCCTGCCTGCTCGTGGGGGTCTAAGCCCCACCCACTCGCGGATGTCTAAGCCAAGTCCTCTTGCGCATACCGTGGGTTACTCAGACCCCCCTTACCTTCTCTGTTAGGACTTTACACAGCAGAGAGGAGGAGGGACTTTCAGTCTCCCTCACACACTGAGGGAGTCTGAGGCTGTGCTTGCCGGCGGCACTGTGTAGGAGAAGCCTCAGGAATGTCACATGTCCGCATCCCACCCATTAACTTTCTGGTCAGTCATTTCGGTATATCTTGGGCTGTGGAGCAGGTAGAGAGTTGGTTGATGGCTCGTTTTAAAGGTAGGAAACTGGCCTTTCATTTAAACTTAACTTGTTTGGAGACCACAGTTCCCCTTTAAGTAGTGGTGCTGTGAGATCCAAATTTAAATGGACAGCATCCATGCAGTTTGGCAAGGATTCATACAATTTATTGATGAAATCATCAGGAATAGCCAAGAAAACAGTCTTGCATGCCTCCCTGAGTTCATCAATATTTTTTGGTTTTGTCTTCCGTGCTTCCTCTTTCATCCTACCCCACATATGCTCAATGATGTTCATGTCAGGTGACTGGGCTGGCCAATCCTGGAGCATCTTGATCTTCTTCGCCTTAAGGAACGTTGATGTGAAGATGGAAGTATGCGATGGAACACCATCCTTCTGCAGAATTTGGCCTTTTTCATGGTTGGGAATATATGAGGTAGCTAAGATTTCTTGGTATTTCACTATTGATGTTGCCTTCCACCCTGCAGATCCCTTGCACACCCCCTTACTGGATGTAACCCCAGACCATGATTTTGCCTCCACCAAACTTCACTGTTTTCTGGGTAAATCTCGGCTCCGTGCAGGGTTCAGTAGGTCTCCTGCAATATTTGCGGTGACTGTGATGTAATTCAACAGAAGTTTCATCTGAAAAATCCACCTTTTGACACTTTTTCAGCGTCCATCCTTTTAGCAGGCTGTGGGACATGGCAAATGCCACGTGGTTTTTCAATTTTCTTTTGTTAAGTGCTGGCTTATGGGCACTGATTAGACCGTGGAGGCCATTTCAAGGCAGAATCCGACAAACTGTTCTGGTTGACACAGGGATTTCAGGTGACCAGGTCTCCTGGAGCTCTGCTGCAGTTGAAAATGGGCTTGCCTTGGATTTTCGTGCCAACAAACGGTCTTCTAGAGCAGTTGTCTTTCGGAGTCTGCCTGACCTGGACTTGTCAAAAACTTCTCCAGTCTCTTCAAATCTTTTCTTTACCCTCTGAACTTGACGCTGAGAGACATTGAAGGTGTGCACCACATCAGCAGTGGATTTGGTCTTCAGCCTCTTGATAATCAACACTTTAGTCTCAGGGTGAACCTTAGGCATGTTTGCAGTTGATGTGAAGGTCTAGTGTACTGGGGTTCTTTTTATACACACCTGACACCTAATTGATCCATTATTAGTCACAGGTGAAGCCCATATGACAAGGCGACAACACTTATGTCTTTGCAAAAATTGACTCAATGGGCTTTACCAAGCTGTGAATATTAGAATACTTTTTGTTAGTTTCGTTTTGCATTAAAACATTATTACAAAAGCTGTTTGGGATAAAATGAACCATTTCTTGAAACAAAATCTGCATTAGAATTATTGTTAAGCGGCACTTCAGGTCTATTTGTACATAAGCGACAAGACTTTTGTCAGAAACTGTAGTGTTTAATTTCTTACAGTTTTTCTTTTTTTTCCACAGGCAGCTTCTGCACTGAGACTTGGGCAAGTAACCCCCACAGAGCTCTGCCAGAAATGTCTTACTTTTATCAAGGAGACATCATTTCTTAATGCTTACATAACTGTAACCGAAGACATTGCCCTAAAGCAGGCAGCAGAAGCAGACCAGAGATTCATTCAAGGTATTCCCTGTCCTGTCTTTTGTAGCTAGCACTGACTTTTTTTGCTCCTAAAAAAAGTGGAAAGTATAACTGTGGAGGCTGGAGGGAAGTCACTCATGATGAATATAATATAGAAAAAGTGAAATCCATACAAAAAACACTAACAAAAGTAATATTTAACAATAATAAATATCTGTGGTATTCAGTTAGCTCAGACCTGGCCTAGGATCCACATGCGGCCCATTGGCTGTCCAAAACCTGCCCGTGCTACTAGACCTGTACCCAGCTGGTTAATTGATTTATTTTTATTTTATTTTTTTGTTGTATTAAAGGGCATGTCCACACCTCCAACAAAAATTTGTATATCAGCTGAACACCCCCCAAAACCTAGACCTCGCTAGATTTATTTGTTTTAAATTGCCTCGACTGGCAGCCGCAAAAGTGATTGGCTAAGACATCACTTTTGCGGCTGCCGGTCGAGCCCCTTCTGCTTGCTTCCGTGCACGGAAAAAGGCACGGGAGACAAGCAGAAGGCAACGAGGGTTGGTAAGCAGGTCCAGAGGCCGATTTGAAACGAATACACCTAGTGAGCTAGGTTTTGGTGGGTGTTCAGCTGATATATAATTTATTGTTGGAGGTGTGGACTATATAAGGGGATCAAAGGATTAATTAAAACTGATGGAATTGATCTTAAATTTTAAAGGGTATCTCCACCCCTAAATTTAACTTTTTTTCTATGTGTCACCCATCCCCAACCGCCGATTTTCTTTTGAAAGAAATGCCACAGAAATATACTTATGGACCTTAGATCCCCCAGCGCTCTGTTCCTGGCTTTCTGCTAGCCGGAAGCAGCAGAGAGGGGCGGACCGGCAGTCACGTCTATGATTGGCTAGCTGGCAGCCAATCACAGACATGGCTGCCGGCTATTCAGAGCACCAGGAGAATAAAGGTCTGTAAGTATCTTTCTGTGGCTTTTCTTGCAAAAGTAAATCAGCGGTTTGGAGTGGAATGAGGTGGGATACACACAGTAAAAAGTTTATATAGTTGATAATTCAGCAGTCAGGAGGGAGGGGAAGGGCCCAGATGACTCCATGAAAGCTCCTACACTTCACTTTTCCTAACTTTGTAGTTTAGTGACGTTTTAATACGTTTTTGTATCTATTGCTAACTCTTTGCGTGTGCGTTATCTGTGTCAGTTTGTTCTGTGTTTCTGTCCGTTTTAACACGTTTTTGATCGCATTTTTCGAATTTAAGGGGGGCAGAACCAAAGAACACTTGTCACTTCTGAGTGTACGAGTTTCAGGAGATTTTTGGAGAGAAAGGTAGCAGATAGTGTTGTGGGTAGATATCTTGCGATTTTCTGGTGATTTTGCTATTCTTCAACGTGGTTCCTATTGCGGACTGGAAATTACATCAATGGAACTCCCAGGCATCCTTTTCGAAAAATGGTACAACTTGGATTTCAGGGAAGAGAAGGGGGATGGGGAAAAACTGTTCCAGAGTAATAAGCTATCACATCTAATCTTTTTCTATTTAACATTAGTCATTTCTTTAAGATCTCAATCAAAAGAAATGATGACAAAGTATATGGCATGAGGTATGGAGCCAAGCAAGAAAAGTATTTAAGCGAGCCAGAACTAGTTCTCCCACATTACAGAATTCTTTTTTGTACCTAGACTCCTGCTGAGGACTCCATTTGTAGTAGCCAGACATCCCAGACTTTATTAAAATTTTTCTCTGAACCCCTGGCTATATGTCAAGGATCGCATGACAGCAGATATGTAATTGTACAGCTTCTTAATTTAGTATTGGGGAATTCTTATTGACTAGTGCTTCCTACAGGGTTAGTAGTTAATTGAGTTTTCATTGCCATGATAAGGAGTGAGTAGCAGTCAGTCGATAATCTCTGGATTTCAGGGCACAACCACCAGCAGTGATAGAGTTCTGCATCTGTTTGGCATAATCGGAAACATGATGGTTTTGGGCTATTTTGTGCAATTATTTGGGTGAATAGTACCATTGGTGAAGTATCTTAAAACTTTTTTTTCTTGCATTAGCAAGTTTAAGGAGCATTTTCTAGACTTTGTAAAATAGTATGCCAATGTTCCTCAGTCAAAGTACTACCAATCAGGCCCTTCCATTTAACCTGGAAAAGGGACCTTCTGTATGGGTTTTACCTTTAGCATATTTGAATATAGAACCAATATACATTTAGCTGGGTATTGTAAAGTTATTTTCCCCTAAAGTATTTAAAGATTCTAGATCACCCTGTTAGATACTAAAATCTGCTAGCTGATGATTTCTCGGCCACTGTTTGTAGCAGACGTCACTTCTGCTGAGCTGCTTCCCGTACATCCTATGTAGATATTAAAAAAGGCTGTTTAAAGGTCTTCTCTGGACCCTATAACTACCAGCTCACCATATGTGTGTACCATGGTAACCATATGCTTTCATGCTTGTCTAACTTCCCATGTACACATGTAGTAAGATGCTCCATTAACATGGTGTCTCTATCTGTTTTTATCTGATCTGTATGAGGTATATAAAGCATATATCGGAATTAGGGCCACAGAACAACTAAATAGTTTTCATAATAGATCTTGAAACAAAGCTCAATGAGTAGCTAGAACTGGACAAGACAAATATAAATGCAATAGAGATCCCTTCTGTGTTTCACATCTCCAGCACATGTCTGTAATCTTGGGATTGATTGCATGAACTTTGCCTGGCATAAAGTACCAGTGTAAGAAAATTTTGTAGCCATTTGTAAAATCGTATTTGCTACTGATTTCCATATATTATTCCAGGTATCTCGAAAGATTGTAATTTTGAGGGCCTTTTTCCATTTGGCCATGTACTATGTATGTATGGGGAGAGTATCTCTAGAGGGTGGTCTTTGCTATCTGGTGTATAGAAGATATAGTCTCTACATGTAGGACCACGTTGCAAGAAAAGCTCAAAATAGGTTATCTGGGGAAAATCCCTGTTCGTGTATGTGTATCCGCTTTATTTTTGATCTGTTGGTATGTGTAAGATGGGGTATGGATAACTATAACATTTTCTGGGTTTGGGTGAATGGGCATGGTAAGTATAGATTTTTGATTAGGGGTGGTCATGCCTTTTAAGATGGCCATACACTACAGCCTTTGGCATTGTAAACATCATAATATTGATCACAAACCATGGTCCGGGCAGTAAATGTTGTAGTTACATCAGCTCTGCCCGATTTTATTATTAATTTAACATTCATGTCAGATGGAACATCAAATTGTTTTATTTTGATATTGTTTAATTCTGTTGTTACTGTTCAAAGGCTTAATCAGATTTTACCTGACTTGTTTTTCCAGAAACTGTTGATTTAAATGATGCATCATTTGTCTTTGTACATATGTTTTTCAAAAAAACACAATATTAAAAATACATAAATATATTTTGCTAAGGTAAACATTTTAACACCCTAACCCCACAAGCACAGGGAGGTACGAAGTATCTGATTGGAGAGCATTTTTCTCGTCTTCCTCTCTAAGTACACAAAACATACCGTATATACTCGAGTATAAACCGAGGTTTTCAGGCTTTAAAAAAAGCCTGAAAATCTTACCTCGGTTTATACTCGAGCTAACCTGTCACTTACCTTGTCCGGCGGCCGCGCGATCCGCATCCTCAGTGCACATCCGGATGATGTCACTACCCGGCGCCTCTTACTTTGCGGCGCCGAGTAGTACATCATCCGATGCGCACCGAGGATGAGGAGCGAGCGGCCGCCGGACAAGGTAGGAGAACTATATCTAATACAGGGACACCAGGCAACATCTTAAGTGGCAAATACTTACAAATAAGAGTAAAACCTTCTTTATTTGTGCATATGTATGGTGTTAAGGTGTTTGAAAACTACAACTCCCAGCAATAAAGCATGCTGGGAGTTGTAGTTTTCAAACATCTTAAGTGGCAAATACTTGCAAATAGGGGTAAATCCTCCTTTATTTGTGCATAAATATGCACAAATAAGAAGGTTTTACTCTATTTGTAAGTATTTGCCACTTAAGATGTTTGGAAACTACAACTCCCAGCAATAAAGCATGCTGGGAGTTGTAGTTTCCAAACATCTTAAATGGCTAGTACTACCCCCTCGGTTTATACTCGAGTCAATATGTGTGTTCTCTTTTTTTCCCTAAAACTAGGTACCTCGGTTTATACTCGGGGCGGTTTATACTCGAGTATATACAGTATCATGTCTATTAAACAGGGGAGGAGGAAGGCATGATGGGCTTAGTTGTATTTCTACAAATAAAAACACTTAGAAAGGCAAGTAATGCATATTTTAAATCAGCAATTTTTAGTCCTGAAAAATAGTTCATAGAACTTTAATGATCTTATAGAAAACTAACCATTACATCTTTTTATTATACAGGTAAACCATTGGGAGAATTAGATGGAATTCCTGTTGCAGTTAAAGACAACTTCAGCACCAAGAACATTGAAACAACATGTGCATCAAAAATGTTACAAGGTAAAGAAGATTAACCATATTATATATGTACCCCACCCCTTGCTGCAGGTATGCAGTACTACAGTGCAGAGTTAATCCAAACCATTGTAACACTTTTAGACTGCTACATAGTTCTTAGATGTTAAATATGAATTGCCTTTTTGTTCTTCAAGGCTATATTCCACCATATAATGCTACAGTTGTTGAAAAATTATTTGGTCAAGGAGCTGTTCTAATGGGAAAAACAAACCTTGATGAATTTGCTATGGGGTAAGTAGTATATATTGATATTTTTTAACTTTCCATTTTTGTTTTCCTAATCTTCTCTTCATTTAAATTAGTGTTAAATGCTTTCATACTTGTTTAATGGGCACCAAATTGGCTATGTTGTCAACCTTAATAAATGCTAATACAGGGCTGGGCAAATCGAATACACCCACAAGTTAACACCTGGAAACTAATATTTTTAAATATGCTTGTGAAGGTTTCTTATTCATCCAGGTCATGGTATATCTGTTGTATTCAGTTAGATCAACTGGACTTGAAGTTAAGTTCTTGAAGATGTTTTGCTAGTCATCCGACTAGTCATTCAATTCAGAATGACTTGTACAAGAATCTGTTGGCAATAAATACCCTGGTATGTGTCTCAATCAGCATGTAACAGCCAAGTTTATTGCTAGTCGGATCACTAGCAAAACATTTTACAGAACTATACAGATATGCTATTTTTAAAGAATTTCTATTGATAGCTACACACAGTACCGATAAAGCCGATCCTGTAGAGATCACTTACCCACTAGTGAAAATTTCTATCGGCCCCTATAGTTTATTATAGCAGATGAAAGACCGGTTCCATTGAAATCTGTCAGTCAGCTATAAAATGGGACTTCTTGTACCCAGCTGTAGACTAGTGATGGTATGGTGGTAGCAGTCTATGGGGATAATGCCAAATAAAGACCAACCACAGAGGAGTTTGGGATAAAGAGGCTAACTGCACCCACAATTGCATCAACTCTTGTAAATGTTAGTGTTATTTTTTTATATCGTGAGACATATAAGTCTCATTAACACATATTAAAATTTGTAGTTTTCCAAGGTTTAAAACTATTAAAATATATTCTTCAATACAAGGCCAATACTTTTACATGTGCTTCTTAAACTACACTTTCTGCAGTGTTGTCATGAATAAATATTACATTATCTAGGTGCACTGTGACCACTGGTAAAGGCCTTTTTAGACCAATCTAATCAGATCAGTACATATCATATGCCGGAGTATATAGAAACTTCAGAGCAGCAAAGGGAGCTTCGCTTATCTTGTTCCATGTAAAACTGTTCAGCTGAAATAGAGACTTTTCAATATTTTATAAAGGAAACACCATCTGGACTAGGCAATTGCATCAGATGCTTTCTTTTCATCTGTAGCCGCACTGTAGACTTTATTTGGTTACTAGTCTTTACTATTTGCAAATTTACTATTTGCTTGTATCATTGATGGTAACTGTTTTGCCTACAGTCTTAAACCATCAAACTAGAACTAGTGTTTTTAAGTTCTGTGAGCTGTAATGGAAAAGTCGATATTTAAAAAGTACTGCAGATATAAAAGTTATCTAAGAATCATTTTTAAAATACCAAAAAGTCAACACATTTGTTTTAAGCAGTCATTTTGTTGAAGTTAAACATTTTGAGGTATTTTGTCCCAAATTGTTTAAAGCCTCTTATTCCTGCCGTTACATTTATTAGACATTTCATACATTTGACTTTCAATCTGCAAATCTTTTTCCTATTTAAATAATGAAGACACAACAGCAATTGGCACCACTCTTAGACCTCATCAATTCAAATCCAAGACAAATACGCAGAGAGGCTGCACTTCCTACAAAATTCCTTTATTCATAGAACAGTAATAAAAACAGGCCAAAACTGCATTCACACACTAGTCACCTGACTCGTTTCAGGCAACTCCCTTACTCACAAGTGGGCAGCATGGTGGCTCTGGTTAGCACCGATGCCTTGCAGAACTGAAGTCCTGAGTTCAAATCCACCCTTGGACACAACTGCAAGGAGTTTGTGTGTGTTTGCTCCAGGCACTCCGGTTTCCCCCACAATCATAAAGACATACTGATTGGTTGTATGTGTCTAATAATAACTGTGCTTATATTGTAAGCTCTTCAGGGCAGGAACTGATGAATGTAACATAGTAATACATTCACTTTTTTTAAAATATTTTTTTTTAACCCTTCCTAACAAAAAAAAGGGGGGGGATTCCTTCCTGACTCCAAATGGCAATCGGAGAGTATACCTGGATCAACCAGATCTATAGTAAATGTATTAATACCAGTAGTTCTCAATATTTTATAGGTTTAGAAACTTACCCAGGCCTTTTTTATAGCTATTCAATGAACTTGCCATTACCACATCTGCTGGAAGTCAGTTCCACGGTTTCACCGTTCTCACTGTAAAGAAACCTTTCCTAACCTGAAGATGAAACTTCTTTTCTTCCAACCTTAAAGGATGTCCACGAGTCCTCTGATATGACCTATTAGTGAACAATGCACCAGAGAGTTGATTGTATGGCCCATTAATATATTTGTATAAAGTTATCATATCCCCACGCAAACATTGCTTCTCCAATGTAAACAACCCTAACTTGTCTAATCTGCCTGCATAGTCAAGCCCCTCCATTCTCTTTATTATTTTAGTTGCCCTTCTCTGAACTGCTTCTATTTCCATGATGTCCCTTTTGTATATGGGATTCCAAAACTGCACTGCATGTTCCAAATGAGGCCTTACCAGTGCCTCTTTACAGTGCCGCAGTGCTATGGAGATGCTATGGAAGATGTTAGTGCTATATAAATTCACAATAATAATATCAATAAGGATGTCTGTCTGGAATCAATCCTTAAAAAGCACTGGAGCATTAGCATCTCATGCATATCATACATATACATATGTAATTAGGCATGGTAGTAATTAATAATTAAAAAAACAAGAACACAATTATTTACATAACAATCCTGGAAGGGTAAGTGTTTCAGAAGAATTTACAGTGAGGATCGGACTCCAAGATATAATTTAAGTATTTTTTTGAAACCACTCATAATAAATACAGTGTTACGGGGGTTGTGTGCCCCCTTCCTCAGGTGATGTTAGTGCAACAGAATCTCAAAGTAAAATAAGGTGCTCAATCAATAAAACCATCTCCTCTGGGTGGTTACTATCTTCTGAATGTTCTAAGAAAAAGGGTAAGTATATTTTACCTTCATTAGTAGGTAAGTCATTACATGATAGTTGTTAGTAATATATAATCATTTTGTTTCACTTAATTACCACGATCATCACTTTTAGTCATAAAAAATGTGTAACATCCCATTTGGCATTCAACGGGAAGCGGGTCTGGAGATAGAATATCCAAAATACCTCCCTTTTATTGAGAAGGCAGACTATATCGCCTCCTCTCACGGGGGGGAATACCCTTTCAATTGTCCTAACTATTAAGTCCTTGGACCTCTTCATAAAGCACCCCCGATAAGTGTCTTCTTATCGGGGGGGGGATAAGACTTTATTATTTATCGTCAGAACATGTTCATATGTACATGTTTATCTTTCAACTTACGCGTGGTCCTGCCCACATATTGTTTCTTACAGTTGTAACATTCTAACAAATAAATTAAATTTTTTGTGTTACAATTCACATAGTGGCTCTACATGTAATACAGCTATGGCAACCACATCTATAGGTACCTTGGTGTTGCCAAATGTAGTAGCCCTTTTAAGGTGGCCATACACTACAAAAGGTAATTGACAGACATTCAATGTTAATTGTACGTAGATGTACCATACATATTGTTCGACTTTCAGTTTGTTTGGTGATTAATATCTAATGTCGTCTATTGTGAAGTTACAATACATTTAGACTTAATCGGAATTTAATCAGAAATTACTACGATCGTTTAAAAAAACAACTTTCCCGATCATAATCACGATCAATATTACGATCTAATGTCGTGTAATAAGATCGGGAAAATGTAAAAATTTTTGGCCAATCAATGGAAATGTCTGATTGAATGTCAGATTCTGCATAAAATCGGCCTAATATATGGTCACCTTTAGATGCATATTTTATAATTTTTATTGATTTTATTTAAGCTCTTATAAGATTGGTATTGTTTTCTCACAGTGTCACATACTCCCTTAAAATCCACACTATAATAGGTTGAAAAGTATATTTCTTTTTTACTTTCCTTTCTATTTACAGCTCGGTTTTTTTTTTCTGTTCAATAAATTTTTACTGGTTTATTTTGACATTTTTCAGCTTTTGTTTTCAGTCATGCATAACATAATTGTACATTTAAAATGAAACATTTTTAGACATTATCTACGGTTTAATTGTGGGTTACATTGCACCCATAGTCCATATTTAGTATTAAATCTGCTATTGTAACATCCAAATTTATACCTTTATACTTTATACCTTTATTTTCATATTGTTCTTTGAGCATATACTCTGTGGTTTATCTATGTTGAACAAAAAAAAAGAGAAAATGGTAGACAGAGACCGATGAAACAGACTATGCTTTGAAGAAATTTATTTGTAATCCATGCGCCACAACATGTTTTGGGTATCATGTACCCTTTGGGTATCCTTTGGGTATCATGTACCCTTTGGGTACATGATACCTGAAACATGTTGTGGCGCATGGATTACAAATAAATCTCTTCAAAGCATAGTCTGTTTCATCGGTCTCTGTCTACCATTTTCTCCTTTTTTTGCTTAACTGTAGTTGAGCCAGAAGTGGAAGGCCACAGGTAGACTGGGGAAACCAGCCTAAAGCTTTATGGTATTGGTGAACCTAACCCTATAACTGATGTTTATCTATGTTGGTCTGTTTCCCTCCAGATTCAGCACTCCCCCACCACTCTCCTCCGCCGTTGTTGGTCTTTGCATTTTGAGTTACCGAAAGACCCATACCTTTGACCAGTGTTTCAGTGTGTATGTTGCTGTGTGTGTGAGAGATTCCTTTGTGTATATTTGCTATATTTTATTGATGAGTGCTTCTTTGGAAGGTGAGGTTTGCTTCCATGAGGCAGCTAATACATTTTTTGCTGCCGAACATATATGTGCTGCGAGTTTTTGTGTGGGTATGTTCAGGTTTTCCATTGGTAAGTTAAACAGTGCGATGAATGGTGAGAGAGTTATGTTTATTGAGAATATCTAATTTATTAGTGCTTGACTTATCCTCCAAAACTTGCTCACTTCAGGGCAGAACCACCAACAATGTTGTTGTACAGCTCCTTTTTTAATATATGAACTGTCACCATTTTTCTTAAATAGTAACATAGTAATTGAGATTGAATAAAGGCATGCGTCCATCAAGTTCAACCTTTTTACCATACCTAACTAACAGTTGATCCAGAGGAAGGGAAAACAACAGCTAAAAGAGGGGGGGGGGATTCCTTCCTGACTCCAAATGGCAATTGAAAAGTATCCCTGGATCAACCAGAACTACAGTATATGTATTAATACCAATATTTCTCAATTTAGTTTTAGAAACGTATCCAGCCCACTTTTAAAGTTATTCAATGAACTTGCCATTACCACATCTGCTGAAAGACAGTTCCATAGTTTCACCGTTGTCACTGTAAAGAAACATTTCCTAACCTGAAGATGAAGCTTCTTTTCTTCCAATCTTAAAGGATGTCCATGTGTCTACTGATATGACAGATTAGTAAACAATGCACCAGAGAGTTTACTGTATGGCCCATTAATATATTTGTATAAAGTGATCATATCTTGGGAGTCAAGAGGGCCTCTCTAGACATCATGTAGGCTTTCATATGTGCATTTCTAACCATTTCTTGTGAATATACTCTTTCCACCAGTTTTTCTTCCAAGTCAGTGGCTTGGGTGTTGAAATCCTTTGTGGTAGTACATATGGCCTTATATCGTACAAATTGGCCAAAAGGGATATCCCAAATGACATGTTTTGGGTGACAACTATCTGCCTTCAATATTCTATTGCCAGAAATGGGTTTCCTATACACAGAGGATTCCATGCATTCCAAGGTTCATTACATTTTACCACCTGATGTTCCCCTTCCTGGCCCTTTTATTGGGGTATCAAATGTCAATGGTAAAATGAACAGGCAAGGAAATTGACCGCACTTTGTGGAAATGTTGCAACGTAGGTTCTGTGGTGTATGGCCAGTATTTGAGCTCATAAACAAGACACAACTGTGGGACGATCATCTTGATCTACCGACTGATATATTGATTGGAAGTCTTACAATCTTATGTACTGTAAGCTTGTGTGGATGAAATTTTGTTCTAACCGTGCCCATTAAAATACGCTTTTGGTCAAAAGATACCAATAAGTCCTTTATTTGTTTTCCAAAACTAAAAATTGGTCATGGGCAATTGTCAATTTCGTAAGTGATCTTACTAAAATATTGGGCTAGCAGGTTATATGGGTGAAATTATTGCATTGTGTGTACCAGCCCTGTATCCATGCCTGCTAAGATAATGAACATACAAACTCCATGCAAGCTGTGCCTATTGAATTTGAACTCGAACTCCCAGTAGAGCAAGTGATACTGTACCAAAACCCACACACTCCCATTTAAGTAGTAACATCTGCAGTAAAGGTGGCCATACATCTATGAGATTTTACTTACCCGACTGAGCGCTCACGCGATGTTCGTCGATGCTGCCGGAACCGCTTCTCCCGATCGTATATTTGACCGGCATGCGATCACAAAATCCCATTCATTTTGCGATCGCATGTCGGTCGCATGTAAGATTGGGACAAGCGGTTCCGGCAGCATCGACGAACATCGCGTGAACGCTCGGTCGGGTAAGTAAAATCTCATAGATGTATGGCCACCTTAAGTCAGATGTTACTACTTAAATGGGAGTGTGTGGGTTTTGGTACAGTATCACTTGCTCTACTGGGAGTTCGAGTTCAGTTTGTAAGTTGATAACTACTGGAGGGCAGTAAATGTTAAAGGGTATCTCCACTGATAAAAGTCACCTGGGTTGTAAGGATAGATATGTGTAAGGTGGATAATGAGTTTCTCCCAGAACGCTGTGGATGGTGCAGGTCCGCCCACTTCGATCACACACACACTTCAAGCTACTGACTTCACTAATTAATTGAAGGAGTAATACTACCTTTTTCTCTCTCCCACCCCCTCCCATACCAGATTACCTCATATTCCCAGCATCCCCTATGAAATCAATCTTAGATCACTTTTTCAACCACCCCTCTCAAAAAAACATCTTTATTAAAAACAACACAAGTTCCCCCTGCCTTTGTTACAGTAGTGTGGGAAGAGGGTTTTAACTTTTCCTCCCCTGTCTCACTCTGCATGATCAGCTGTAAAAATGAACTTAGAGAGTCAGGGAGGAAAGGATTTCTTACTGCAGCCAAGTGGGTGTGTCTGCTACCAAGATGATGCACATTGAGTGACAGCACTCCTAGCACAGGGGAAGTTCCCCCAGGAACCTGCACAACTTTCCCATGCTGCTGCAATCAAACGAAGGGGAATTCTGGGGGGAGAAAGGAAGGGGGGGTGTTGGGGGATGGTTTACTTTAAAATAAACCGGGGGGGGAAAATGCTTTTTCCTCAGTGAAGATACCCTTTAAAAGATGACTTGTTGCTGTGGGTTACTAGAATAAGCACAAATGTATCCATGTTATTATATGTCTCCAATGTTTTTAAAAGAAAGGACTATTTGTAGAACACTGAATTACCTAGATTTAAATAAATGCAAATGTATTTGCAAAGTTCCGATATAATTCTGAAAGCGTCTGTAATATAATCTGAATCCAATTTACATTTGTTTGTACAACAAACAAAGCAGATAGTTCTTCATATAAATAAAAGCTGGATACACACATTATTGATAAAGAGCCAATTTCGTCTGTCCTTTTTAGTACTGTGTGTACCTGTGAAACATCCATTTCCGATGCCGACATATGTTTAGTTGTCCCAAAATTTCCCTCGTCATAGGGTGTATGGTGGGGTGGCTTTTCTGAACAATCTCCTTAAACTTTATACTGAGAGAACGTTCGGGACTGTCTGTAGCCACATCTTTAAAAGATTTTTTCTGTGATTTTTCAAAAACAGTGTGTACTCAGCTTAAGATTCATTTATCCAGTCAGCTATGAACAAGGTTTTCAATTTGATTTTAATCACTTAAAAAGTGATTAAAAAGCATTAGTCAAACATCAAAAATGTAGGGGCAAGGAAAATATAAAGACAGTATACTAACATAAGTGTGGCCTTTAAAAGGGGGTATAGTCAATATGCATGCACTGCGCTTATGGATGACAATGATGACCCTTTTAGGAACCCCTACCACGGAAATCTTGCTCTTTCCCCGCCAATTAATAGGCTGTGATTTGTTTATTTTAAGTTTAAGCCACGTAGCGATGCATAGAAAAATGCACAGAATTTTTGCCATGTGTGTCTGCTTTTTTGTGCACTTCTATAGACTTGTATTAAAGGGCATGTCTACCCCCAAAACTATAATTTTACCCACTACTAGCCCCACTGTGTAGTTAAAAAAAAATCCCAAATTAAAATTTTTGCCATAATGTACCTCTCCCCTGCCCACCCCCAACTGCCGTGTTAGTACTGTAATAAAAGTATCCCAATCATACTTGCATCCCTTCGATCCAGTAGCGGTCTTCTTAGCCAGCAACCGCGTCTGTGATTGGCTGACCGGCAGCCAATCACAGACATGGCGGCCGGTCCAGACCCTCTCTGCAGCTTCCATTTTGCAGAGAGGAGCAGAAGACAGCCGCGGAAGTGAAGGGACTGTAAGTATGATTGGGAAAATTTTATTACAGAACTAACATGGCTGTTCGCGGTGGACAGGGGAAGAGCAACATTATGGCAAATATTTTAATTTAGGATGGACATGCCCTTTAAGTGTGATTTGGACCAAAAAGGATCAAAAATGGTGAATCGAATGTAATTATTAGGGCCATACTACATTGATTCCAAACTTTTCAAGCTTATAAATGAACAGTATATGCTTATTTACTTCTGTTCTGTTTCCTTTAGGTCAGGCTCTATAGATAGTATATTTGGACCAGTAAGAAATCCATGGAGCTTTTCTAAGACATACAGAGAGAAAAAATCAAGGAGTCATCAAGTTGCTAAAGACGATTCTGATTGGGTTATAGCTGGTGGAAGCTCAGGAGGAAGTGCTGTTGCTGTGTCTGCTGGGACATGCTGTGTGTAAGTTTATATGCTGTTAGGGTATGTGACAACTTCTCCATCACCAGACAATGTAGCACTTTGTGGCGTAAACTTGTTTTTTTATGTGTCTTATTTTTTCTAAACTTTAGTGTTCTGCAATGTGGTGTTTAAAGAGATGATATAATACAGGCTTATTTAATTAAAAAAAAAGTTACCTTTTGCTGTTACCAACCAATCAGATGATGCCTCTTTGCAGATCTACTACAGTTAGAAAACTTTTAATAGGATCTGATTTGTTGCTTCAGATTAACAGCATGGGCTAAGTTTTGCACCTCATATTAAGCAAGCCTCATTGTCTCTTGGGGAATTAAGTAGGGTAGCAACAACATCACCATTATTTGTACTGAGCTTAAGAAATGAAAGCAAAAAAATAAAGCTTGCACTTAATATTTAATCACTTAAACAAACAAAAAAAAAAATCAGTTTTCCAGTTTAACAGCATAGAATTAAAGGAAAATATTATTAACAATACTTTTTTCTTTATTTACTGTTTCTCTTTATAGGGTTGTCTAATGAGTTGGTCGTGGGCTTCTCTTTTTTTTTAAATGCCATTTCCTGGTGAACTTTTCACATCCTATGTTTATTATTTTACTGTTACTTTGACAAACAGATCCCTTTCTCCTGCCCTGATCTTACCTTTCCAGTTTGAACACTGGTGCTTTTGTTAAAAAGGCAATAATTTCTCATCGTCTTAAACTAAATATGACTAAGGACAGAGGTAATCATATTCCCTCCTGTTCTTGTAAATACACTTCTCTTATACTTCATAGTCAATTGCATTAATAAATACATGCACATATGTCAAGTATGTGTTTTTAGTTCATGTAAATAATTATTTATCCTCCCTGCATTCATAAAAAAAATATTTGGGATTATGCCAATTCAATATGCAGAACTTGCTTAATATATAACAAATGCAAGACCCTTCCACATGCTTGTCATTTATTTCAAGGACAACTGAAGAATAATAATACATTATGGGGGCGATGCATTGATGATCCCTCACCGGTCCAAATCAGTGTAAATCTCACGTTTCCCAATGTATTATTAGGTTTGCAATACAGGCCAAGTTAGGTTTGAACTACCATGTACTCCACCCTGAAAAATGTTTTTTGCTGTAGTGTAGGGTACCATAGCCCAACTCCAACCACTATGTTAGTTAAGTTAAAAAAAGCTGCAAAAAGCTACTTGCATGCATCTGTGATTGGCTAAGAGGCAGTGTATTTCTGCATATACTTGCGGTGTAATTATACTTCTTTTTAACTAAACTAACATAGGGGTGGGATAGGGTACCCTACACTGCAGAAATAATCTTTTGATGGTAGGGGGTGAAGGAGCAAGAAGGGATTCAGAGGGAGGAAGGGGCTTACTTGTGCATGACAGAAACCTCTGAGTACAGAGAGGAAGCAGGGACCGGATGATTCGCAGACAGCTCCTACACTTCACTTTTCTTAACTTTGCACAGACACTGCAGGAGAACCATTTGGAGCAGAGATGTAAGGTAAGGATTTTTGAACACTACACAGTGGAGCCAGTAGTGGGTTAAATTTTAGTTTTGGGGGTGGGCATGCCCTTTAATTACATTATTTTAAAGGTATTAGTTCAATTCTATATGTTCTGTGTGACTGATACTGCAGGGAGCATTGCATGTAATCTGGCCAGACCATAACCCATTTATGCAAAACCTTAATTATTTTCTATTGAATGAGAGTTGAGTGGGTTTTTTTCTTGGCTACCAAGAAAGTTACACTGGGGCTCACCTGCAGTTAAAACCATTCTGTTGTGGGAAGCTGCTAGGGGCGTAACTTCAGGGCAGCCTGGGAGCTGGGGGGGCCTCATCTTCTTATATTTCCTATGACAGATATAGCCTCCTCCCCTAAAACCACTGTTGATGAAGGACCCCATCATAGTTTTACTGGGGGGACCAGTGATTCCTACTTATGCCACTGTTGAAGCTGCCTTTGTTATTCAGGCCCCTGACACTGATTAGCATATTCGGGTTTGACAGGTGTGCAGGTTGAGTGATGCCCTTATCGATCTAAGCTTATCAACCGACCATGCATTCAGTGTATGGTACTGGCCATCTATCCAATCCTTTTGCAATGAAAAAGAAATCCTAGAAATAAGTTTCTCTCCATCTCCACCAATCTCACCCTTATTGATGAGCTATGCAGTTGCCTCGGCTCCATAATCGTGAAAAAGAGATGGTCGTGAGGCACTCCTAGGATGCTGGGGACTCTTTTGTGTAGCCTGGTTAATCTGTTGCCTTTAGTTAGCGCTTATAAAGAGAGTCTCACTGGCAAGCCTGGAATACATAGAGTAGCTTTGGAAGCAATGTAAATTTTACTGCTTGAATGTTTCCAAACCAGGACAACCTAAAGGGGGCCCACTGTCACAAACGCTGTTTTTGATGACAAAACATTGGGTTATGATTGACTGTGGAACACACACAGGTAGACTTCTGGATAGGCTAGTGGCTGAATGGACCATTTGCAACTTCACATACTTTACATTTAAACCCTACCATAATAGCAGAAAAGCTTAAAGCCCAATATCTGGCATTGCTTGAGGTGTTAAAACAGGCAGGGGAGTGAGGATTGTGTATCATCGCCAAACAGTCTGATGGACTTTGCCTTGCCTATTTTCATACCTTTTTGGAGGGTGTAGCCTGATCCATTGAGCTATGAATCAATTTTTTTTAACTTAAAGTGCATCTATAGTGAAAAAAACACATTGGCCCATTGCAAAGTTAAATTTATGTACTCTGTGCTGCCTTTATCCTACCTATCAGTGACTCTGTTTTTCCATGGTGTCAGATCTCTGTGCAGCACTCCCCCCTTCTCCCTCCCCTCTGTTCCTCCATCGTGTCTCAACTCTGGCTACCCGACAAGCTTATTATGTGCAGTAGGAGTTAAAAGTTCAACATCCTGAAAAACACACCCACGCACAGTGGCCGATAGAAAGCAAGAAGTCCTGGAGACACGGAAGAGAAGGGAGAACAGTACAGTTACTTCTGCAATACGATCTCTCTCTTTGTGACCTATCATAAATCAGTGAAAGCTATGAAGAAGGGGGGTCAAGTGCAGCCTTATCTCTGCCATCCAAGCTACCTCTCTCCCTCTGCTAATGCTGTTATATCTATTTTTATTACAGAGCATGGAGGAGGGGAGGGACTTCAGCAGGGAAGAGGACCACGTCACAGGGATTTGATTGACAGTACAAGTAGGAGTAGAGGAATGCAATCACGTATTCTTCTAACTTGAGTACCTCAGGACAGAGAGGGAATCTGAAAAATGTAAAGACACTCTGGGGGTTGGGGGGCATTATAGAACACATGGAAAGAAAGGGGGAAAAAGTTAATTTTCCCACTATAGATGCCCTTTAACAATTCTCTAAAAATATTTAATGTGTGTGTGTGTCTCTTCCTTTTTATGTCTCAATGTGACAGATACAATTAAACTTGAATGCTGGTGTTTATTAGCAAAAGACCATTTTAGATCAGATGAACAAGGTGTTTCATCAATATCTTATGCAGTATGCACTGTTTCTGATGTTGGAAAATATGACCAAACAGAAGTCAAGTAAAAGAGAGGATATAAAGACCAAAATAACAGTATTTGCTGCAGAAGACTGATAGGATCCTTATAGCTAGAAATGCAAAATATTCACATGGTTGGTTGGTCATATGTACAGGTAAATTTGTTGTATCTAATTAGCTTCTGGTTACTGGCTATTTGACATAGTTGCACAAATAATTATTACCACTGAATGTCAAGCCATGTATATTAATTACACCAATTGCTTGCCCATAATTGTACAGATAATTATAATACCCGCTATCTGTTAGGGTATGTCTTTTGATGTGACAAGGTATTTATCAGACCACTTGTGTTTAAATGCACTAACTTAATATGTAGACTGGGATTTTAATTTTAAATAGCCCATTTCTGGAAACTATAATTCTTCCCATCTATCACAATTTTTTTTTGTTGTTGATCTGTTCACATTAGATATCAATTTTGAAACATCCTACATTTCAGGTGTCAATCTAGTGCCCTAGTATTAAACTCTTTAGTTAGGTATAGTTTTGCTGCTGCAGGAATGGTAACAGTTGGCACATGAACTGCATGGTAGGAAATTCCCTCTCCCAATGCTGCCTCATAGGGATTACTGAGCATGCTTGACCTCACAGAGAGTCAGTCTGGCAGGGGGTTTGGGGACTTAGAGGCTGAGTTTGAGCAAAACAAGTACTGGATTGACGTCATGCAGCAACACAAACACATTAGAGTAAGTGCTGCTTACATGTATTCATTTATAGATTAAAATGAAAGTTGTTTTTTCAGTGCACAATTCCTTTAAATCCTCCAACTAAAATAGACAAAAATGTAAACTTCCAGCATGCTATAGCCTGTTTTGTTCTATTATAGGGCTATTGAGACCTGCTACACTGTTTAGAAGCAATATGTGCTGAAATATGCGTGTTTTAAAAATCCTATTGTTTTACAGCATTTTCTTATTGATTGTTACTTTCTTTGTTTTTATTGTATATTGTAAACAGTGCGATAGGGTCTGATACAGGAGGATCTACACGTAACCCTGCTTCTCTCTGTGGTGTTGTAGGCCTAAAACCTACCTATGGGCTTGTGTCTCGTCATGGCCTTATCCCACTAGTGAATTCAATGGATGTACCGGGTATATTAACCAGATGTGTGGATGATGCTGCCATTGTACTTGGTAATTTGTTCCACCACAGTAAAAAAAATTACCAAAGGCACATTTAAGATGGCTATTTTAAAACTATAACCTGTTAACTCTTTTTAAAGGTGCACTTGCAGGTCACGATCCCCTTGATTCGACAACCATTCAGGACACTTTTCAGCCACTAAAATTGCCTGAAAATGTTGATGTGAGCAACCTGTGCATAGGTGTACCAAAGGTAATGCTATGACTCCAGATTTAATTAGCTTCTCTGTTTCCTTTTATAAGAATTGTACTTTTTGTGTTTATACTCCGCCTCCAGTTTGGCAGATGTCATGTGGAATTTCCTACATACCATACCAAATAATTATCAGAACTATTTTTGTATGCTTTGTACTGATTCTAATTCAAGAAGTATGTAAATTGGTGTACTCAACTGGCCAGCAAATGAAAAATTACATGTTGCTTGCAAATTAGTTATTTTCTTTTATGCAACAGGAATACCATGCCCCTGGATTGTCTACAGAAATCTTGTCAGTTTGGTCAAAGACTGCAGATATGTTTGAAAAAGCAGGAGCCAAAGTAACTGAAGTGTCACTTCCACATACACCCTACTCTATTGTGTGTTACCATGTTCTGTGCACAGCTGAAGTCGCATCAAACATGGCCAGATTTGATGGCCTGGAATATGGTGAGAAACTTCCATGTTAATTTAAACAAAATGGGTGGATACATGAACAATAGTTGACAGCTCAATTTTCTGCACATGCGTGACTCCCAATAATAAAGTTTGGAGAGATTGTCACACTCTGGACACAAAGCAGCAAGTTGTCAGCTGTCAGCCAATGCACAAACAAATTTGATAACTCATCTAGTGGCCACTATGGAAAATGGCCATGACGAGAGTACATTACCACTAGGCAACACATAATACAGGGGGAAAAAGTGCATTTTCCCCCCACACTTTGTGTTACCAATTAGTTTTTATGCAATGGTAACTCACTATATTACCATAAAAAACTAATTAGTGAGGTACATTTTTTTTTTAATGCCCCACATAGGTACTATTGCAGCAGGAGACATTGTCACAGACCGAACAAGTAGTGTGAATGGAAGATCAAAAGGGCAAAGTTATTAACCTGATCTACCTGTACTTGGGGGGGGGGGCAGATTACTGCTGTCTGGAATCCCCCCTTTCTGCCTGCTCAGTGCAGTCTGCTGTTCCACTTCTCCTGGTGGCCATAGTTAACATAGTTAAAGGGCATCTATAGTGAAAACAACACATTGCCCCTTTGCAAAGTTAAATTCATGTACTCTGTGCTGCCTTAATCCTATCTATGTCAGTGACTTTGTTTAACCATGGTGTCAGATTTCTGTGCAGCACTCCCCCCTTCCCCCTCCCCCTCCCCTCTGTTACCTCCTCCATATCTCAACTCCGGCTAACCGACAAGCTTTTCATGTGCAGTAGGAGTTAAAAGTTCAACATCCTGAAAAACACACCCACGCACAGTGGCCAATAGAAAGCAAGCTGTCCCGGAGACAAGGAAGAAGGAGAACAGTACAGTTTATGATCTCTCACTTTGTGACCCATCATCAATCAGTGAAAGCTATTAAGAAGGGGGGTCAAGTGCAGCCTTATATCTACCATCAAAGCTACCTCTCTCCTCCTGCTAATGCTCTTATGTCTATGTTTATTACAGAGCAGGGAGGGGGGATCACGTCACAGGGATTTGATTGGCAGTCCAAGTAGGAGTAGAGGAATGCAATCACGTATTCTTCTAACTGGTGTATCTCAGGACAGAGAGGGAATCTGCAAAAAGTGAAGACACCCTAGGGGTTGTGGGGAATTATAGAACACATGGAAAGAAAGAAAAAAAAGTTCATTTTCCCACTATAGATGCCCTTTAATTGAGCTGTGAGTGAGAAGCAGCAGTTTTTTGTTTTAAAAATGTATCCAGTCTTCCCTGTGATTGACAGCAGCATAGAGATCTGTATCAATATTAACCCTGCAGCTGCCTGAGCTGATTGCTGAGATTGGGTTTAGATACTGACAATATTATATTTATTTATAAATGTATATTATATATACACACACACAGGAATGATTGTTCCATATATTCTTTATATAGAAATGGTTCAATTTACCCATACATGGTCCGATGGTATTGGCTCCACCTACTCTATTAAAGGGAGCCTGTAATGGAATTGAAGTGAAAATGCGGATTTCTCAGTAAAAAGAATATTAGGCTGGGTACGCATGGACAGGTTTTTCATCCCGACCGTTCACCTTTATCGAGCACTGTCTGTCATGGCAAATGTCTCCTATGGACTGCACGATCGGCGATGATTTACTGACATGTCAGATTGCCTGTTCATCTGATCCAGCAAATATGCACCCATCATTCACCACCGCCATCGAAATCACCTCTGATTTTTCGGCCCGACCAACCAATAAACTGAAACATTGGTGGGTTGGCACAAAAAAATCTGTTTTTATGTACCGAGCCGTAATGAATACATTTTATAACAAAAGTAAAGGTGATATCTGTATTGGCTAATTGTGATGATACTCATGGCATGGCAAGTAGAGAATATATATAATATTATTTTATGATCCATATGTAATAGAATATATGGATGTTTTCGGTCATGAACCTCCTTCTGGGCCTGTTCAGTGGTTACCCATTTAGGAATCCCCCCCTTGAAAATCCTGCGCTTGACCCTGCTGTAGACCTATATGGGTATTCTAAAAATACACTGTTTAGAATGGACTATTTTAGGATAGTTTTAACAACTTATACAATACTTTTTGTATAATTGTATCTGAACCTTTACATTTTTTTTAAAGGACATCGCTCTCCTACTGATGATTCCACAGAATCCATGTACGCTGCAACAAGGAGGGAAGGTTTTAATGAAGTTGTGAGGGGAAGGATATTATCAGGAAACTACTTTCTCTTAAAGCAGTAAGAAGGACATATTTTGTTGTGTGATTTTCATAAACGTACTGTTAACAAAACACTAGCACTAGCACCTACTTGGATCATAGCCTTAACGTACCCACTAAGCACGGAGATCAGGTTAGCTGGTGTTTTTGCTTACTGCGGCTCTCAGTGCATTACCACTATTACTCCCTATAGAAATGTTATTCTCAGTGGAACGCCGTGTTATTGCATCTAAACTATTTGAGTATATAATGTAATAAAAGTACATTAATTGAACAGCTCTTTAACCATTTTACAGATGTATATACTGTAAATTGTGGGTTTTCTTGATATGACATATTAAAGTTCAGAAAAGTTATACTAATTCACACTCAAGACCAGAGTTCATGTAAACTTCAGAAAAGTAGTTGACAATGAAAAGTCTGATTTGCTAAGGCTTTACTGTTAGATAAATTTGGGTACACACAGTAACGAGAAAGGGACGATACCGTCGGATCCAACGGTATCATACCTTTCTCTTTACTGTGAGTAGTGCGTTTCCAAGTGCCCTCGGGATTGTTCGGAAATGCCTGAAAATTTCCCTCACCTGTGGTCGTCTTCCTGTATTAGGAAGTCAGCCGCAGCTGTGGAAATTCTGCGGTCCCGAGCATCCTCCCTGTGCTTTACAGACATTTAGTACTATACAAGTTAGAAAACAGATCTTGCAGATTGTCATTTTCTAACAATTGTGCAAGTGTGTACCCAGCTTAAGATGGATTCTTAAAATTGGATGAAATTTGACAGAGCAGTACGTTTAGAAATAATGGTTGACCAGTCAATCACGACAATCAGGTCAAAAACATACACAAGCTGATAATGAAATACCTGGAGGTTTAGGCTCGTACACCCAAAACGACGAACAACTGATTAGGTTGATAATCGTAAGTGTGTGGCCGCTAGACCAGCATATGATAGCCAGATGCGACAGATCAACAAATGGGGCCTGGCCAAAACAGACATTCGTTTATGGAGTTGCAAATTGCACAAGTTTATGATACTAGAAAATACCATACTATCTTAATTGATTTTATGATATGACCACTTCCAAGTTTCGCTCGCTTTCAGTTCTGTTCCCTGTCATTGAAATACCCATACTAACTAATCTGTAGATCATCTTGTGAGAAAGATAGTTAGATTGCTATTGAGGGGATTGCTAAGGAATTTCCAATAATGTATTCAAAACACAGAAAGAAATTGGCAGCATTCGGTCTACCCACGCTGTGGTGTTGCCCAGCAGTTAAAGGCACCCTAGGGCCAGTGCTCAGTCTAACACACATTAGGGTATTGCAAGCTGCTAGAAACAATAAAAAGCTATTATTTGTAAACACAAGAAAGGGGAAAATTGCTAGTGCAACTGCCATCTAGTTGTGTAAAAACCATCTGATTGGTTGGGGCAACATTAGCACCATGTTTAAGCATAAGAACTTTTATTACATCTGAGTGCTAGGGTTTAAAGGCTCATTGGCTTCCCACTGGAGCTTCTAATGGTAAGTGCAAAATGGTCCTATAACACCATAACAGACTTGCTAATAGGCAGAGTATGAACTCACAGGTGTTGGTTAATTGGCTGGGGTTTAAAGGGCATCTATAGTGAAATTTATACATTGCTCTATTCCAAACCTAAAAAAAAGTTTAGTGTATTCTGCCTTATCCTTACTATCCTCTGTGGCTCCTTGTTTGCACACTGTCTGATTTACTGCAGAGCTCCCCACTCCCTCTCCCCTCTCTGGTCATTCCCCCGTTCATATAGTCCGGCTGTGAACCAAGCCTATAAAACAAGCTACTCGTGCACATTAATCCTCCAACACATCGCTCTAACCTTTGGTCACTCTAACCTTTGTAAAAAAAAAAAAAAAAACCTCGCTATATAAGCCTGGTTGTTCTAGAGATACTTGTTACATAAGGAGTGGGAGGGGGTGAGTCCTGCCTTATCACTTCAGCCGATCTACCTTTGACAGGCAATAAATTGGTGAAAGCTTTTCTCCTTCCTTTTACTTCTGTTTTTATCTCAGTATTTGCCAAGCATTTTAGTAAGGAGTCATTGGGAGACTTGCTGTAAAACTTGTGTAAGCCAACACACTACACCGGCATGCTGTTAGGGGATTTGATTGGCAGCTCAAGCAGGAGTGGTGTATTGAAATCTTGACTTCTTGACTTCTTTTAACTTGTATATCTTGGGACAGAGGAGGAAACTGAAGAAAATTAAGGTATTCTGGGGGTTGGGGGGAATTATAGAACACTTAGAAAAGAAAAAAAACAACATTTTCCCACTATAGATGCCCTTTAAATAACTTCTTATCTCCTCACCAGACACTTTGTCAATAGGAAGTGCAAAATGCTCTTATTACTCTGTTCCAAGTCAAGGGACTTGATTTTAAATGCACTACAGAAAGAATGCTAATAGGCAGAGTAGGACTCGCATTAAACGAGGGACCTTGAGGTGGCATGCGAGCATACATATTTTGGCCAAAGTGTGCTACTAACACCTTATTGTTATTAAAATATTTTTAAAGGTAAACCGTATACTGGCAATTTCTCCCTTTTTTGTGTGTCCAATAATGTTGAACTTGCCTGTAAAATGATTTTACCTCTGACAAGCAGGTGAAACAGGATAATATGATCACTTCATTAAGGAATGTACAGACCATTTGTTAAACCAACCTCTAAAATCAAATGCATAATAAGATAAGTAGATCAAACTGTTATTCTAGATCATTTTTAAAATGTAATGTTGCATGGATGTATTTGTTTCAATATTAAGGTCCAATATTAAAAAGTAATTAAAGAGATGAGCTATCTACAAAATATTCTGGTTTCAATGTTCCTTTACAATGAATAAAATAAAAATTTTGACTAATACTGGTGGTCAGCACACCACATCTTTCTTCAAATCATTATTAGATGTTTAACCCGATAAGATATTCGTTCTGACGAACATCTAATCATCTTAAAGGGTATGTCCACCCTTAAAACTGTTTTTTGATATAGACTTCCCCCTGGTCTCCCAGCCCCAACCGCTTCATTTTTAGGTTTAGAAAGTGCCCCAAACTTTTACTTACCTCCCCTCTTTCCTCCGCAGCGCTGCCGGCCCTCTGCTTGCGAGAAAATGCAAGCAGAGGGGCGGGACTGGCAGTCACGTCTGTGATTGGCTGAGCGGCAGCCAATCACGGACGCGGCTGCCGGTCATTCAGTGCAGCGGAGGAAAGAGGGGAGGTAAGTAAACGTTTGGGGCACTTTCTAAACCTAAAAATGAAGCGGTTGGGGCTGGGAGACCAGGGGGAAGGCTATATCAAAGGGGATTGATGCTAGGGGGAGGGAATCCGGAGGGAGAGGGAGGGGGAGAAGGGCTGCAGTACGCATGCCAAACTTATCCCGGAGGCCAGGTAGGAGGCAGAGTCCTATATGGACTCTGCTATCCTCCTGGTGGGCAGTTTTTGGGACTTTGGGGGGGAGACTACAGGAGAACTATATGGAGCTGGGATGTGAGGTAAGGATTAAACTACACTACATGATGGGCCAGTAGTTGGAGGGATTATAGTTTTGGGGGTGGACATGCCCTTTAACATCCAACTTAACTATTGACATTGATGTTACAGCTGTTGTAAGCAGTTGTAAGGTAGACTGGGAAAACTGGTTAGGGGAACGCAGCAGGTAAGTTACTATTGTATGGGCACCTTTAGGTTTTTTTTGGATGATTGGAGGACACGCTTAGAAATGCAAATAGAAGAGGTGCATTGCTGGTATGAAAATTGTACTAAATTTGGTTTGCATTAACTGCAGTCAGTTGGTTGGGAATAACAGCTGATATTTCAACCTGATCAAGCCAAAATACAAGATCATGTGTACCAGTCCTATGGCAGTTTGAAGGCTTTAGTTCTGATTAAAGCTTGTCTGTGTGAATTTGTTTTAATCAGTTTGGTCTGAATTGTTAATATCTGTTTCAGGAACTATGAAAAGTATTTTGTGAAGGCTCAGAAAGTGCGACGACTGATAGCTAATGATTTTTTGCAAGTTTTTAACTCTGGTGTCCACATGTTGCTTACGCCAACAACATTAGGAGATGCAACCTCCTATTTAGAATTTATCCAGGAAGACAACAGAACTCGCAGTGCTAAAGAGGATGTGTTTACACAGTGTGCCAACATGGCGGGTAAATATATTGTAAACCACTAGCTGCTAAAATGTGAATATTCGGGGTTGCAGAAAAGACTTTTCATATTTTTACTTTTTACAGATTCTTGTTTAGTAATGTAAAAGTCAAAGTAAGAAAACAACATGGCATTTATAATATCAATCCTTTTACCAACCAGCAGTTGTAAAGAAACGCCACGGTCTTAAAATACAGATGATTGATGGTATTTCACAACAGCAGCAATATTTTAAAATCTTGTAAAAAAATAACAGTTGCAACCATCAATGGGACGATATCTTCCCATTAGGCAGAGGCAAAACTACAGAAGCCCTGGTCCCCCTGCAGATTATGTGCCAGGACCCTGACACACACCCCCCTCTCCCTGGAGGTAGGCTGATATCGCAAACGCCTGCGCGCGGTCAGCTAGTAGTTTAAATCGTCTGATGGCGCACCTAATGAAAAGCTGAAAACAGCTGATTGTGGTACCAGTCCTGGAGATTCCCTTTGAGTCCCCAGGCCCTACTATCTCGGGGGCTGTAGTTATGTAAATTTAGGTCAAAGTCCTTGTTTAGCTTATTAGTAAAGTTTTGCATCTAACTCATTAAGCTGCTGCCCTAGTGAAGTTTACTTAACTGGCAAACTGATGTAACAAAGATCCATTGAACGTCACTCTCTTCCTGTATCATTAGTCAATTGGAAAGGGCGAAGGCAAGTTGCCCTTTTGCTAGTTCACTGGGAATGTTGCTTGGCACTTGGTTAATTCCAGATATGAGGGAAACTTTGGGGTTCTATACCTTCAACATGATAAAACTTTGCAAAATTTAAAACAATAATCCGAATTGTTATAAATGACAGTATAATGTTATTATTCCACATGCTAAGGTATATTTTTGGATCATTTAAGATAACTTCAGCCACAAAAACTAATGATTTAATTTGGGCCTATCTATATTTAGACATTAACATACACGCTGTACTAATCCAACATCCTGGTTTTCCTGTTTCATCTGCAGGCCTTCCAGCTATTACTGTCCCCGCGGGTATTTCTGAAAGAGGATTACCACTAGGACTTCAATTTATTGGCCAAGCTTTCTGTGAACAGCAGCTTCTCACTGTAGCCAAGTGGTTTGAAAAACAAATGGACTTTTCTCCCCTACTGCTTCATAAAGATCTGGAAAATTGCAGCATAGCTCCACAGCACAGTCAAACAGCATCATCGTCTTTTTGAATAAATACATTTTAAAAAATCAACTGTTTTCCTAACTAAACCTATGTACATTTTGACATGCATGGGCTTTAGCAGAATTATTCATAAACAACTGCATGATTAAATTGTATTTTTCCTAAGATAACAGATAAATTGGGCAGTATTTATAAAGGATCGATATCTGCAGCGACCCCCCGCAAGATTGGAGGCCGGGCCCCTGACCCCCACGATCAGCTGATCATGAGTATGAATGAAACATACAAGGGATCAGCTGTTAAAAAGACTGGTTCTGGTCTTTTAAACAGCTGATTGCGCATATGTTTAATTCATATGCGCTATCAGCTGTTTAAAAACAGTTGATCGACAGCAAAGTGCTGGGCTTGTGGCGGGCCTGCCTACCATCTGGGACAGGTGGCGGGGGCGGTAGTTACCCTACTGGATATCTGTTAAAAACAATATTGACCCTTTTACCAACCACACCAATCTTAAAGCAGTCTCAGTGTGGCTAGGAAAAGTTGGGGGGTCAGGTTTTTACTTACAGCTTACACCGAGCCCGTTTCGTTCTTTAGTGTTGGTGAGGTTTGTAATCATGCTGCATTTGTTTTAGAGTGGACAGTGGTCACCCTGGAGGTGGAAAGACACCTAATTTAACTTCTTGGATTATGAGTTCATCATTTGAGTCTTTCCATATGTAGATCCAATTTCAATATCTACATTTCTGAATCACTGGTCAGTTAAATATTGTTATCATTATTTGTTGTAACTAGAATATTTTTCCTTGCAGGGCCATTTCTAGGGATAGGCTACCTATGTGAACAACTAGGGCACTGAGAGGGTTGAAAGCACCATTCACAGTATTTTTTCTTTTTAAAGACAGGGATCCTTATCTGCCATAAATAAGGCTAAAAACTGCAGATTTGAATTGTCTTTCTTGGTAATTCCTAACAATATATGCATGTTTAAAATCAAACAAAACTTTCACTACAGATTCAGTTTCATTTCAGTTTACCTACCAGTATTTTACAATGTCATCCTTATTTTCACACAGTATTGTCCACTGCATCTTTACTAACCAGTATTGTATTGTAAATAAGGTATAGGCCAGTCATTTTTGGCTGTGCCATTAAATGTTGTAAAATCCTGCTTTATCAGCTAAAAAATGCAATCAAAATAAGTTTATATGGTGATAGTGATTGACATTTTCTAACTTAGTTTTTTTTTTTTTTAAGTTTCATCACCTCCACAGGCTATGTGTATATTTCACATATCCTGTTATTACAGTACAGAATGTGCCACACAATTGTTTTAACATTTTAGTTTGTGATGCAAATCCTAACTATAACTACATACACTAGTATGACATGTAGTAAACAAAATTCCCAACCATTTATATGAAGGACAATCAAAGAGAAATTATAGGCGCCTTCTTTCCTCTTATCCCATTTGTAGTTTGGAGTTTGTCTTCCTATTGGTCCCTTCACAAACTGAAGCATTAAGACAGAAGTGGACTGGAGCAGTGGGGGAGACTTTAATGGTGAACTGCAGTGGAAAAATAACCTAGGTTTGGGGGCTAGAAATGCTGCACTTAACAAATTACACAGAATTTACTGACATCGATTTGTTGGTAGTTTCATAGTAAAAATGTATCCATCAGAAAATGAAGCGAAACACGTCCATTTTCCAAAGAATTGGTGCTATGTTCCTTAGGGACTGTGAAACAGGATTATTTATTTCAACAAATCACTGTTGTTTTGTTAATTTGGTCAGTTTCAAAGGTGTCAATGTCTCAATTTAATGTTAATTAAAACATCAACCCTCAATGCATACCTTCCAACATTTCCCTTTAATAGTTACACCTATAGAAACAACATACAGACCTATGTACTAAAAGTTCTTATTGTTTGAAACCAATCAGATTTTATGTATCATTTAAAAGCTAAAATCAGATTGCTTGGGGCAAAATTAACACCATTTTTAACAATAAGAACTTTTAATACATAGGCATGATAGTACAGAGCTACAGGGAGAGGATAATGAAGCAAACCTAATCTTAGCACAGCTCTGTGCAATGTATTTCTCAAAGGTGTACCTATTTTTAAGGGGTATGTTGAAGGGTATGCATAACAATAAATTATGCCTTAAATTAAGTTGTTAAGGATGATGGGACCGTTTTAAAATTGTCCTGGTTGATGTTTGAATTGCATCACCCCATTATCAAAAAGGGCAGAAATCAATGCTACAACAATGCATGGTTAAACTACACTTTCTGTCATGCCTTACCAGACATAGTGTTCTCATAACATGTATTGCTGCGCTTAATTATGTGATTTTGTTAACACTTAGGGCTAGACCACACTGCTGCGTTTTTTGTGCTCTTGCGTTTTTTTCAGATCATCGAAAACCTCGGCAACGCACCGAAAATGCACGTTGTCGGGTGCATTGCGCATGCGTTTTCCTATACCTAATGAAGAAAACGCATGTGCAAACGCAACAAAATCGCACATGAAATCACATGCGATTCCGTGTGCGTCGCAGTGTGGCTGTGTCCTAAAGTAACTGTAAAGTTAAGGGATGCTGGATGGTCTAGTTCAACCACCAGGACAATGAAAAAAAATGTAGGGAAATATTAATTCCTGCCCTAAGGGTCAGGCCACACTATACTGGACTGCATTGCACGAAAAAGCATGCAAGTTTTTCCCTGCAATGATGTTCGTTTGTACTGAGATCTGCTCAATCGAAGCGCATGCGCAAAAAACTGATCGCATGCACTCCGATAAGCGGATCGCTGTGCACCTAGTATGGCCAGACCAAATGGTCAAACTAGTGTGCGCTTTTAAACTTCTGATCAGAGCTCACATTTAAATGCTGTGGTGTGGCCTAACCGAAAATGTTTAGTAAACAAGTAATAAATAGGTCTTCTAACCAAATTACAATAGAGAACATTTAATTCAAAAAGATAAGACAAACAATAAAATGGTTTCAAACAGGTGTCACACAAAGAAGCAGATTTCTGAATACCCTCCAACATTCCCTTTAATAAGATACACTGATGAGAAATGCATTGCACAGAGCTGTGCTAAGATCTGGTTCCCTTTTTTTTTTTATCCTTCCCCTGCTGCTCTGCACCATATTGTTACTATAAATGTACCTTTTGAATGGGAGGTGTTACTGCACAATATCCTTTAACATACACATTAACAACCCCCCCAAACTAAACCATGTGCTGTGCAGGGTCTGCTGAAATCTTTACTATAATAAAATACAATCGAAAGAAACGAAATAAACTAATTACAGGGATAAAGACATTTCAGCACTTTTCAGAGGTAATTGATGATATGTTTTAACCTGGACACAGAAAAAGCTTTAGACCTTAAAGTTTCACAGAAAACTTTTTTTTTTTTCAGTTTCAAAAAAAGTTTCAGCATACCTAGTAGAAAAAAAACAAGCACCAAAACTATATTTTATAGATATATTCAGTTTAAACAGAATTTAGCAAGCTTGCTCATTTAAAATCCATATTCACAGTTTAAGTCCGCATAAAAAGTACATTACTATTTCTAATCTAATGTAGGTGCAGTATTAATTTGTTCTGATAAATATACATGCAAATTAGACATGAGTTTGCTATTTATCCTCAGTCCCTAAGGCATGGCTATTGAGCATGTGCGATACCCTGTGGGTGCAGGAGGAGGAGCCAAGATGACAGTCCCCATGGGCCAACTTTAAAACCACATCACTGTCATTGGGTTGATGTCACTCTGAGCAAGTGTATTATGTACTAGCCCAAGTTGTTCAGTTTAGTTGTCCTTTAAAAAATAATCTTGATTAATTAAAACTGATGGCAAATATTAAAGTGGATAAAATGATCCCCTCGTGTCTTGTTCAGCATAGTTAAGATGCATTTTTTCTTCTCTCTGTCCCAACCCCCTCGCAAAACTGAGGCACAGCTAGAGTGTGGAGCATGTGCAGTAGAGATGATCTCATACAGCCAATAGCATTGACCTAGTGATTTTGTGTTAAAGTGAAAGTGAAACTGCTTTGCTATGGGAAGGTAAGCAGCACTGCGAGCTGTAATAACTGCTTGAATCAAGTAAGATTTTCTTTAATTGTAGGAGTTAGAAGGGAAGTGTGTGTGTGGGGGGGGCTTTAGAATTGATTTCTTTATGTACAGTGCTACATTGGGACTTCAGTAGCACAGAGAGAACAAACATAAGCTAACTGCAGGATTGGGTTTTAGCTGCAGGCACAGAAAAACGCTTAATCCATTTCCTGATCTTAATGCTCACCCAATTGGCCATGCAGTGACAGAGAAATAAGCTTTACTTTTATAGAATGGAGAGTTTCTACATTTAGTGTGCCAGGGGGAGGGGCTGGGTGATTGACAGTTCTTTACTGACCAGCTGTGCCCCACTCCCTTTAAAAAGTAAAATTCCCAGAGCTAAAATAGATAGGAAGGTTAGAGAAGGAAAATAAGGGCAGATTTAGGATTTGTGATCATTAATCCTAATTACTGTGTAAAAATTTGGCACAATTTACATGTCCTTTAAACATCTACTACTGGGCCTTTTATTAAAAATTACAGCTAATATTAAAAAATATACACTTAACCTGGTATATTAATGTAATTAAAAGATCATGTTAGAGTTATCATCCCCCCAAACCCAATTTTCACAACACTTACCTTTATCTACAGTGCTCCTGAGTCCTAATACCTTGAAAT
This sequence comes from Hymenochirus boettgeri, assembly GCA_019447015.1. Lineage (NCBI taxonomy): Eukaryota > Metazoa > Chordata > Amphibia > Anura > Pipidae > Hymenochirus > Hymenochirus boettgeri. The sequence goes on along the minus strand of CM033473.1, from coordinate 145,025,740 downwards.
CCTCCAGTCACTCCACTTCTCTCTACCTCCTCCTTTACTGCTTTCTGAGCTCTATGTAAGCTTGCGCAGCCTTCAAGCAGGCGTGCAGTGCAGCTGCCTTAAGTCATTGGATGTGACATCACCATCGCTGCTGTGACTGATGGCTGCAATGTGGAAGTGCAGAGAGAAGTGAGGGACCAGAGGAGTTCAAAGCTGGATATCTGGACTCAGGAGTGCTGCGGAGAAGGTAAATAAGGTTGAAAGGGGGGATTACTCTATCTGCAAAGGGTATGGGGGGTTCATTTCCTAATCTGCAAAATTTGCATTGGGGATGAACATGCCCTTTAATTGCTTTCTATAATGAGATCAAATTAATGTTGAGCCTAATTGATTGCTCTGACCCTTTACAATATTCCAGGTTTCCTATGCGGCCCACTGGGAAAATTAATTGCCCACCCCTGCTTTAAACTCTTGCCCAAACTGCACCATACCCTCAGTAATATTATTGGGAAATCTTTATATGCAAGTATACACCTCTGTGATCAAATTATATTTGTTAAACAGGAACTAAAGTCACCAGACACTATTGTCCACAATTGACAGAACACATTCACAATGGTACAACAAGTTGTGTCTCACCTCTCCCTTTGCTGTGGCTGTTAGATTATTTATGAAATTAACCTAAGGGTACTAGGGATCAGCACCCCACCCCCCCCAACCTACCTCACATGGGTTAAAGTTCCATGCAAAACTTCTAAATATACTTACAGCCCTTGTTCCCTTGGGTCTCTGCTGCTGAAGGGGAAAGATTGGAAGCGGTGTCATTGACTGGCTTAGAAGCAATATCAGACATTGCTGATAATGATCCTTTATGTTAAGTTTCAAACATATGAGGTTGAAGGTAATATTTGTTATACAGATGTGCATTCAAATCAAGTAGACACCTTTGAAACTGATCAGATGGCCCAACTCCATTTAGGCCGACAATCATACAGTGTATGGCTGCTTTGTCAGACAAAACAAACATTTGGTGGGGCCTCGTTAAAGATCCACCAGGTGAATCGGTCACCGAGGCTTGACAAAACCTCCGTTCCGTACCCATACACGGCATGACTGCCGGCTGAAATGCGTGATCATACACATTGTGCGTTGCAGGTCGGCCCCGCAATCATGTGTGTATGAAGCTGAGACCTCACAATAATGCACGCAACTTGTGCACATTGTTGTCTTATTGAGCTGTGATAGCGTATATCTGTTCTCGGAGCGCATGCATTATGCAAATATTTAGCGCATGAGAATCGCAGAGCAGGACTAAGACAAGATTGATTTTTAATCTACGGCCTGGAGTCCACATGGGCTCAGTGAAGAAACTGATTTCATACCTTTCATTTTACTCCTCAACAGTTGAAATCCCAGAAGACGATTGTTTTTTTGAAATGGGACTGACACCAGATCTACAAACAGGCTTGTCACACAGATCACAGTACTCGGACTTGGATTGAAGTTTATATGGATCCGGGCTCTGCAAATGGGCAAACTACAATATACTTTGTTTATGCATACAAATTGGGGACCTCTGGATCTAAATATATTAGATTTCCGAGTAACACACAGGATGTCTGGGATTGTTGGCATACAGTACTAGCAATGAAGTCAATGGGGGTCCAACATACTTGGAGAAGATACTGTTATTGTTGGAATCACTCTATTGAGAACCTCATCTTGGAAAATACGCTACTTAGTGCTGATTGAGCAGCAAGCTCTTTAAAAATTTCTGATACGGAAGTCAGACTTAACGCCATTGAGAAAGCTTACCCTTACTCCCTCACTTACCTCTTTCCACGGTATCCCTCTGATGACTCTGAGTACCTAACAGTTCTATGCATGGACTTCTATGACCTGACTGAGCATAGACATGGTGACTGATAAGTATGACTTGCATAGGATATATTTATGTTATATTGGACATGCTTGTGAATGTTCTTATTCATCCAGGTCATGGTATATCTGTTGTATTCAGTTTTATCAACAGGACTTAAAGTTTTGTTCTTGAAGACTTGTACAAGAATCTGTTGGCAATTACGTACCCTGGAAAATCCTAATTAAGAAGAAAATGCTTGTATGCTTTAAACCAAACAACACACTGCAACTGGTACATCCGAAAGATCCAATACCGAAACACAAGATAAACGATATCATATATGCAGTGCAGTGAAGAATGCTCTGATTTGTATGTGGGGGAGACCAAACAGCAACTGCATCAATGTATGGCCCAGCACAGAAGAGCCAATTCCTCGGGTCAGGACTCAGCCGTGTACCTGCATTTTAAGGATAAAGGACATACCTTTGAAGATTGTAATGTTAACATATTGGCAAAGGAACATGACTGGTTCAAGAGAGGTGTTAAGGAGGCCATTTATGTGAAAATAAAGAAACCAAGCCTAAATAGAGGTGGAGGGGTTCGACACCAACTGTCTGCCATGTACAATGCTGTTTTGACACCTTACCCTGGGCATTCCTATAACACCTCTTAGTCACTATCCAATCACGCCCTTAACACTTGGCTGTGGTATGCTAATTGGGATTTTACAGGGTACATAATTGCCACAGATTCTTGTACAAGTCATTCTGAATTGAGAAAGCCAGTCGTATGACTAGCGAAACGTCTTCAAGAACTAAACTTCAAGTCCAGTTGATCTAATTGAATACAACAGATATTTTATATTGGATATGGTTTGGTGAGGTTCATATTGTTCTTGCTTTTCCATCTGTGGGGGGAGGTGGGCATTCTTATTGCTCTATTTGTTAATACATTTTTGTGTGGCTCGATATACCCTTCTTTTTCTTTTATTTGTTCCAAGAATCGCAGCACAGTGCATGTCAATGTTGGTGGCCATTTTCAGAGCGCATGTGATCACCATTTCTTTGAGGATCACATGCGCTCCAATTGCGAAACATAGCGCAGATCACAGCACAAGCGGACGGTAACATGCCCATTGAACTCAAGAAGCAGAAGATCGCACTCCAAAAAAATCGTATATTTATTGTGGACCACACATCACGCAAAAACACAACGTTTCGGGGGAGTAAAGTGCCCCCTTCTTCAGGTGATACAAGTGCACTGTACTCCCCCGAAACGTTGTGTTTTTGTGTGATGTGTGGTCCACAATAAATATACGATTTTTTTGGAGAGCGATCCTCTGCTTCTTGAGTTTGCTGAAACTATCCTGGTTTAAGGGAGAACCATTTGAGGTATCTGCACCCACAGCTTGGACAAGAGTGCACCTCCACCTTTGTTCTCTGCTAACATGCCCATTGCCGTTTGCCACAACCTCAGGGCTGTATTTGTTATTGATTTGTTATTGACAAGTCTTTAATATGATCAGAAAAACACTGTTCACAGTAGTTTTTTAGATGCCAAAAATGCTTTGCAGCCGTAAAGTGGATACCAGACAATACTGTGATACCGCCCTAAGACCTATTTGGCTTATTCAATAAGAGGGGCCAAGTTTTGAATGGGCTGTTAATTTGCCTTGACCAATCAGATGTTACCCTTTGACTAGTCTACCTAAAACATTTGGTAATATCTGATTGGTTGCTGCAAATAAAGAACACAAGCAAAATTTTGCACCTCTTATTGAATTAGTTTGTTTTGATACTTGTTTGGGGTGCTTAAATGTCCCATTAAAGGCAAACCACAGCTCTAGTAGCTTTAGTGTGCCTTTAAAGGAATGGAGAAATACCCCATTTCTGTTTTGCATCATTAATAAAGAAATGACAGCAGTAGGCAGAAAAAAAAGTGTGGTCCCCAAAATACTGGTTTCAACTCTTCTATGTGCTGTTTTATAAATATATCCACAAGAGCAGGGTGGGGGTATTTGCATTGTTCTCGATCATGGTTAGCTTTAATGGATTCTTAAACAAAAGAACTCTTTATTAATTAACTACCCCCTCTAAGACGCTGCTATTTATTTACATTAGAAATAAATGATTCATTTACAAAATTAGATATAAGGATAGATAAGAGTGTTTGTACAACACGTCGGTAGGTTTTACTGTCTGTATGAAAGGACATATTGTACTCTTCCTGTGATGAAAGTAACTAAAATAAAGGAAACTCCGATAAAAATTCAGATATATTACTGAATACTAAATTTTTAGAGTTGTTTTTTGTTAAAAATAAGGCCGCGATCATACATCAATGACCGTATGGTTGTACAATAGCAAACGGTAATACTGTATATTTTATAGGCGATTGTACAATTACGATCACAATTGTAAATGTAAGATTGCAGTTGTATGACTCCTACTGTAATTTCATAATCATAATTATATGATCGCATTTGAAATTGCACCATCGTTATAAAAACAGCAATCATTAATGGAGAAATAGCAATACCGCACCTTTATAAATACCGGCCTATACCTCTGGGGTAAGTTTGCCAAGAATCATGCGCCAGCATGGAAAACTAACCTCTATCAGTATTTAGCAATACAAAGGCACCTTAACAATCATGCTGGTATTTCACAAAGTAGCTGTAAAAAGCACAATTATGGGTAATTTAAATACAGCACAGTTCATTCCTTGCAGTGTAGACATTTTGCAACATGCCTGTACTAAAACTTTCCATCAAATGAGAAGTACCTCTAAAGCAAGATCATTTCCAAACATTGTATGAAAAAAAATAAAAGGCCACAAATACCTGTAACATGTAATCTTCTTTTCAGTGCCTGTATCCCCACCCCATGAGGAATGGATGTATAAAGATAGGAGACATGCATGGTCACCAATAAAATCTAATTCTGATCACTTACATTAACATAGGATATCTTACATAGAAAATCCACAGTGTCCTTTATATAAGATGATAAGATGGCACACTCTAAACCAATGGAGCAATAATCACGTCCATCGTGGAGGCTAAAGGGCACAATATAGACCCCACCCCTGCCACAGATGGCCTACCAGATTGCTAAGCAAGATTTTCTTGTGAATCTTTGGCAGAGTGTACAAAAGAGGAGTGATGGGATTACAGTGTGAAAACCCAAAACCTCTTTAGTAATAATACCACAGCGTGTAATACTGCGCTAATCAATTTATGTAAATTACTCACCTTTCTATACACATCACTATCCACCAATTGTGACCTTATCTCATCATTGTAATATTCGGTTTCCAATATCATGATCCACCCTACATATGAGAAGGCTTGACCGTGACATCTAACCTCTAACTTGTTTAAAGCGATATGTTCAATAACCGTTAAATTATAATAAATATGATCAGGCATTGAATCCTGCATTGCAATCAACTTAAACTTATTTCATAAATGCCTGAACAGCAGAATAAGTCGTTGGAAGAAAACTTGCTCTTTACATACAGTCCCAAGTCCATTAGGGCCATATTTATAAAGGCACGAAATTGTTAAACAGCAATATCACCATAACATTTACTACAGTGTGGTATTATATGCTTATACAATCATACATATAACCGCTCGGCCATAGATTTAGGTTCACGGTCGTACTTTTATGCTATATACCGCAGTATCTGAAGTTTCTGATACCACAGGTTAGTGAATATGGCTCTTAGTTCCAATCCCACACACTCTGATTTACAATCCATTTTAAATACAGATACAGACAAACTATGATGATGAGAAGGAAATAGTGATAAAACTGCAGTATTTACTATTGTTGGTATTGGTAATAACACTGCAGTCATTAACTAAAACCAGAAAAATGCCCACACTCAAATGAACTTGCAACCAGAGTATTTACGGCTGGAGAAATGTATTGATTGTAGCTTTGTAACTATGCCAATGTTTTACTTTCCCTAAAACATAACCTTATTTTTTATGGTGTAGAAAATGTTTATGTGACAAGATAATGGTGTAACCCTATGGTCAGTGCCTTGGTTAATGTACTGCATACAGTAAACAGGGGGATGGCAGAAGAAATAGGTGTAAGCAGTTTGTTGCGTTGTGGAAAAGGGAAATGGTAAATGTTATGCCTGACCTGAATAAAGAAAAATAGAAGAAGTTATATTTGTACATTATTATTATTATGGATTTATACAGCACCAACATCTTCTGTAGCAGTTTAAAATGACATGTATACATTCATATCAGATATCACATCACCTGAGGAAGGAGACAAGTTTTCCCCCCGAAACGTTGTGATATGTTGTGTGGTCTTCAATAAAATTCAAGTTTGTTTTGGAGTGCTACCCTCGCTTTTTGCTGTTCCTTGTGACTAGATATCCATTAAAGGGTTGGATTTTTTAGAGGAGTGAGCACCCACATGTGGACGAGTGCAGAGGATCCCATTGTGAGTTTGTTTCATTCATATCAGGTCCTGTGCCGAAGAGCTTACAATCTAAGCATATTTATTTGACACATACAACCTATCAGTATGTCTTTATGATTGTGGGGGAAACCAGAGTGCCCAGAGGAAACCCACACAAGCACGGCCCTATAAAAGGGGCGTGTTGGGGATGCTATAACCACATGGAGGCTTGACCAAGCCTCCCAATAAATACATACAATACAAGGATTGTGGAAGCACTCCAATTAGGCTAATCTACAACTACATTTAGCGGAACTCAACTCAGTGTTGAAAAGGTTAATGTATGTTGACTGCAGACTTCACAGTCTTTTATAGTTCTCTATCTGAATGCAGTTACATTTAGACTTCACCTGCATTACATTTTAGATTTTTCATCCATGTTGTACCATGTTAGCCACTGATGAAAGCTATCTTGGATATATACAGAGAGTTTCAATAAAAGTTCTTATCTTTAATAATGGTGCAAATTTTGCCCCAACCAATCAGATGTTATTTGCCAATTGAAAGCTAACATTTGAATGGTTGGGGCAAAGTTAGCACCATTTTTGCGTTTGCGCTTGTGCTTTTTTCTTTAGAGATAGGGAAACACATGCGATTGAGCATAAAAATGCAGATCGCATGCGTTTGCTATTTGCAAATGGATGCGCAATCGCAACACACCTGAAATGGCACCTGAGATTTTGGTGCGTTGCTGCGATTGCAATGTTAGAAAAAAATTGCATGCGCAAACGCACCATAATTCCGCTATTGTGGCCTAGCCCTTAAGGCCCTAATTAAGTAGGTGTATTATTTAAAAGGCATGCCCACCCCCAAAACAGACTTTGGGGGTAAGGTAGGTGTGACGACCAGGTGTACAATGTAAAACCCCATAGACAATATCTGAAATTGCACTCCTAATTTTCAATTATTTCACCATATTGGCATGATCCAGCAGTATGGCAGCTCCCACATTGTTCCCTGTCATGGGTAATCACAGGGTTAAATTCATGTTCAGTTGTAAGCTCTGAGCTTCCTTTCCCATAGCCATTGCCATTTGGTGTTGTTAGCTGAACTAGCAAGAGGTCTGACTTCAAAGGGGCAAGGTGTGAAGTCCCTGTAATATACATACACTGTCACAGGCTGGTAGGCACCAGCACAGCAGGGAATCGTCTAGTAGAGAATTGAGCAGAAACCAACTGGCAGATCAAAGGTAATTCATATTCCTTAATAATTCAGGATGTAGAATTATTTCAGGTTTTCATAAATACTCTCCGTTTATCCAGTAATTAATTCTGCATTTATAGATACCTGATATAATATCATAGCCCGAACCAAACTTGGGATATTATCCTTCCTAGGCCTACAATCCATCAGAGGTGTCATATTTGGTCTTGTTCTGTTGGGTAAAATTAGTTATGGACCATCATGATATTATTTTGAATGTGACATATATGGTTCACAGATTATGGACTGGATGGGAATTGGATCCGTATACAAATCACGGACGCGGCTGCCGGTAGTCCTGAACGGCGGAGGAAAGAGGGAAGGTAAGTTACTATCAGGCACTTTCTGTCTATACAAATGTCCTATATGGACTCTGCTATCCTCCTGGTGGCCATTTTTTTGGACTTGGGGGGGGGATTACAGGAGAACCATATGGAGCTGGGATGTAAGGTAAGGATTAAACTACACTACACATTGGGGCCAGTAGTGGGGGGAATAATAGTTTTGGAGGTGGACATGCCCTTTAAAGGGGAATTGTGGTCTCCAAACAAGTTTATTTTAAATGAAAGGCCAGGTTCATACCTTTAAAACAAGTCATCAACCACCTCTCTACCTGCTGCACAGCACAAAATATGAAAAAATTACTGATCAGAAAGTTATTTCACAAGCACTAACGATTTCAAGCGCAATCCGTTAGTGCATGAGAATAGCAGCACAGTGGATGGCCACATTGTACGTGCTGCAGTCATTTTTGGAGCACATGCGATCACCATTTTTTTGTAGATCACATGTGTTCCGATTATTAGTGCGCTATTGTGTGGGTCTCCGCACGAACAGATGGTTACGAACGTCAATGCTTTTCATACATGCTGCTCTTGTCATAGTGTGGCCTCAGTCTTAAGATTATTTATGATTGGAATGTTATTTTACGACTGTGCCACAAAATTAAGTCTACTGCATAAATGACCAATACCAATCAGACCACATTGTAAAATAAAACCTGCAGCCAGTAAAAGGACATATAGCGGTATTTACATTTACAAATACCACCATTAGTGCTTATTTGGAGAGTAATACTGTGTATAACCTAGAGTATCTGTTTGCTACCCAAATCGCAATTACGTTTCTGAGTTTGGGGACGCACTGGTAAGGATGACAGGCATCCTAAAACTCAGTAGGGTAAGAGTGTTGAGTAAGTGGGTAGGCGATACTCACTACAACAGGTGGCTATGGTGGGTGAAGCTGTAACAGGAGACCAGGAGAAGGTTATATATATGATGGAGTAGGATGGCAACAGGAATCTAGAAGCAGCAACTGTAAGAGATGGGAGTATGGCAACAGGAATCCAAGAGCAGCAACTGTAGGGATGAGAACATGACAACAGGAAATACACACAACGTTTCGGGGGTTCTCCCCCTTCCTCAGGTGTAACCAGAGGAGCCAATACAGAGGAAATAACGATCGGCAACTACCTGCGACCGGTAGATAAAGGATCACTTCCTGGTGACATTGATGCACAACTCCGATTGGAGGCTGCTAGGGAAGCATACCCCCGGCCGTGAAGGGAGACAAGGGGTCTGACAAAGGGACAATATAAAGACTTAAGTTGTTATAAGTGTAAGATGTTGGGACATTCTGTATTGCTGCTAATTGCCATTTATTGGAAGAACCCATTACATATTAATGTTATACTGATTTTGTAAATAGACAGGTAGCATTGTACCACAGACAGAATGAACCAAATCCATGTGTAAGATTGTCATAGAAGGAAAAAAGTTTAATGCTTTGCTTGATTCAGGGGGTTTGGTCACTCTTGTTAAAAAGGGACACTAAACTCCCATATTTTAGAAAACCAACTATTTGCCATTCGTTGCTATTATTCACAGGGAGGTGAGAACGCTTATTCTCACCTCCCTGTGAATAATAGTACACTCGGGGGACCTGGAACTTACCTTCGCTCCGCTCGCAGCCGCTCTGTCCCGACAACGCGCGTTCTATCTTAGGCACATGCGCGCCAATACAAAATATAGGGCGCGCGATCGGGAGAGAACAGCTGTTCAGTGAAGAAGCAGCTGCGAGCGGAGCAGAGCGAAGGTAAGTTCCAGGTCCCCCGAGTGTACTATTATTCACAGGGAGGTGAGAATAAGTGTTCTCACCTCCCTGTGAATAATAGAAACAAATGGCAAATAGTGTTTTTTATGGGTTTAGTGTTCCTTTAAATCTAAAAGCAAAGCGTGGAATGAACACAATCAGGGTAATTTGCATCCATGGTAGTGCCCGTCATGGACACATTTGGTGGGTTTGGTACGCTCTCTTTTGCTTGATGTTATTTTGGGGAGAGACTTTCCTCATTTTTGGCAATTGTGGCAAAGCCAAAACATCCCTAATGAGTCAAACCTAGAATGTAAAGGTGCCCATACATGTAGTTTACCTGCCATACTTATCTTGCCACATACAATTATTTGGCAATACACTGCAGTTTGACACCCAATATCTGGTGTCTGTTGCAAATGGTTTGATCACAAGTTTTCCTTTTAAAGGAAAACTAAACCCCAAATATTAATCCATAATCTGAAATTACCCCCCTCAAACATTGCTTGTATTAAGTTAGATCAACTGGATTTAAAGTTTAGTTCTTGAAGACGTTTTGTAAGTCATCCGACTGGCTTTCTCAATATGTTGCCGACATATGATTGCAAAATGAATGGGTACAGGTGGGACCTCATGATTGAGATGGCAAGGCGGTTCCAGCAAAATTGGTTGTATGTATGTCACATAATCGGTCTGGCAGGTAAGCTGTATGTATGGGGCACCTTAACACTTCTGAGGAAAGAAACTCAAATGTTGGAAAACGTAGTGTGTTGATGGAGGTTCCCTCTGAGAGCAAAGAGTTTTCCCCATTATAACTATACTACCCCTAATGCAAACTTCCGTAGCTGCTTGGTACCCTTTGAAAGGATTGGAATAGATTTGATTGGTCCTTTAGCCTTCTAAATATATTGGTCTTAGTGGATTATGATACTCACTACCCCAAGGTCATCCTTTTAAAAGCTGCCATGGTCAAAGCCATCGTCAAAGAATTGGTACATGTTTTAGCAGGGTTGGGTTTACTAAGGAAATATTAACCGACCATGGTATCCCTTTCATGTCCAAAGTCACTAGAGAGTTGTGCCAAATATTTCTGGTAACCCAGCCACGTACCTCTGTATATTGTCCACAAATTGACAGCCTAAATTATGGGAGATCACTTTATTAAATTAACACAACATAATTCACAAAAAACACAATTTCAGAGTCCCCTTCTAAACTAAATGCGGTCTTCCTCCCCCATGGCTGATTGGTATTACCTGGCTCGATTAGCCCCAATCGCCCACTGCCCTTGCCAGCTGAGTCCTCCTGCACATCAGCTGGCATTGATTGGTATTAATTGGCCTTTTCAGCCCCAATCCTGTTTTCCTGTTTTCCACCCTTGCCAGCTGAGTCCCCCTGCACATCAGCTGGCCTTAATTGATTGACATTGCCAATCATTCTCTGCCCTTGTCAGCTGAGTCCCCCTGCACATCAGCTGGCAGAATTCACGCTCCCACCAGCTGAGTCCCCCTGCACATCAGCTGGTGTTTTGGCAGGCTAGACAATCGGGATTTTCCCTTTGTCCGTACCTACCCCAGGTGCCCCTTCTGGTTTGCCCCACCTTCTTGCAACCTGAATGCAAAGCACAGTGCTGGATCCCATACTGCATTTCCATGGCACCTCTTAACCGCTGTCTGGGGGAGGGGGAGACTGCATTCCGACCCTTATTTGTAACAAAACCCTATTCCCTTTTTCTTCAGTGACCTCCGAAGTAGTTTTCCAGACTTGTACTTTCACATCGGGATGGGAGGGTGGGAAACAAAAGAAAGGTTAGTTCTGATTTTTTCTTTTTTACAGTCACCTTATAAACCCAAAACTCCTCCACCTTTCCTCCGCCGAAACGCTTGCTCCGCCCCCCCTTTCACCTGGCTCAGGTAAGGGAATCCCTTTGTTCCCTTCCCCTATCCTGACTATTGTACCAAAATGAAGGTTTGAATGCCTGCGTGATCCTGCCCCTTATCTACGCACAGTCGCAGTTGCCTTTGCCTCTCTCCTTCCCTTTTATAAAAGTATGTTGAAAAAGGTAATAGACAAAGATGGATAAAAATGGTATTATTTCTTACCCTACCTTATGTAAGCTATCCAAGAGGTGTGCCCAACCCGCTACTGGATATTTACCATTTGAGTTGAGTGGTAGGCATCATTGATGTAGCCAAAGAAACATGGTACATGCAAAGTACTTCATACAAAAGTATAAAATAGCACATATCCCAGATGCAGGACAGAATAGCTACAGTTATGCCAGTGGTAAAGGAACATATCGAACATGATCAGCCGGCTCAAAAGCGTATAATCAAAATGGCCAAGTACTTTTACCGTCTCTGCCCTTTGCTTAATGCTTAATGAGCTTTTTATAATCTTGCACATGTGCAGGAGAGACAGCATGTGAAATGGCTTTATGCACCTGGGAAAGCTGTACTGGTCACAAAATTTATGTATTTTATTGTAAGTTCTAGTTTTATATTTATAAGCGGATTATTCCTTTCCCTCATTAGGCCTAGTCTAGTGCAGTGTTTTTTAAACTATCAGGGAGATTCAATAAAAGTTTAAAATGGTGCTAATTTTACCCCAACCAATCAGATCTTATTTAACATATGTAAGCTTATATCTGATTGGTTGGGGCAAAATTAGCACCATTTTAAACGAAAGAACTTTTATTGTATGTGTTTGACAAAACAATTTGAATATCGGCAATGTTTTGTAACTTTCCACCACATTGATTATTTCCTCATTCTGTTATAATATGGGTTTATTCAATAAAAGATCTTATCGTTTAAAATGGTGCTAATTTTGCCCCAACCAATCAGATGTTAGCTAAAAAAATGTTTACATAAGGTTCTGATTGGTTGGGGCAAAATTAGCACCATTTTAAACGATAAGAACTTTTATTGTATGTGTTTGACAAAACAATTTGAATATCGGCAATGTTTTGTAACTTTCCACCACATTGATTATTTCCTCATTCTGTTATAATATGGGGGTTATTCAATAAAAGATCTTATCGTTTAAAATGGTGCTAATTTTGCCCCAACCAATCAGATGTTAGCTAAAAAAATGTTACATAAGTTCTGATTGGTTGGGGCAAAATTAGCACCATTTTAAAGGATAAGATCTTTTATTGAATCTCCCTGATAGTCTATTAACTGTGTAAAATACTAAGAATTTCACAAGAGTTACAAGGAAACATTGCTTCTAAGCTTCTGCAAACAGATTTCTGGCATACCTGAATATCTGTAACCTGTGTTAATCTCTAAATCAACTTTTCATCAAAGGTACCGCTACACCCTACCAGGAAATCTGCCACATACCTTTAGCTTGCATGCTACATTTAACAAGGAATATTGATTTCTCTAATTGGAAGACAATATGGAATAATCTAGTTGTAATGCAAATCACTTGGCAAAATAAAAGAGGTTTAACTCTCAATCGCAGTATATCTGCCATTTGGCAACCTAATGTGGTGCACTTCATTGGGGCATATGCATTATCAGGTGACAATCGCACTTGTATGGCTACTTGGTCAGGTTATTTTACAAGCTATCTCAGCACAGCAATGAGATGAGCAACTCACAAGCGAGCAGCCATACATGCACAACTTTTGGTCTAAACAGATTAATTCCCTCTGGAGAAAAATCATGCAAAACAACCTACTTCTTACATGTTGGAACTACATTATTACTTACAGTAAAATATTTACCCCTCATATTCGGTAATTAAACAACTACATGGGTAATTAAACAAGAAATTGCAACTTCTCTCCATCGCTCCTCCAATCAAAATTTACTAGTTAAAGAACTACCATTTTAGACTGACTAATAATCACTCACCCATGTCTTTCAATGTTTCAGCTTCAAAAAGTACATTATTATGTTTATAGATGAACATGTATTTTGAATGCTTGGCCCTTTAAATACATTGTTTTCCAGGAACAAATTACATCATGTGGATTTGTTTAACAAAACTGATTTGTGCAATACGGATGTAATTATGAGCTCATTGCATTTTTCATTACAAAAGCCTTTGTATTATAAAAGTATTATAAAAGAAACTAAATTCTGTTAATTAACTGCAATAAAGAGCCCTTAAAGGCTGAACATAAAGCCTCGTACACACGTTGGATAATTGTCGCACGATGCAGCTGACGAACAAGCAATCGCACGATATTCGTACAAAATCATCAAATACATCAACGATAGTCAAAGTCCAACAACCATCGACTATTGTCTGCTTTTTCCGATGATCAGCCTGGCAGATTTGTTCTGCCAATTATCGTATATTTGTACATGGTCGGCAGATTATCGTTAACGTTCTACGAAAAAAATATATAAAAGGCGCATGCTCTGCTTTCATAATTGCGCGAAGATGCGAACGTTACGTACGAACGTCTATATCTAACGACTATCGTGGTGACTATTGTTGCCGTGTGTACAGATGTCGTTTCAATTATGAGGCTTAACGATAATGTTGTTAAATGTTCGTCGGCTTATTTTACCTAAGTATATGGCACCACACACAGATTCCTAAGTTTATGTCAGTTCAGATCTCTCACCCTGTTGATATATGTATATCTTTAGGGTGGTGCCTACACAATGTGCTCTGCTTGTGTATATTGGCACCGTATCATCATTTTACTGACTTTATTTTTTGCACCTTAGTTAGGTGACTTATAATTGACAACATGCCTCATGACAAACCCTTGGACGCCACTCAAACATATATTTGCATACACATATAAGGATGTACTAAGACATACAGATCAACACATAAAAACATATATACACATAAACTGGGATGGAGTCTTACGAGTCAGGCCTAACTTGAGGGACTTTATAGTAATAACGCTGTGGTATTATTTCAAAAGGGTTACTATACATATAAACGTGGGCCATACGTATAATTCCCATACAGCCCATAAAAAGACTGACCCATTAGAACGGCCTATACGGCTTTAGATGTAAACCATATCTATGCATTCACAGTATACAATAGTCATTTTATGCAATATTAACCACAACGGAAAATATGCATTTCAAACTTATCAGGCATTTACAAACTTAGCCGTGAAGAACGGCGGTCATATTATACGATACCCGTCCCTGACATATAGAAGCACATAACACCAAGACATGGATGTTCACAAGGCCGAGGGTCCTAATCGTTATAGAAGATTCCACAAGGTTCCCAAACGAGCCTGAAACTCAGCTACCATCCCAGAAAAGAAAACGGCGATGCGCGTTTCATCACGATCCATGTGACTTCGTCAGGGCATAACGAAATGTGCGCTCTTAGATCTTTAAGTAAATGGATGTGCTCAGCGTCACTACAAATTCAAATTCAAATGCAACTTTATTGTACAAAGAGACAGTGACCTAAAGCAAACGGTGCTTTCCATGCAAAGAACCCACTACACATAAAAATCCAATGATACAAATACTTTAAAAACAAGTATGTTAATATGTAATCTGTATGTAATCCTACTTAACTCATTATCATGCCAACGTATTTTCTACTACTCATTAATAGAAGGAGAAGGGAGGGAGGAGGGGAAAGTTTAATGAAAAAATATTTTTATTATTTTTATGTTTATGAGTCAAATAGATTTTGTAGAAAAACCTGTATATCGAAATGTTCGTCGGCTGCATCGTATGAAAATTATCCAACGTGTGTACGAGGCTTTAGGCAGTCAGAAGCTTAAAGGCGCAGCAATTGCCATAAGCAGCAAAACCATTGGAACCTTGAAGGAGAATGAAACCTAAAATATAAAGGCAGCTCCACAGATCCTATAATTGTCACTTAGTGAAACCATTGTCTTTGAAATCAGCCTCTTAGTATAGGAATTTGCAGAATGGAGTAACTCACACAGGGCTGGTGGGCAGAAACAATAACACACAGGAACTGTAGAGCAGAAAACACTGAAAGTACCAGGAGGACAGGGGAAACTTGACAAAATAACACAGACAAAAAATGACAACATAGCAGGAGGGTAGGAAAATGGTGGCAGGAGCTAGAAGGCTAGCAGTAGAATGGGGGGAAATGCTAAAAAAATAGCTGGAGGGAAGTAAAAAACAACGCAATAGCAGGGTAGGAAAAATACACAGGAGCAGAAAGGCAGAAAGATGGATGCAGAAAAATTACACAAGAGTCATTGTCAGAAAAATATGTATGATTTAATAATGCTGCAGATTCACACAGTAACCCTAAAATTATAGTATGGCTACTAGGAATGTGCAAATTGGTGAATGATGCTCTCTGCACCTCCCAGTGTGTTCTGCAAACTGAATATTTTTTAAAGGGCATGTAAACCCCTCTTACAAAAGTTTAGTATCTAATAGAACACCCCCCAAAAGCTAAGATCCGTTTTACTTACAGTTTGGAAAGATGTTCACCCACTGTGTAAGAAGCCTTACAAACCACCGATCCAGCACTGCTTAGCCCACGCCTCTGCTGCTGGTGCATGTGCCCTTAACGCGCCTGAGCAGCAGAGGTTCCTTAGGTATTGGCCGTCAACCATTGGCTGTGACGTCACCATCACGGCCATGACTGACGGACGATACCAGGAAGAAGCGGTGAGCTGCAGTGTATTGGTGGTTTGTAAGGCTTCTTACACAGCGGGGGAACATCTTTCCAAAAAAAGTAGCTTTTGGGGGTTTTCTATTAGATACTACATTTTTGTAAAAGGGGGGAACATGCCCTTTAATGAACATATTTATGCATCACAGGAGTTAGGAAGTGGGGGTGAGATCACACATGTGCAGAAAATGTTATGAAGGCATAGTTACATGAACTTTAACTTTGGGAACAAGCACAACTTTAGGTGGTCTCCTAGAGGAAATGGAAGGGCACATGACTGGAGTCTTCCATACCGAGAAGATTTTTCTCCCCTAGACCAGCGAACACCCAGGGACAGATTTATGCTTTTTTTCTCCCCTAGGCCAGCTTGACTCCTATCGAGTTTAACACGAGCAGCATGTTTTTGTACAAGTAACGTTTTCTTAGCATTTACCACGTGTATTCTAAATGGTCAATGGCTAAACATCTGGATCCGCTCGGCAAACGTTACAATGCCATTCATGTGAAAATTGGCTAAAATAAACAGCTAGGCAGAAAAAATGCAAATTAGTCCAGCTGCATTAATTATATTTAATAAGAATGTTCTCCAATCCCTGGTCTGATAACCCTAGTCTAGGGGTGGGGTCATTGGCTTTGTTGGGCAGCTCAGTGGGAGTGACACTGGTCACTGTCCCTTTGCTTCTTTCTCAGTACAGACTGATGGTGTGGGAGGGAGTCACATCTCCAATGTAATAGGCCGATAGCAGTTCCTTCTGCATTGTGATTCACTGTAAAACTTTTGTGTGACCATAAAGCCATCCATTAGCTGGCACTAAAAAATCTTCCATTATTGTGTTTTTTGAGATACCTGTGCAGCCGCTGCCAAAATCCATCTTTAAGTCACCACAATCGTTTTTTTTATTACTGCAAGTATTTAGTGTAGGAGCCAGCAGTGGATTTCCCTGTAAATACCTTAGGCTTCTATATAGTGCAGTTTAAATAGGATTGGGACCTCATATCTGAAGGCCAGGCTTGTCATAAGGTGCATTAAGTTCCCCAAAGTGCGGCTTTCCCATAAGAGCCCTAAATTAAAGACTTGGATAAAATTAATAAACAACGATCTCTCTCTGATCAATATGATATACAAACACAGAGGATGCGAAGACAAATTTAAGAAAATATGGACAGTTTGGATGGACACTATTTCCGCTTAATATTATACCCTAACCTCTACGTGATATTTGAGAGATATGGATGTGAATGGCTGAGGCGCGGGCGATGGGCGACTGGATGACGAATCACTTGGTATATGATGCTTCCAGGTACTTCTTTTGACAAGACTACTGTTGTTTTTGTTAATAAAAGTTAAGGTTTTATTGTATTTTTTCTCCAATACTACAATTTGTGAATGTTTCCTACCTACAATTATCTATAATGCTACAAATGCTGTATCATCATTGTGAACTGTTAAATATTCATGCATTTGAAATAAATAAAACTAATTTAAAAAAAAAAAAAATCCGCACAGTACAAAACTAGTGTCCATCACCATTCAGCATTACTCTTCTGGTGTTTTTTTAATGATCCCCCATATACATCACCACTTTGGGAGGGAGGGGGAATCAGGATCACTCCTCATGCCTATTTACTGGAACACAGATAGGTTCTATTAAAAGTGAGCACTGCATCCCTAAAACAACAAATAGGCATAATATATGAGTTTTTATAGTTCAGACAAAATGAAATAATCTACTATATGGATTGTATTAAAATTGCTTTTAAACTGTGAGATACAAGGCATGTCCATTCACTGCTTTACTTCCCTCTACATTAGGAGCTGACAGTGTAACCAGTTGGAAGATTAGTTACTATCAGTGAGATACATGGCAGGTTCATTCACTGCTTTCCTTCTCCCTACAGCCATGAATGTAGTGCCTCTTCAAAGTCCAGGAAACTAAAGTGTAGGAGCTGTCTTCCTGTCCAAAATGTTGCTGCCTCTGTTGTGTCCTCTCAGTTACCCTCCCAGGCTGGACTTAATGCAGCGTAAAACCCTTTCAATATATTGTAATATTGTAATATTGTATTCCCACCCTCCACCGCTATATTGCCAAAAATTGTTTGCAAACTCTACTTACAGAACCTCGCTCCCGCAACATTCTGTATTACTGGTAGCCTCTCAGCCAATTACAGCTGCGGCTGCTGGTCCAGCCCTCTGCTTGTAGTTCTGGCAGGCAGGGGAGCCGGACCACAACGGTGCTGGATGGAGTAGCTGTAAGTAGAGTTTGCAACCGATTTTTATAGTGGCAATATAGCGGTTGGGGGTGGGAGGGCATGCAGTACAATATATTAAAAGTTTTTACTGAGGGTGGAGATGCCCTTTAAGAGATGCATTGTCACTCAACAATTACTGCAGTAAGCAATTCATGTTTTAGTAAAAACTGAGAACATCAGCCATGCCGTCCCAGTAGATCTTGGCGCCCTAGGCTATGGCCTATGTGGCCTTATGAGAAATCCGCATTGCGAACACCTCTTACAAAATGCCTCTCTAATTGAATTTTATTAAGAGTGCAGAAATGTATCTAAAAAGCTATGTGCTTCATTGAGATATTTGTACCTGTGCCCTTCTCCCATGTCAGAAAAATATACCCTAGGCTGGTCTGGCAAGGGGTAAAGAGAAGCTGGTCTTAAGGGTGAGGAAAATGGGGTAAAGGAAGGAGGAAAAAGTGGAGCCAATTATTGGGGGGGTTTAAAAAAAAAAAGAGACAGGATGGAAAATAAGGAAATGAAGAGGGGGAGAAACCATAAGCTAGCATTAAGATAGGAATAGATATGCCGGGCGGGTAAGAAAAAGGGAGTAAATGAGGAAGAGTGGGTGAAAGTAACCCTTGAATAACCTGGTTACGGTTAAGGCAATATGAAAACATGCTGACCCTAAAACGCCATGCCACCCAAGACCACATGACCTAGGTGGCCTTGTTGGAAATCCAGCTATGCAGATCCAAACCTTTTTCCTATGGATTGCCATGAATTTAACATTAATAAAACAAGATAACTAGAGGAATACAGCTATGTGTAAAAATCAAAATGCTCCAACTACATTATTGAGAACTGAGCCTAGTCTTTACCGTCTAATTTTACCAATAAAGATACAGAAAACCAAAACCAAAACTACAGTTCAAATGGCAGTTAGTATCAGCAGAGTTTGCCAGGTTTTAAATAAAAAAAAGTCATTGTTGATTAAAACAAAGACATCACCTTTTTATTTTTTTGTTTAAACTTATAACAGGCACAACAAGAAAAATTCCATGACTTTTAATAGATTAATAAACCTAGCTGCATACGTATTATTTACAAAGCATTACGTGCCATTCTGTTTAATTTTTCCTGTTTGACAATGGTTTGAAAGGTGACACGCATCAAGAAAGTATGAGCTTGTGACCTTGGTTATCGCCAGACATTTGAAGAGTTTCCATATTAAGTTGAGAAAAAATGCTTACATTAATATTTTATCTAATTCATTTGGGTTTGCTATAGACATTGTTTTAAAAATGTGGGTGGTCTTTGTAATGTGGTTGCAGCTTATCTATAAATTATTTTTTAGATTTTGTGTATGCACACAGCTCCGTAGGCCTGTGCAAGCAAGCTAAAATGGAGTGCACACAAAAATCTGGGTGAATATACAGTAGGTAATTGTTTAAAATAGAGGATGACAGCAGTAAATTTTCACCTTGTGTATTCCTCGTCTCAAGGGGGATACTAAAACCACAAAGGGAAGCCAGAATAAAACATATTTAGCCAGGTTAAAATATATCCAATTTATTACAAAATTCTATCATGAATACATAAAAATTATATAATAAAAACAGATCATGAAATTTAATAAGCAGAATGTAAATAAAAGGGAAGGAGAGAGGCAAAGGCAACAGCGACTGAGCGTAGATAAGGGGCAGGATCACGCAGGCATTCAAACCTCCATTTTAGCTACAATAGTCAGGATAGGGGAAGGGAACAAAAGGATTCCCTTACCTGAGACAGGTGAAAGAGGGGGCGGAGCAAGCGTTTCGGCGGGAAAAAAGGGGGAGGAGTTTTAGGTATATAAGGTGACTGTAAAAAAAAGAAAAAATCAGAGCTAACCTTCGGCAGGGCAATTAAAAAGAAGCTGGATAAGGAGATTGTGTCAGGTAGAATGGTGGGTCCATTCAAGGAAACCCCATTAAAGGATTTGGTTATTTCACCATTGGGGTTAGTGCCTAAAAAAGGGGAAGGGAAGTTTAGGATGATTCAGCATTTGTCTTATCCAGAGGGTTTATCCGTTAATGACGCACTAGATCTGGAGCAATGTACAGTTCATTATCAAAGTTTTGTTAATGAACTTTTTGATAATGAAAGTTTTGATATCTATCTTAGCCCTCATGGCTAAGATAGATATAGAATCAGCATTTAGGTTGTTACCATTCCATCCAAAAAGCTTCAAATTAATGGGATGCAAATTTCAAGGGGAATACTACATTGACAAATGTTTGCCAATGGGATGCTCAATTACTTGTGCCTTTTTTGAAAAATTTAGCACCTTTATTCATTGGTGTGTTTCATACAAGACAGGGCTTTCATCGGTAGCACACTATCTAGATGATTTTTTGTTTGTTGGGCCTCCAGGGACGGATGAGTGTAGTACACTATTGCAAACCATGTTAGAAATTTGTGGGGATTTGGGGGTCCCCATCGCGCAAGATAAGACAGTTTACCCTTCACACATTATTTCATTTTTGGGTATTGAAATTGATTCAATAACGAGGTCAGTGAGGTTACCAAAAGAGAAAGTGTGGGCAGCTAGGAGCAAAGTTAAAGATGCGCTGGAAAGAAGAAAGATAAAGCTGAAGGAAATTCAGTCATTATTAGGTACTCTCAACTTTGCTTGCAATGTGATACCTATGGGTAGAATATTCAACAGAAGGCTCGAACGGGCGACAAGGAATACTAAAAACTCACATCATAGGATCACATTGTCGACAGAGTTGAAAGCGGATTTAAAGATATGGGATGTTTTTCTGGCTCATTTTAATGGGAAAAGGAACTGGTTACACCCCCCAAAATCAAACCATCAATTACAATTGTTCACAGATGCATCAGGTTCAATAGGTTTTGGAGCTTTCTTTAAAGGTGTGCGGGGAAGTGGCCCGAAACGTGGAAAGATAGCGCTTTCATAAGGAATTTGGCATTATTGGAACCTTTTCCAATAATAGTAGCGCTAGAACTATGTGCAGAACAGTTAGATAACCAGGCAGTAATATTTTGGACAGATAATATGAGCGTGGTATATGCCATAAATAACTTATCATCAACATATGTGGAGTAAGAGGAACAAAACAGCGCTACTCACAGAGGTGTGGAAAAAATAAAATCCAAGGTTAATTCACATCACTTTAAAAACATGGATACATGGTGCCAGTTCACCTGCCTGACGCGTTTTTGTGGGTGTGTCCCACTTCATCAACATGTCTGTCGGTTATTACTCTACTGAGAAAGCTAGTTTTAAAATGTATGCAATTTAACATTTCATTTAAAGCGAGGCATGTTCCAGGACTTGTTAATTCCGTGGCTGACGCTTTGTCTAGGGCTAAGTTGGACACATTTTTTCAACTAGCTCCTTCAGCTGACAAGCAAGGTCTTATCTGTCCTTCTTACCTTTGGCAGCTTATCTCCCTGGCTTAAAAGGTCTTATTAAGAATTCTTTGGCACCTGGGACATGGAAAGCGTACAGTCAGGCTTGGGAAATCTGGAACGAGTGTGCAGAAAAAAATTCATCAAAAATACCCTATATTACATCTTTTGAGCAGTATGAGGTTAAGGGGGGATTCAAGGGCAAAAGCAGGCACCATGTTAGCGGGTATAGCATTTTTTAGTAGTATGGTAAACGGGACCCCACTAACACTTTCATAGTAAAAAGGATAATGAAGGGGTGGAAAAGATCGGTTTCTCAAGTCAGGGATCAGAGGCTGCCAATAACCCAAAGTGACATGGCGAGGCTAGTAGGGGCTTTAAGGAAAGTATGTTCATCTTATTATGAATATGTTTTGTTTAGAACAGCATTTATTGCAGCATTTGCGGGTGCCTTTAGAATTTCGGAATTGGTGGCTACATCAAAGAATTCATTATCCAGCTAGGAATGTGGTGATAAGTGGTGATAAAATAGCGCATCTAATACAAAGGTCTAAATGTGATCAGGAGGGAAGAGGGCAATGGATTTACTTGCACAAAAGTTACAATTCTATTTGCCCGGTTAAAGCAGTAAAGAAATTTATTTCAATTCGCCCCAGTTCTTTAGGCTCATTCTGGGTCCACAAGGATCTAACAGCATTGTCAAAATTTCAATTTAGATCAGTACTTGGGAAGGCCCTAGACAGCAGGTTTTGACAGTAGTAAATACGGGACTCATTCATTTCGTATTGGGGCGGCGACAGTGGCAGCCATGGAGGGGAGGTCAGCAAGGGAAATAAAAGGGTTGGGTAGATGGAAATCTGAAGCATATAAGAAATACATAAGATTACCTGTTGTTAACTATTAAACATTTATTATTACAGAAAATAGAAAACTGAAGTACCCGCTGAGAGTCTTTATCATTGGTCACTCGTTTATACATTGGGCCAGTAAATGGGCCGAGAGAAGACCGCAGGGATCTCAGCTGGGCTTCAGGAAGGACATTATGAAGGTTCATTGGTTAGGAAGGAGAGGTTTGAAATGGAGACAGATGAGGTCACTATTAGAAGATGCAGCTGCCAGATGGGGCCAACCGGACATATGGATTTTACATGCCGGGGGCAATGATTTAGTGCAAGAGAAATCTTTGGACCTAATGTTGGACATGCAAGCAGAGTTAGCTAGATGTAAAGCCATTTGGAAAGGCCTGAAGATAGTTTGGTCATGCATAACCCCAAGGCTGAGTTGGAGAGGGGCAAGGTCAGCAGCAGCCATAGACAAGGCAAGAAAGAAAGTTAACAAGGCAATGACTTCATTTATGCACTCATTGAGTGGAGAAGTTATTGAGCATCTGGACATCGTTTTTAAATGTAATGGTTTGTTTAGGGTGGATGGTGTGCATTTATCGGATGATGTTTTGGAAAAAACATTTTAGTTGAATTTTGGTCGCGGAATGCGGTCTCTCCCTCCCCCACCCCCAGACAGTGCTTATGAGGTGCCATGGAAATGCAGTATGGGATCCTACCGGCAGCACTGTGCATTGCATTCAGGTTGCAAGAAGGTGGGGCAAACCAGAAGGGGCACCTGGGGAAGTACGGACAAAGGGAAAATCCCGATTGTCTAGACCGCCAAAACACCAGCTGATGTGCAGGGGGACTCAGCTGGTGGGAGTGCGAATTATGCCAGCTGATGTGCAGGGGGACTCAGCTGGGAAGGGCGGAGAATGATTGGCAATGTCAATCAATTAAGGCTAGCTGATGTGCAGGGGGACTCAGCTGGCAAGGACGGAAAATGGGATTGGGGCTGAACAGGCCAGTTAATACCAATCAATGCCAGCTGATGTGCAGGGGGACTCAGCTGGAAAGGGCGGCGGGCGATTGGGGCTAATCGAGCCAGGTAATACCAATCAGCCATGGGGGAGGAAGACCGCATTTAGTTTAGAAGGGGACTCTGAAATTGTGTTTTTTGTGAATTATGTTGTGTTAATTTAAGAAAGTGACCTCCCATAATTTTTGCCACGAAAAAAGTTGTGCCGTGTGTTTTTTATTTTTAAGGTTGGATGTCTATCTATGTTTTTCACTGAAGAAAAAGGGAATAGGGTTTTGTTACAACTAAGGGTCGTTACCGCCATCAATGTAGCTGAATCCGGCTGCTGCACGCTGTGTAAGTCCTGTGGCACTGAGTAGTGATGTCCTCCGGCAAATCCACAGGACTTGCACAGCGTGCGGCCACCGGATTTAGCTACATTTGCGGCAGCCAGATTCTCTTGGGGGAGGGAGGGGGGGGGTCTCTCCACTGCAGGCTTAATTTGCCTTTTAACAGCAGAATTCCTATACAGATGTTTGGAAACTACAACTCCCAGCATACTTTAGTCGCTGGGAGTTGTAGTTTTCAAACATTTGTATGTGAATTCTGCTATTTAAAGGGCAAAACAATACTAAACAATACTGAATCAGAAGGCAGTAGTGGTCATAATTTCTACCCTTGGCTTATACTCGAGTCCACCAATTTTTCCTAATTTTTCAGGTTAAAACAAGTACCACGGCTTATACTCGGGTCGACTTATACTCGAGTATATAGGTACTGATAATATAGGTAAAAAAATTCATTGATTGCAGCCTACGTTGCTCATATATCAGTACTCTATGTGCAGTCTGTCAGGACCTGTCAGAAGATGCGTAGGAGGAGCGACAGATCAGGTAAGTTCTGTAACTTCATTCCCAGCTCCTAAACATTTAATTGAAGAACGGGAGGTAAGACATAGCTCCTTTACCTCCTGTTCTTCAGTAAAACTGAATACCCAACGGTTGTTTTTCCAGTGGGGATACCCTTTAAATTAGCATAGCGATGTACAAGCAAAAAAAAAAAGAAACATTTTTTTTAAAAAAATGGAAACAAAGCTGAACAATGTAAACATGGTCAAAATGTACAAAATAGCACATAGGGCCCTATTTATAAAAGATCGGTATCATTATCATAAAATACCGATCGTTATCGTAAAATAACGACCGTTATTTACCGATAACGACCAGTATTTACTGATATCGTTAAATATCGGTCGTTATCGGTAAATACCGGTCGTTATCGGTAAAAAACGGTCGTTATTTTACGATAACGATCGGTATTTTACGATAACGATACCGATCTTTTATAAATAGGGCCCATAATGACATATTTATACTTATACAAAAATAAAATCTAAAAAGTTTGAAATATTGACTGAAGGAGCAAATACCCTTCCCACAATTACTGACAAAAAAAAGCAGGTGTAGAGAGGAGCAGGCAATGAATAATAAAAGAAGTGCGTGCACCTGCAGCAGGGAAATATTGTAACCAGACACCCTGGTTAATCATGCATAATACACGAAAGCACATCTCTCTGTAGCTGCTCTATTGGAAAAACCCACACTGTTGCCTAGCAAATAAGGAAGAATCTTTTAAAAATTAGAAAAAAGTACCACTGTTCTAGATCCGAATTTGAGAGATTTTAAAGGGTATCTATACTTCCACTATACCTTTAGATAGTGTAATGGTTCCCTACTACAACACATTTTTCAGATTTAAAATCCGAGCTGTAGAATCTCAGAAATCTTAATTTTAAATAACAGCATGTACAGACCTGTCACTCAAACCAGGTATGCTAATTTGTGTCCCAAAGACTATTAGACCGATGCACCGAGCACCGCTATCGGCAACCAGGTGCAAACAGGCGCTCAGAACATCGCTACCTGGCGCTGTTCGATTCCGACACTTTCAACGCCAGCTATTAGCTGGCGTTGAAAGTGCCGCAATAAAATGCCTCTTTCAGGATATAACATCGCTTGCTGCGGCTGCGCTGTTAACTTTCGCATTAGCCACGCAGCCGCCGCAAGGAAGGAGTTTCAGTCACGCTAACCGATATAACATCGGTTAGCGTGACTAAAACTCCAAAACAGGAGTGATGCGCCCGTTGGTGCATCGCCCCCTATATCTGTTGTATTCAATTAGATCAACTGGACTTGAATTGTAGTTCTTGAAGACATTTCACTATTCATCCGACTGGCTTTCTCAATTCAGAATGACTTGTACAAGAATCTGTGGCAATTATGTACCCTGGAAAATCCCAATTAGCATATCACAGCCAATTGTTAAGAGCGTAATTGGATAGTGGCTAAGAGGTGTTATAGGAACGCCCAGGGTAAGGTGTCAAAACAGCATTGTGCATGGCAGACAGTTAGTGTTGAACCCCCCCACCTCTATTTAGGCTTAGTTTCTTTATTTTCACATAAATGGCCTCCTTGACACCTCTCTTGAACCAGTCACGTTCCTTTGCCAATATGTTAACATTACAATCTTCAAAGGTATGTCCTTTATCCTTAAGATGCAGGTACACGGCTGAGTCCTGACCCGAGGAATTGGCTCTTCTGTGCTGGGCCATACGTTAATGCAGTTGCTGTTTGGTCTCCCCCACATACAAATCAGAGCATTCTTCACTGCACTGCACTTCGTATATGGTCGCTTTTTTTTGTGTTTCGGTATTGGGTGTTTCGGATGTACCAATTGCTGCCTTAGTGTGTTGTTCGGTTTAAAGCAGACAGGGATACGGTGTTTTTTGAAAATTCTTCTTAATTTCTCGGAAACCCCTGCTACATATGGAATGACCATGTTCTTTCTCTTGTCTTGCTTTTCCCTTTCACTGTTGGTATACGTGTTCTTTTCTTTCCTTCTAGAGGTGGGGGGGTTCGACACCAACTGTCTGCCATGTACAATGCTGTTTTGACACCTTACCCTGGGTGTTCCTATAACACCTCTTAGCCACTATGCAAGCACGCCCTTAACACCTGGCTGTGATATGCTAATTAGGATTTTCCAGGGTACATAATTGCCACAGATTCTTGTACAAGTCATTCTGAATTGAGAAAGCCAGTCAGATGACTAGCGAAACGTCTTCAAGATCTAAACTTCAAGTCCAGTTGATCTAATTGAATACAACAGATATACCATGACCTGGATGAATGAGAACCTTCACAAGCATGTCCCAAAGACTATTATGAGAGTGCACAAACCTTTAAATAACAGAATGTGGAACACTGTGTACAACGATGCCAGAAGGGGAAAATAAGCTAATAACACTCCAATAAGAACCCAAAGTGGATCCAAAAAAAGACCCCTTAAACATAGGCACACCCACTTGTATCCGATTTCAATAAAAGATACGCTTGGTTAGATTCACATTCAAAGTGAGCTTTAATAAATAATGTGAAAAACACTAAATGCTAAAATGCAAATGCTATAATATATAATATTAAAGGGCATCTATACCAAAAAAATAGGTTATTTTAAATTGACCCTAAGTGGAAACTATAATTCTTTCAACCAACACTGTATAATTTTTTTGTTGATCTGCCCCCTATTTCTTTAGATATCCAATCTAAAACTTCTTATATTTCAGCTGTTAACCAAGTTCCTTGCTCTCAAAAACTATTCTTCTGTGAGTAGTTTTAGTGTAGCTGGAATGGTGACAGAGTTTTGACAGTTGGAATGCTGTATGCTGTGTGCAGGCTTGACAGTTGGTTTGTGGGGGAAAAGTCAGGTCGGATGGAAGTGGGAGTGGTTAAAAGAGGGAGGGGGAATACTGTTCCTAAACAAAATGTGTGCTGGATTGAAGGTATGCAGCAACACACACAAATCAGAGTAAGTGCTACTTACATGTATTCAATTATAGATTAAAATGAGGCAAAGTAATTTTTTCAGTATAGTGTCCCTTTAAATAATCACCAATTATACTTATTGTGTGTTATAAACAATCAGTCAGGCATTCCCGACTACCAGTTGTATGTCCAGTATGTCCAACCCTGTTACAAGTTTTCCCCTGTGTATCCAGGAAAATCCTTGCCAATCCGCACAGTCCCAAGGCCAGTGTTCAGTTTGAACTAACCACCAGTAAGTTTTGACTTACTGGTGGTTAGTTAGTGGGAGATTTTAGACCTTTCTCAAGCTATGAGCTTGAGAAAGATTCAAGACACAGACTGAAACTTCGCTATCTGTTTACTGCACATGAAATAAAGTTGAAATATCTGCACAAGTTCTGTGAGTGCTCTGTAATTTACTCTATGGTTGGATATATATCTATCTATCTATCTATCTATCTATCTATCTATCTATCTATCTATCTATCTATCTATCTATCTATCTATTGGAGTGTGTAACAGGAGGCCACTTACAGGAGCCCCCCCTGCATGTCTCATTGCTTGTTAGAAGGGAGAAGTGTCTCACACAGCAGCAGCTCCTCCCACCCCCACCCACTATCAGCAGTGTTAGGAAGATATGTTAATGAGCTGTATAGTGTCTGGCTGTGAAAGCTACTTAATATGTAAATGAATGTATCCAGTGTTGGCTGAATTACAAGTGCGCAGTGACTAAGGGAGGGGGGGCAGTAAGAAGCAGTTACTAAACATTGAAAATTCACTAACAAATCAGGCACGGGCACACATTTAAGTAACATCATTTTACTGCCCTAACATTGTACTTTCAGATTATAAAAAGTTGTTTCAGTGAGTATAGTGACCCTTTAATGGTTATTAGACTGGAAGTATTTAAAATAAATTATTTTTTTCTAGTCCTAATGTAATAGCTTTTCTCTACTTCTCTGTTAAGTTGCATTTACTGTTTCTACATGTACATAAATGAGAAAGTATATTCTTGAATTAAAGGGTATGTCCACCCCAAACAAAAATGTACAATTAATCTAATCATAATCCCAAACCTAGACATTGCAAGGTTTAAACCATTTTACGAGGCTCCTGCTGCTGTGCATGTAAAAGGCACGGAGCAGCAGCAGAAGACAGCCGAGGGAATGAGCGCTGGTAAATATGCTTAGAACCCACGCAGAATCTAAATTTTAGTTTGGGAGTCAAATGGACTTTGCTTTAAGTAGGGTTCCATGCTGTTGCCAGTACAAATCACAGCCCATGTAGTCTTCAAAGAGTCTGTTTTTTTTGAGTATGTGCACCTATTGCTCAGTCCCCCTGACCACACTATTCACTGTATCATTGAATTTTCAATAAATATTGAACAACAAGCAAAATAAGGATGGTACTGGGATTGTTATCTGTATTTTATGATGTCAGTAAATGTACGTTATTTGCATATTTGTGATACATTGCCATTATAAAAAAGGACCTTTAGACACATACTTATTTAGTGGTAGAACACATTTGTGGTGAATATTAAAGGAATAGTTCACACAAAAATGTAACTATTCCTTTAAAGTAGTGAAGACTGTAAGGTAAAGGACTTATTCCTTACCTTCGATTCTTCAATCACTTGACCAGGATCCAGGATGGAAGGTGAGTATATTTACCTCGCTCACGATCCACTGCAGCTCATTTGACAAGACCTAACCGCTTCCTGGTTTAGTTTAACCGTAGGGCGACTGCACGATAATGCACGCTATAGTATACTAAACCAGGAAGCGGTCAGCATTTTTCTTAGGTGCAGCATTTTTACTTAGGTGCTGAGGATCATGCGCAAGGTAAATATACTCACCTTCCATCCTGGATCCTGGTTAAGTGATTGAAGAATGGAAGGCAAGGAATAGGTCCTTTCCCTCCCGGTCTTCAATCACTACTTTAAAGGAATATTTCACTTTTTGTGTGAACTATTCCTCTAACTACTTGGTATATGCTGTATTCACCCCGCAGTATTGTAAGACAGACATGAAATACCACTGTCAGTTGATAATTTATGGCTGTGTCATAAAATGCAGATGCGGTTTGTAAGAACTTGTGGTATCAAAATGACCAATGCCAAAGGTTTATAAACACTCCCTAATGTCTTTTCCACTCATTCCTAAATTCATTTAATATACTGTATTTACCCCTGAATTTACTTATAGCCTATAAAAACATTTAATTACCATAAATGTTTAAATGATGGACTAGGAAAACTCTCCACACAGAAACCTTGTGTCATTTTTTATTGGGCTGTAAAATATAAAACTATATTTAAAAAAGAGAAGTACAAAATAAAAGACATCTGAACTTGAAAAAAATGTATTTCATGGAGGTATCACCATTGGCCAATCAAAAAAAAAATAAAGGCAGCTATATAAGAACAACATTTCTAATACATCTTCTTACCAATTAGAAGAACACATCAGTATGCATGCTGCAGAATCTCTAGTACACCCTCTAGGACGCTTATTACCATGTGTAGACCAAGAGTGCTGATAATCCCCTAGCTTTCCTCTGGAGAAGGAGAGTAACAGACTCACATAACGATTACATGAGTGTTTCTGTCACTCACTCCACTCCAATAAGCTCTGGAATTGTTGTGCTCACCTCACTCTAATAAAAGAAATGCATTTCAGGGAGATTGTACTGTATGTAATTTCAGGGATCTGCTATCAATATTAGGAGACTCCCTGAACTTCAGAGAGAGGTGGGATGCCTGCCCAAATGTTCTAAATTAGTAAATCAGAAATTCAAACTGACATGTGGGCAGTTCAGCAATATCTCTTCCTGCTTGAACACTTCCTGTTTTCAGCAATGTGACCAGCTTGTAGTCTTCCTGATTTCCCCAGCATTAAGTCTTAACTGAGCATGCTTCTCCCACGGGGTATAGGGGCGGGGCAAAAGTCAGGTGATGTCACTCAACCTACTGGAAGCAGGAAGTTTGAAGATTCACCCCAATGTAATTTCTCACAGGCTCCAGCCAGAGATGTGATTGTCGGCTCATTTTAAAAGCAATACTGCAGGCTTTTATTTAACCCTAAATTATTTTGAGACCACTGTTGCACTTTAAAGTCGTGCTAACCAATGCTGAATCAGTTAACACGACTTTAACTCCTTTAAAGTACACTGTGGCTCTGGGTAAATGAGCCCAAATTTATTTTAAAAAATTGCTTGTATTAAAATTAACTTGTTTTCCCTTTAGATATGATCTGCACTAAATGTGCATTTTTTGCACTTACAAAGTAGTGACTAAAATGCTTTGTCTCAATTCCCAGAATCCTTAGCCTGTGTAAGGTGTTGTATTCCCCAAGTGACTGGAGAGATTACTAACCATAAGAACAGGATGTTCTGAAGAACAAGAACATGTGAAGTAAACAGCACTGGTGAGAATTTAAATGCTGAACTGATTAAAGAATCAAATTTCAATTCAAGGTGCATTTTGGGTAGGTAATTAAACAACCTTGCTCAGATAGATAACTCTTCCATGAAAATAACTGTAATGATTATTTTATATACCTATTCATGCAAAGTTAAAACCCGATCAGGGCAAACTTGCCCTGTGATTGTCTCTACATTCCGCAGTTTGATGTATTTAACAGATTGGCATCACATACAGGGCGATACCCCGAGAACCGCTACCGGCAACCTGATGTTATATGCCGATAACGTCTCTCGGAGTATCGCTAACTGGCGTTTAAAGTACCACAATAGAATGCCACTTTTGGCATATAACATTGCTGCGCGGTTAACTTCCGCATTAGCCACGCAGCCACCGCAATGAAGTAGTTTAAGTCACGCTAACCGATATAACATCAGTTAGCGTGACTTAAACTCCAGAACAGGAGCAGTGCACCCGTTGGTGCATTGCCCTAATAGCTTCATAGTATAACTGCATTATTGCTCACAATTTATCCCACTTCAAAAAAGACCCTACATCCCTAAGACAATCACAATTTCCTCCTCAACTACTCAAATAATCCAAGCACAAGCAACGACTAGTGGCTACATTTTCTATAAGAATCCTCTCACCAGAGGCCCTTGGCCATGATAGTGTATGTTCCCATTAAGGTTATACCTCACCACCATCCACCACCTCCAGTTACCTTAAATAATGACATGACAACCAGAATTTGGATCAAAAGGCATAAATGGTAAAATGCATAAAATAACATCAAGCTTTATTTGGTCCACAGAAGCCTGTAACCTTGCCTATCCTTAACCCAACTTTTTCCTGCAGCCCATCAGCCCTGCCAATACTGCCTTTCCTAACAAAAAGGCCATATCTTCACACCAATGCACCTCTTTTTCTTCTCTGGAAAAAGGACCACCACCACCACAGGTGACCTGGATTCCTTCAGCTTCCTTATTGCCCAGACAGCATCTGTCAAATGGACACTATCCCTGCCATATAGGGCTTTACAATTTCCCCCCCAATTCAGCATGTCTGCAGACCAATCCATTATTATGTCACATTATTTAACCTATGGTCTTGTTGATTTTAATTTAGACTCTATCAAGCACATTCCAATCGTGGCCACCACTCCAAACTTGTCTTGGGACTTTATTGGACCAAACTACCATTTAATTAGGGAAGGATGACCATTTTTCTTGAGAAATCCCATTTAATACCTTTTATCAATATCTACATCGCCGACAACCCATATTATCCCCTCCTAGATGAACAAGCAACACTACTGGGGACCATGCAATTCTGCCAATTCCAAAAAAGTGGTAAAAAAATGATGCCAACAATGCACATAAACTTAAACCTAACCAATGCACCATAACTTCGTTCCTGCTAAATCCCAGCTGCTTTTCCTCATGCCGCACTGCTGTCTTCTGTGCTGCATAATACTAGATACATAATACTAAAAGAATGTCCCGAGAATCTAGAACATATTGTGGGCTAAACTGTAATCAAGAAAAGAGAAATTAAGTAGAGGATGGACCCATCACACTCGCCCTTACACCTCTACACGGCCTTGCATAACATAACGCTAAAAATTGGTTGATTCCCATTTTTCTATCCTATAACAGCCATCTGGCCGCCACTGATGCTGCTCCTATAAAAAAGGAATGGGTACCATACTCTTTTACATGCATATCCATGGCTTAAAGGCAAGGTTGAAATATTTATGACCTAAAGTGATAAGATGGGCCCATCGCCATGCACTATAAAAGGGCCAACCACCTCAGGATAAATATCTAAGTATCATTGAAACAAGATCACTGGGAAATCTTGTAAAGGCCATAAGAAAATTTGAGACCCACTACCACTCCACCCACATGCCCCCATTTGCCACTTCAACATCTGCAAAATGGAGAGCATCCAGGGATGTCTTGCTAGGGGAAACCAATTTTCTAATTCTAAAAGCACCAATAAATGCGAGTGAAAAGGTTAAAAACAAACAAACTGACCCTGACCCTTCCCTTCAAACCCTTTATAAACATCCCTGCCATGGCCTCTTCTCCCTATCTCTCTGTTTTTCCACATAATTTACTTTGCCATTACTTTGCCTTCTTTACTTTTTTTTACTTTGCCTTCACCCTTTCTTGCTTTCATTTTCTGTTAATTACTCTAACCTGCTTGCATTTATATTTTTCCAGCTTTCTCCTCCCTCTGCCCCTCATATATTATCCCACAGGACAGGAGTCAGCCACCTAGCAACAGCTGGTGGGCTTGGCGGCTGCCTCCTGAATCAAAGCTGTCAATCAAATTTTTCGACACACACGATTCGCGCCCTGGTGCCTATGCAGGGCGCAAGGTCCGAGATCTCTCGAGATCTCGTCTGAAATCAGATTTTTTCTAAGCTTTGTTCTTTTTGCCGTGAAACTGTATTAGCGCATTTAGCTAATACTTCCTTCACACATACTGTGACAGTATTAGAGCTTCTGAGGCAGACAAGAGCTGTATTCAGGACCCCAATGCTGGCAGAAAGTGCAATTACACTGTAAAATGAAACATGGTTGGTTATTTCAAAAGTTACACACTGCTATTGTTTCTACACCTGTTCTCCCTGAAGTTCATTTTAGCAAATATCATAAAGGGAGAGAGGCGTTTGCCTAACATAACCACTTCGTTTGACGCACATTAATCCCTTTCCATAGTGGACTGGAATTCAGAAATTGTGTCCAGGTCATCTGCTTCTTTTGAAAGAATAAAAATAAGCGAGCTCCAGATGGCTTGTGTGGGGTTAGCGGGTAAAACACCCCCTCTAAATTATTCTCCAAATGCTGGGACATCTGATTCACCTAAAGTATTTACTTTTGCCCAGTTTTCATTCAGATCAACTCTAATTAAGGAGGATGACCCCGATATGCAGGCTGTTATAGCCCATGAGCTAGACCCAGCATTGCTTTCTATTTGCAGTTCCATTACTGTTCATGCTGTCCAAAGCAGAACAAGAAGGGAATATTTCTGTGGAGCAGTCTGTCCTGCTGTGGAGCAGGCTGTCTCCCTTTTGTCTTCAAAGACAGCCTTATTAAAGGCCACTAGCAAGGCTGCCCTTATAATGGGGCAAACCTTTAATCACATCTCCAACATTAGATGGGCACTTTGGCTTGCCTCAGCTGGCATGGCCAAGCTTGCCCCTATATCCCACGAGTACCCTAACCTAGACTCAAGCTACCACTTAGACTCTTTTCCTTCAAATAATATATCCAAATATTCTATGGAGTGCTGGTCTATATGGGATATGAACTTGATCCCCCAGTTGGTAGAGTTACAGTATTCAACAAATTCAGTCACAGTACTTACCTCACCATTCCACACCGAGATAAGATTATTTATATAACAGAAAGAAGCGACAATATGTTTTTAGAAAGGACTGTTGCTGTCATACACAATGGCCCATAAAGAGGTTGGCATGTGTGGGGGCAAATATCGCCAATATCACAGCCCCCCTCTTTTGTAATTAAAACTTACAGTCAAACATAAAGTAGTTTAAGGTTAACAATTATTCAATGGCCATATTTAGGAACATATTTAGTGACCATAAAGCCCAGATTTTATGAGACAACATTGTATGCCATGTTCAATAGAATATCCCAAAGGTAAGTAGATTGCCAACCAGTAATTTTATTGATGGGATCCATAGAATCCTTGATGCAACTCAGGAGAAGAGTGACCAAGGGCATTAACAAATTGTCCACATACTGGGCCAGTCGTTCATTTACTGAACCTAGTCCTGACACAATGGGTCTCCCTTTCACCTGTTCTAAAGATTTGTGGACTTAAGGTAACCAATTAAATATCGGTACAGTTGTACCACTCTTTTTAATATACATCAATTCATTATGGTTTAAGTCAAGACACCCAATGAAAAACCAAATTGGACCAATGATATAATGTTCTCTCAGAACCTATTGGTAACAATGTACCGGTATGTCTCTGTATCTCTCAACTATCTGAGAGTCACTGTCTTATAGTGGACCACAAAAGAGGCCCCTTTATTGGCTCTGATATCAATATCCTCATTATGCAATAGGTTCCTGAGAGAAATCAGTTCCCCCACCATTTAATTTCTACAATTTATAGACAGATTTATCTTTTTCAGGTTAACTGAGCCTGTGATGGCATTAACTTCTTGTAATACCATTTTATAAAATAGGTCCAAATAATGTCCTTTGCTTTGTACCGGATAATAATTTGACTTTTCCTTTAATTCTGTATATATGATCTTATTTTCCTTTAATGGATCCCTATCTATTTTCAAGTCCTTCAGCGACTGTAAAGGTACTTTGTCTAGAAAGCACCAGTTGCATTGTGTTCTACTTATGGACACCTCTCCCAATTGTGGTTCAGCATGGTCCTTTGTAGTGTGCCCCATTGGTTGCAAAGTGTGCATCAAAGTTAATTTTCATATATAACGATTGATATCAACAATAGTATAAAACTTCTTACAGTTAGAGTCTGGTATAAAATTCAAACCATTGTTGAGGAGATTAGTTTCCACTTTAGTTAGGACATATTTCGATAGGTTGATTACATTTACCAGTTCCAAAGTGGTTAAAACCTTCTTTGTCTCGGTTCCCTTGGACTTTTGGTTTTCTTGCGTACCACGTCATCTGCCCTTCCTAGTTCTTGTCTTCTCCGCAGATGACCCTGATAACTCTGTCCTCTTGTGTCCTCGAAATCCTTGTTCTCGCTCAGGGAGGGTTCTGACTGGAAAGAGAAGGAAGAAAAAGACCTAGACGACAAGTTACTATGTATGTATGTATAATTTTATTTATAAAATAAAATTGGTACGCAGCGCTGTACATTAAAAAATACAGAGTATACAAACAAGGGGATAAGTGCAAGCCATTATACAGATAGATACAAATCAAATTAAATGCAATTGCATAAATCAGTAAAGAAAGCAAATATATATAAACTGATAAGGAACAAAGACTTCTGGGAATTTACCATGTTTTCATGGAAGCTATATGGAAAGTCTTTAAAAAGACTTCTACGACATTCCACAAGCTAAATGCAAAACCAGAGCACCAACTACAGACCGGTTTCGGCTTTATTGAGCCATTATCAGTGTAGTGCAGGCCTCTGGTTTTGCAGTGTGAAGCGCCTATGGACAGACGTCACTAACACATCAAATAAGACAGGCTTGATATAAGTGCAACAAGTCTTGACACATTAGGAATGAGATCCCTGCCCTGAAGTGCTTACAATCTAAATGGGAGGGACAACATACAGATACAAGTGGGGGGGTGGGTACAAAGTGCTTAAAAGGGCTAACAATAATTTTTTCTGCTGATGCTCAGAAATGTAGGATAACAGTCTAGATTTGAAAGTATTAATGGATGTCACCAGGCGAAGCGAGAGAGGGAGAGAGTTTCAAAGGTAGGGAGCAGCAAGAGAGAATGGTTTAAGGCGGGAGGTAGCAGTGTTAGTTGGGGGTCTGTGAAATTTCCTTGCGAGGAGCGAAGGGCATGGCCTGGGACATAAGGGACCAAGAGAGAAGATAAGTAGGGAGGTATAGTAGAGCGAAGGGATTTAAAAGCAGGGTATTGAATATGATTCTTTGTTTGATGGGCAGCAAGCCTATGGACTGAAGTATCGGGGTTGCGGGTTCTCTTTTGGAGGAGAGCTAGATGATCCGAGCTGCCGAGTTTAAGATAGACTGGAGAGGAAAAAGATGAGGGGCCAGGAGTCCAAGTAGTAGAATGTTACAGTAGTCAAGACAGGAGATTATAAGGGCATGGATGAGCATTTTAGTAGTGGAGAGAGAGAGAAAAGGGCAGATCTTGGCAATATTGCGAAGGAGAAAACAACAGGTCATAGCAACATTGTTAATGTGATGATGGAAGGAAAGAGAGGAGTCAAAGATTAGTCCAAGGTAGCTTGCAGATTCAACTGGGTTAATGACCATATTGTCAATAGAGATGGAGAAGGGTGGACTAGGTCCCAGTTTAGGGGGGGAAATGATTCATTCAGTTTTGGATAGATTGAGTTTAAGGCGGCGGTGCGCCATCCAGGAAGAGATAGAGCGCAGACATTTAGAGATTTGGGATTAAACTTAAGGGGTTAGCGCGGGGGTGGAGAAGTAAATGTGGGTATCATCAGCATATAAGTGATACTTAAAACCAAAAGAACTGATTATTTCTCCCACATAGTGTAGAGGGAGAACAGCAAGGGTCCTAAAACCGAGCCCTGAGGGACTATCAGATTAATCCACTGCTGTATTGTTAAAATGGACCCTTTTAAGGCTTGGCATGGGTGTATAGTAATCTGTATCAGCGCGTTTAAAGTCCCTTAAAAAAAATTAATTAGAATCCTTAGGATTACGTGTAAATCTATTTCTCTATAGGTTTACTCTATAGGTATCTCTATCTTTTACTCTTGGAGTACCTCCTAAATGAACAGGGTATACCCCCTGTCAAGTTCTTAGTCTTTTTTATCACAAAGAAATTTGTCCTTTTAGTAATCTTAATCTGTGTTTCTATCCTTTTCTTAGAAATATCAAATTTATCTAAGTGTTGGTCTAATTGATCTCCCATCATATGTTTCAACTCTGTTCAGAGTAAGCAAACATTTAAAGTGTTGGTTTATTATTGATACCATGAATTTTAATGAACAATCAGTAAGTGTGTCATTTTAGTCATTAATAAAATCCTTATCAATATGTGACAATGTAGGGAATTTTCTCTAACGGAGTCTTTGTGGGATCTTCTTCACTTTTACATAGCTTTCCAACATACTGGTATCCCACCACAGTTTCATCTCATTATTAATCAATTTCTCAATGTTTTGATTGATACATATATATCTATATCTTCCTCACCATTATAGAAAAAGATGGATAACACCATCTTAGATCATACTGCTTGATCCTGCATACCTCTCCTCTCCTTTGTTCCATGCTCGACCTTTGGTCTCCTCTTTTCATGGATCCTACCAACTCTACCCCTTCATCCATTAGAGATTAAGTTGGCATGTCTATTGGCCCTGGCCTTTGCTGCTAGGTCAGCTGAGCTCCCCTTAATACATGTCCAGGAACCTTGATTGTCATTTATACCAAAAGGAGCCCACATAATTCTTAAAGAGAGGACCAAAACTACACGCATTTCCCCTGAGCTTGTGAAGCTAAAGCTATCTAAACAGATACATACAACTCTCCGCAGAACACAGGGGAGACACCACACAGTTGTTTATAACATTCTGACCTGCTTGTTCTGAAACAATTAGAGGTTAGATACTCTCCTCCATGGACAGTGCAAATATGGACACTTCAATTCTTTCTCTACACTATTAGGAGTGCGGCTTCTACAAAAGCGTCCTCTAAGGGACTTTCCTTAAAGGGCATGCCCACCCCCAAAACTAGAATTCAACCCACTACTGGCCCCACTCTGTAGTGTAATAAAATCCTTGCCTTACATCCCTGCTCTAAATGGCTGCCCTGCTATGCCCCTCCAAAGTCCAGAAAAATGGCCACCAGGAGCCTGGCAGAGTCCATATATGCCTCCTGTCTCTCCTCCAGGAGAATTTTGTCATGGGCACTGCAGCCCTCCCCCCCTCCCTCTCCCTCCCATTTCTCTCTCCTTCCCCCTAGTGTAAATCCCCTTTGTGGTATAGTAAGTCTCCCTCCCCCAGCAAGTCTCCCTCCCCCAGCCCCAACCGCTATAATAATTTTGTCAGAAACTCCCCCGAACTCTACTTACCTTACCTCTCTCTCCCGGCGTTCTCCACTGCCTCTCAGCCAATCACGGACGCGGCTGCCGGTCCGGCCCTCTGCTTGCAGTTTCATGCAAGCATAGGGCCAGGATAGTATGCCGGAGGAAAGAGGGAAGGTAAGTAATGATCGGGGGGTTTCTGAAAAAACTATTAAAGCGGTTGGGGCTGGGGGAGGGAACCCTACTATACCACAAAAGTTATTAAATAGGGTGGACATGCCCTTTAAAAACAATCCTAATTGCAGCCTGTCCTCATACAGGACATTCGTCAGGCGACTGACATAACCAGAGGGCAACAAACAGGTGTGTTCTATTCTGCTAACCAGCTGCTGCTAGATGGCTGCCTACTGTGGGGAAAAAAAGGGTTTACAGAAATCTATGCACGGCAAACCTCATTTGTCTTAGGGAATAGGACAGCCACCTTGAAACAGCACCCAATCCATCACTACAGACACAATTCCTGGTCTTGTGGGGTGGGGGGAGTTACGTGTAGATTATTAGAATGAAGTACAGAATCAGAGTCAGAGTCTCACATATTTTGGATACATACATGTCATTCTATTGTTCATGTCATACCATCTTGCTCTATAACTCTTCTAATTACACCACTTTTATCTCTCCCTCCAGGACGTCCAAAGTTACGGAGGCAGCAGAACCCAATTGTTCAAATGATTAAGAGAAAATAAAAGAAACTACAATCAGAAGCTTCTGATCCTAGCATTCCTTTCTGTCCACTGTTCAGTTTTTAATGTGGCCGTCATTAACTCAATTCTGTTCACTGATTAAGACCCTCGCAGGTTTGCCCATAGACACCCAGGATGGGACTGCGATCATTACCATTTAAGCCTATCTGTTACACTGTTATGTATTTAAAAAAAAACGTTGTATCGATACGTAAATACCCTTCTTGTTACTAAATAAATTGTTCAAACTTATATTAATTGTAAGTTGACTATTATTATTATTAATAATATTTTTATTCTTTATGTGTCCATCAATCTAAACACATAGGACAGCCATCTGCTTCCCATGAAAAAATCTGATCTCAAAAAATCTTGGACATTGCGAGTCCTTGCACGAGGCACTGGTTGCTGGAACTCTTCAGGTCAAAAAATCAAAAAAGTTGATTGACAGTGGCGATTCAAAAGGGCAGCCACCAAGCCCACTAGCTGTTGCTAGGTGGCTGTCCTATTCCCTAGGACAAATGAGGTTTGCAGTGCAAAGATTCCTGCAAACCCTTCTTTCTACTGCAAGTTTTGAGGGCGAGCACCTCAAGCTGTTTTTAAACAGCTGATCACGTGCATGTAGTAAGGTAGTAAGGCAGCAGTTTAAAACTGTTGATTGTGCGTACCTTTACTAACATATGCGCGGTCAGCTGTTTAATAACAGCTGATCGGCGGGCCCTGTAGTTATGCCACTGCATTTACTTTAATTTTCCTAAGATGCAACC
The DNA here is from genome assembly GCA_019447015.1 of Hymenochirus boettgeri. Lineage (NCBI taxonomy): Eukaryota > Metazoa > Chordata > Amphibia > Anura > Pipidae > Hymenochirus > Hymenochirus boettgeri. Next base: position 144,985,501 of record CM033473.1, on the reverse strand, counting down.
TTTGCAACCATTATACAAATTATCTAGTAGATTTTTAAATATTTACTAAATTCTTACTGTAACAAAAGTGAGGATGGAGGCATTTATTAAACAAGAAGAAGATCATGTTTAGCCTAAAACATTTTCTTGTCTTACAGGCATGCTCAGTGTGTGCCACCCTAGAAATGACAATGGCTGTCTTACGAAACTTTGTTTCTCCCAAATGATGGTTGTTAGGTTAATAGTGAAGATAACTAAATGGCTTGCTATTGTAATATCTCAGTCAGTTTGTTCCACTTTAGGAAACACTGCAAATGTAGAGGGGTCTTGATTTATTCTCACAATGCATCAGGTACTGTATCTTCCATAATTTCCATGCCACACAGTACCTAACTCACTTCTTTTTCTGCCTCTCTACTAAGTATGCCACAAAAGGTAATCTCCTGCTTCCAAGCGTCCGCTCGCCGCATGCGCGCGCAGGATGTCAATGCGCAACACAATGTGATGTAAGTGCATGCACGGACATGTACGTGCATGACGTCTTCTTACTGCGCCATGCTTGTGTGTGGCAAAATGACATCACGCACACAAACGTCCATGCACGCACTGAGGTCGCGAGCGCACACTTGGAAGCAAGGGACTACCTTTTGCGACTACTGAAGATGCTGGAACCAGGGAATCTCAGAGGGGTGGAGGTAAACAGTCAACTAAACAGATTCAAGATGTCAGCAACTTTAAAGCAGAAAAGGTAGGCTCTGGAAAGGCATAGAAAAAAAAATAATGCCAACAGTTTTTTTTAAAGCTGCAGCTTCCAACTAAACTTAACATTGTTTTACAGCATACTTATCCTTTAAAGAAACAGCGTAAGCTAACCATGTACTGTAGATGTTACAGTTATAGTGAAAGATTTTTAGTTATTTCATATACATACATCTTTATTTAGAGCAACTTGGTTTCGGGCCTAGGCACTCTCTTTGTGGCTATTAGCCAATATTTCATAAGGTGGTCCCTTGACAGGTCTTCTACCAATGACCCTTAGCTATAGTACAAGCAAAAATTGATGCAAGGGGCACACTTAAAGGGCATGTCCACCCTTATAAAAAAAATTTCCCCTATAATAGAATGCCTTCCCCCAGCCCCAACCGCTATAAAATAGTTTTAAGGAAGTGCCCAGATCTTTACTTACCTTCCCTCTCTCCTCCGACGCCCGGCCCAGCCTTCTGCTTGCAAGACACTGCAAGCAGGGGGCAGGACCGGCAGCCACGTCCGTGATTGGCTGAGAGGCAGCCAATCACGGACGCGGCTGCCGGCTTCTCAGAATGCCGGAGGAGAGAGGGAAGGTAAGTAGAGTTCTGGGGACTTTCTTAAAATTATTTTTTAGCGGTTGGGGCTGGGGGAAGATATACTAATATATGGGCAAGGGTTTTTATGGTAGTGGGAGGGATCGCAAAATGGGAGGGAGAGGGAGGGGGAGAAGGGCTGCAGTACGCATGCCAAACTTCTCCCGGAGGCCAGGTAGGAGACAGAGGCCTATATGGACTCTGCTATCCTCCTGGTGGGCAGTTTTTGGGACTTTGGGGGGGGACTACAGGAGAACCATATGGAGCTGGGATGTGAGATAAGGATTTTATTACACTACTTGGTGGGGCCATTAGTGGTGGGGGTTTATAGTTTTGGGGGTGAACATGCCCTTTAAAGTATAAGTGAATATTTATTTAAATCACATCTACATACGACGTTTTAGGGATCACCTTGTTCCTTTCATCAGGTATCTTTATTTAGGAATTACTTAGAAAGGCAAGGTCAATACATCAATTTAATGGACTATACATTATGAAAAATGCCTTTTATGTATAAAGTAATTTGACATTTCACTTAGCAAAAAATTAGGGGGGTTATGGTTTGCTGGGGGCCCAGTCACTTTTTATTTATGCACCTGAGGTAAGTGGACTTAGAACTTACAGGTTAAAGGGAAAATAAGTGCAAAACCCACCACCTGAGAAGGTAAGGGAACTTAGTGCAGGATATTGCATCTCCTTGAAAGTTCTATGTTCACTTACCTTCTCAGGTGGTGGGTTTTGCACTTATTTTCCCATTAGCATGGGATATTGCATCTCCTTGTAAGTTATAACGAGAAAATAAGTGCAAAACCAGAGTTTGAGCAAACGATAACTTTTGCAGTTTTTTTTTTGCAAATAATCAAGTTTGCAATGTAAAAACGATTGTGAAATAGTAAATACAGTGTAAGGAAACAGTGCAGGTAGGTTGCAATTACAACATTTTTGCATCTTTTCCTCTGAAACCTTTTCATGACTTTCAGGGAGATGCACTATATCCCGTGCTAAGGGGAAAAATAAGTGCAAAACCCATGCTAACTGATGTAATATAGGGTTAGCAAAGGTTTTTGCACAAAAATTAAAGCCTTTTGAATTGTGGCTTTAAAGCCGTGCAAATGGTTGCAACTTACCTCTCGCATTCACACGATGCAATAAATGGCGCAAAGTGGTTACCACATGGCAGGAACAAGTGCAGGTCAGTTGCGATACTGAAAATTATTGCATCTCCCCCTTTAATAGATAATCAGTCGTATATATCAGGTTTTCATGATATTTTTAGCTCTGAGTCTTTTTGTTTGTGTTAACTTCAGGATCCATACATATAAGAACATACAGGGAGATGTAATAAAAGTTCTTATCATTAAAAATAGTGCTAATTTTGCCCCAACCAATCAGATGTAAGCTTTTAAATGGTAAATAACATCTCATTGATTGGGGCAAAATTAGCACCATTTTTAATGATAAGGAGGGAGATGTAATATTCAGCTTTCAGGGGTTAAATGGAGTTAACTTCATGCTTCCCGATGTTATATCGGGTTTGCGTAGGGTTAACTCCATTTTTCTGTGGCCTGCGCCATTTCCTCAGGCAAGACATAAAATGTTTGCTTTTGCTCTAATATGTAGCGCAAAAACTAATGTGATTTCAATGGTGCCATTACCTCCACGCTCCTTACCTGCTTTCTTCCCACAATGCAGTAACTCACGCTAAATGAGTACTGCATCGCGAGAACTCATTAGTAAGGAGCGTGGAGGTAAGTATTGTATCTACCCCAACGACTTTTATTACATCTTCCTGTAAAACTTTTTTCTGATTTCATTATGCCATTAAACAAATAATTCCAGTTTGTACTCAGGTTACAAGACGTGCATTCATGTTCATGCATGGTAATATGTGAAATTTGAGTAAAAGGTCAGAGAAATTGGGAACCAGTCAAGTTAAACATAAAAAGGCACTGAAGGTCATACTTTGTTATCAAAACCAAATAACAATATATATTTATATGTTAATGAACAGAAAAATAGGAATGTTTTAAGTACAGTTTGAATTCTCATAGAAAAATGAATTTCAGCAAAACATTTAAGATGAACAACCTGTCACCTGGTAATGTTAAATAATACTCACTAGTCTTAAATAATGCCGGTGTAAATTGCCCCTTTGGATGGAAAATATTTCAGTACTAGCTTAGCAATGCTTTGGCTACTAAAGCAGTAACTGTAGATTACATGATAGCCACCCCTGCTGCTAAAAATGTTTTCCTTTAATGGCAACTATAAAGAAAAATTACTTTAAATCATCTTAATTTTAAAATTACTTCATGGATATAGCTCTTACCCTAAGGTGTGTATTGCTGCAAACCTTCAAACCAGTATTTGAGTTGCTCAGGCTCAGTATCTTCCCTCCCGCTCTTAACCACACCTCTTTACATCTGTCCAGACTTTTTTTGAGGGCATACATGCTCAGTAATATCTATGAGGCAGCACTGGTGGAGGGGAAACCACTGTGGATGGAGCAGGAAAGGGGGGCCACATTATAGTTTTGCTAGAGGTCTAAGTAATTCCTAATTATGCTACTGAATGAATGGTACAGGCCAGGGAACTCCATGTTGACAGTACCATTGGTCTGCACCATATTACAGTTTATCCGATTCATATTGCATCAAACTTCAAGAAATTGTATGTTGGACCATTATATGGTCAGAATTAGACTTTTATCCCCTGTGTCAGTCATGTTAACCTAACTAGAAAGACACAAGTGTGTATGCGGTAATAGGGTAGGGTGATAGGGTAAATGTTTTTTATACTGGCATTAGACTTACATAATGAGTTTCTATTAAAAAAAACATAGTAATGCCATTTGGCAGTAAAAAAACAGGCTTTGGTTTATAAACATGTTTCAAGTACTGCAAATCTTATAATAACACAATTCTATATTGACTATTTTGTCTATAGCTCAGTCTCTTGTTTTTAGTGGAACATAGTTAGAAGGCAGCAACATGGGAACTGGAGGAATGTCTTGTTCAGTCAACTGAGTCCTAGCGATCAGGTTTCTCATTACAAAACAAAACTACATCACTGACCTGAATCTTTTAGGACAAATTCAAGCACTTCAATAGGTAAGACCCTGATCGTGTGCAACAGAGAAAAGGAAAACAAAGGAAATATTACTGCAGATAATCCATAAAGTAGAAAGTATTTGCCAGTTTAAGCAATCAATGTAAAAGCTGTAAAGGAAATACATTTTATTTTTACAATGAGTTTAAGTTTAACTTATTGATTGATTTTTGATTTGTCTATTGTTCTGAAAAAATGTTTCATTTATTCTATTACAAATATTGTTTTTTTGTTCAAATCAATATTTTTTAAAGCATCAAACATCCAAGACAAAAAAAAACAAAGCAGAAGCAGGTGGTGTATTTCTTACAGTGTAAGCACTTTCATTTATAGGAAAAAGTTAAACAAAAAATGTAGGCAAAACTACTACAACCCAAGCTAATGTATGGACCTTCCATACATTCCATGTAGAGATGGGATCTGGGTCTGACATGGAACCCCTAGGTTCCAAAACCTGAATGATCCATTCGAGACCGGGCGGATCGTTCATATTTCGGGACTTCGGGCAGCATTTTCAGTGATTATTGAATGTACAAGGTTATCTTCAGTAATCCTCAAAAATAACCTTGAATGTTCGATAATACTCACAAATACTTGTAGAGTCTTTTCTCTTTTATGGATGAAATTAAAAATAAAATCCCATGTCTTTACTATTTGCATTATTTTGTATTATTATATTATATGGGGCCCAGGAATGTGCTTTGATCATCTTTTTTTTTTCTAATGTTTTGGTCAGATCAGAAGCACTTCCACTATTGTGGAAGTGCTGCATTGACTTGGAAGAGAAGGATCCTGTAGAAAACCCTTAGGCTGAAAAAAAATGTAAAAGCTAAACTGAATTAAATATTCGGGAAAGTAAAACCAAAAAAACTCCTTTTGTTGAGTTTATACTTTTAAAAGATATTTAATCATGAGATTTAAACTCAACTGATTTCTTGCTTCTAATGTAAATATTAGAGGGCAAGCCCAGACCTCAAATGAAAATGTAAATACAGGTAAATCAAACCCCAAAACCCTAAATGGTAATAGTTTAAAATCTGAAATCCTGCACAATGTTTCCCCTGTATCTGCTTCCTGGTTCTTCCAGTTAGTAATTGTCAGTTATGGATTTGACAGTTGACATCACAGCCAATGACTGAATGTTAATCCCCTGTCTGCCTCTTCTGAGCATGCCCAGGCTCAGTACGGGTTTCTAAATTGCTCAGTTTCCATGAGGCATCCAGAAGCATAACAGGCAGACAGTAATGAATTCAGAGGACAAAGTAGGATATATCAACATATTTTAAAGTGGCCATTCTTTCATAAAGATGTTCTTATGAGGGTGGAGTTGTCCTTTAAAGTTGTGTAACAGAATATAAGAAAAAAAACCTACATTTAATATTCCTGCTGACATTTTGAACACGTGGCACTGAGGATATTGTCACACTTGATGTGTAGATTTACTTAGATTTAATTTTTACGTTTAAACTAAAGTATTTCAAGTCAATAATGCAGGTAAAACTTATAAATGTTCTTTAAAAAAAAAACAACAAATAAGCAGCTCTCCATGTCACAGAATCTGACCTAACTGTGTTTGTCTGTTTACTTACATAGAACAAGCAAAAGCAATTGAGTTGCACAAATTTATTAGTACAGCATGCATCATTTAATACCTCCCGGAGGGACCAATTGCCAGGTATACACAAATCAGATAAGATTAAACTGAAAACAGCCACAGCTTCTGTGTCACCTGATACTGATGTGTTCTTCATCAGGTATTTGTGTTAGGCAGCTGAATGCATCTATTTCTTCGAGGGTTAATGCACCCGCCTGTCTAGGATACAAAAGGCAATTTCACTGGGATTCTGGAATTTAATCTTTTCTTTCAAATGCATTTCCCTTGGGAAAAAAACCCTCTCCTATCAGAAAACTTTCCTTAAACAGGATATGCATTATGATGGTTAGGCAAAATTGGCTTTTTAAACTATCTAATTGACTGTTTTAAAGAAACTGGGCATTTTGAAGACAACAACGTGTAATGTTCTAGTGTAAGTTAGATCTATTTTTTAACCTTTTTCTTATAGATATAGTTATATACTGCAGAAAGAGTTAAGATGCAACATTCAGTTTGATTATGTATGTGCATGAACAGGAAGTTTCTTGTTGCACTTGGCTAATCAAGGGTTAGATGATGAAAGGCACATCAGATTGCATTCCCAGTCTGTTATATCGTTATTAAACTACACCGTTACAAATATAAAATAATAGTGAATAAGGAATCTTTATTATTATTTCAAATCTGTGCATTAACCCTTAAACTAGCATACGCTGAGGAACCATGCATTTTGGCAATTTATGTAATGAAAGTTGAGTGAGATACAGTTTCAAAGTCATTTAGAAAGCAGAGAGAAGGGGAGGGGGGGCGCCATTGTTTTTCTTACAATGGAGTCACTGAAAAGTCAACCAGAAGCAAATAATTTCAAAGAATGGCATGAAAACGGAAAGCTAAATCCCAGGCAGCATGAAAACAAGTGCTATGTGGGAAATATAGTTCTGTTAGAAGTAGGAAACCCACGTATATTTTCTTGTGTTTACAGAGGCATAATGAAGTTCTCTGTGACTAATCAGCATTTTCATCTCAGAACATAATTTAGTTTCCTTTTTCAGACATAACATACGATCGCCCAACTCTGCTCCAAACCCAAATAAGCCATTCCCTTGTCTATCCTCATTGCAGAACATCACTTGGGAGCCTAGATGGGTAAGATAAGGGAGTTTGGAGGGCATGCCCTGGAAAAAAGTCTTGGTCATTTTGGACATTTTTGAGCTTTAAATTTACATAATAACCAAAATGACAAAAGTGACAACAGCATGGAAGGTGCATCAAATAAATACAAAGGAATATGTTTGGTTAATTTGGTGCAAAAATTAAATCTAATAAATATTTTATTTTTATCATCTGTCCATTTTGAGAGCCAAACAGGAAGATGTAATAAAAGTTCTTATTCTTAAAAATGGTGCTAATTTTGCCCCAACCAATTAGATGTTAGCTTTCAAATGGTAAATAACATCTGATTGGCTGGGGTTAAAATAGCACCATTTTTAATTTTAAGATCTTTTATTACATCTCCCTGAAAATATATTATCAGTCTTAAAACAAACAATATAAACTATTCATAGTAAGACCTACTATAAATATATTTCTTGTAATTTTCTGGCTTTAACAAGTGTGGCTAAAACTTTCTGGCTTTAACAAGTCTCTCTGAACAACCCAATATGCTGTGTAATATATATTGTCTTTTTGGGGTTTTTTTTTGAGCTGTACCAGTCACACTGGGCAAACCTATATGTACCAGTCACACTATGGGCAATATTATATGTACCAGTCACACTCAGCAAACCTATATGTACCAGTCACACTGTGGGCTATAATATATGTACCAGTCACACTTTATTTGGGCAATATTATATGTACCAGTCAAACTGTGGGCAATATTAAATGTACCAGTCACACTCACTGTGGACAATATTATATGTAGCAGTCACACTGTGGGCAGTATTATATGTACCAGTCACACTCAATGTGGGCAATACTATATATATATATATCAGTTACGCTGTAGGCAATATTATATGTACCAGTTATGCTGTGGGCAATATTATATGTACCAGTCACACTCACTGTGGACAATATTATATGTAGCAGTCACACTGTGGGCAATATTATATGTATCTCTGAGTCCACCACTCAATGTGGGCAATACTATATATATATCAGTTACGCTGTAGGCAATATTATATGTATCAGTTATGCTGTGGGCAATATTATATGTAACAGTCACACTCAATGTGGGCAATTTTATATGTAACATTCACAATGTGGGCAATATTATATGTACCAGTCACACTCACTGTGGACAATATTATAGGTAGCAGTCACACTGTGGGCAATATTATATGTACCAGTCACACTGTAAGCAATTTTATTTGTACCAGTCACACTGTGGGAAAACATATATGTACCAGTCACACTATAGGCAATATTATATGTACCAATCACACTGTTGGCAATTTGGTATGTACCAGTCACACTGTTGGCAATTTGGTATGTACCAGTCACACTCTGGGCAATATTATATGTCCCAGTCACACTCGTGGGCAAATTTATGTGTACCAGTCAACTGTGGGCAAACTTGTATATACCAGTCACCGTGGGCGAACTTGTATTTATCAGTTACACTGTGGGCAAACTTGTATGTTCCAGTCACTGTTGGCAAACCTATATGTACCAGTCAATGTGGGCAAACTTGTATGTACCAGTCACAGTGGGCAATATTGTATGTACCAGTCACACTGTGGGCAAATTTGTATGTACTAGTCACTGTGGGCAAATGTGTATGTACCAGTCACACTCACTGTGGGCAAACTTGTATGTACCAGTCTCTGTTCCAGGGCACTCAATTTAACACATATATTACAAACTTTAATGTGGCATATATATGTAATTCCTCCAATTTCCCAGACACTGTTAGGTCAGCCTTTCAGTTCAGCAGACAATGTTAGGTCAGCCATCTAGTTAACCAGACACCGTTAGGTCAGCCGTCCAAGTTTACCAGCCATTTCTGGGTCAGCCCTCCAGCTCATCAGACACCGTTAGGTCAGCCCTCCAGTTTACCAGCCATTTCTGGGTCAGCCCTCCAGCTCATCAGCAACTGCTAGGTCAGCCCTTCAGTTCACCAGCAACTGCTAGGTCAGCCCTTCAGTTCACCAGCCTTAAATGGGAAGTTCTTTTTTGTATTTTTTGAAAATTTAAACATTTCTGAACATTAAACTTGATTTGCCACTTTGTAGCCCAATCACTAAATTTATGTAAATCAATTTCTAGTGGAGTGGAGTGAAGATCTTTCTCAATTGAGAAAGCCAGTTGGATGACTAGTGAAACGTCTTCAAAAACTAAACATTAAGTCCAGTTGATCTAACTGTATAACACAGATATACCATGACCTGGATGAATAAAACTTATTGATATACCATGACCTATATGAATAAATATTACAGATATACCATGACCTGGATGGATGAATATTACAAATATACCATGACCTGAATAAATGAATATTACAGATATACCATGACCTGGATGAATGAATATTACAGATATACCATGACTTGGATGAATGAACATTACAGATATACCATGACCTGGATGAATGAATTTTACAGATATACCGTGACCTGGATAAATTAATATTACAGATATACCATGATCTGGATTAATGAGAACCTTCACATGCACCAACAAGGTGGCAACCCTAAATTCTGTCTTCCTATGCAATCTGACCAACCTTTCTGTTATATAAATTACACTCCCACTGAAGAATTCTAGTTGATACACCTGAATGCTGTAAACCTGTGAACAGACCTTATGCCAATATTACTTTCATGCAACTATATCTCAACCCCCCCCCCCCCCACATCACTTGATATTGCCAGGACAGACCGAAAATAAAGGTCTGCCCTGGTATCCCAGAAATTTGTCCTGCATGGTGCATGGCTAGGACGGACAGGGGGTGTCCACTAGTGTTTTGTCTCCCCCAATGAAAGAAAGATTCCCAGCTATTTGACTGTAGTACCCTGCTACCATATTCCCTTGCAAACATCTCTTTTCTGGGGAAGCCCAACTTTGATGATCTATCTTCATAACATAAAATCTCCATTCCTTTTATCAGTTTATTTGCCTGTCTCTGCACTTTATAATTTGTTTACATCCTTTCTGTGGACTGGTGTCCAAAATTTCCCTTTTGACTCGATGCTCCTTCTGATACTGGAAATAATTTTATTTGCTTAAGCAGATACTGGATGACAATAACAATAACTCCCAATTCCGTCTCTATTGACTTAACTACTAACTCCATTCCATTTAGGGTATAACTAGCATTTATGTTGTTTTTGCACAAACGCATAACTTTTTTCTGATCTTGGCACCAACCCACGACCCTTGAATACGTTCACATGCGAGATGAATGTCCAATTCTGCCTATAATTGATCCATGGTGGATCAACAAATGGCCCCTAACTGAACGCATACACATGATATTATTGTCCGAATCGGCCGTTCTTCGTGGTTGTGGGTCGGTGCCAAGTTTGGACGTGTGTACAAGCCTTATGTTCTCCTTGCTGTAAGTTAAGTTAAGAAAATTTGGGTTCATGTTATCTTGAGCAGTCTGTGTGGGCATCTAATATTGACCAGTCTGTGGTTGATCCCTTATATTGACCAATCTATGTGGCTAATCTATGAGGCTATCTGATATTTACCAGTCTGCAGTGGTCATCCTATATTGACCAGTCTGTGTGGGCATCTGCTATTGACCAGTCTGTGGTGGACATACATCTCATATTTACCAGTCTGTGATAGGAATCCTTTATTGACCAGTATGTGTGGGCATTATATTTACCAGTGGCACTAATTTTTTGTATGTGATGGTCATCTTATATTGACGAGTCTGTGGTGGGCATATTATATTGACCAGTCTGTATGGGCGTCTGATATTTACCAGTTTGTGGTGGGAATCTTATATTGTACAGTTTGTGGTGGGCATCTGATTTTACCAGTCTGTGGTGGACATCTTATATTGACAATTTTTTGTGGGCATCTGATATTAACCAGTATGGTGGGCATCCTATATTGTCCAATCTGTGTGGGTATCTGATTTTTACCAGTCTGTGGTGGGCATCTTATATTGACCAGTCTTTGTGAGCATCTGCTATTGACCAGCCTGTGATGGGCATCTTATATTTACCAGTCTGTGGTAAAAATCCTCTATTAACCAGTCTGTGTGGGAATCTAATATTCACCAGTCTGTGGTGGTCATCTGATATTGACCAGGTTGTTTGGGTAACTTATATTTGGTAGGCGTGGGCATTATATTTACCAGAGGCACTATTTGGCTGTATTGCCCTGCACAGTTAAATAGCAGGGTACTGTGGGCACTTGCTTTTGTTAGAGATTAAGTCAACACTGGCTGGTTAACTGGAAGGTTGACTTAACAATGGCTGCTAAACCTGCAAGCCAGTGTGCTTGTGAAGGTTCTCATTCATCCAGGTCTTGGTATATCTGTTGTATTCAATTAGATCAACTTAGATCAAGTTTAGTTCTTGAAGACGTTTCGCTAGTCATCCAACTGGCTTTCTCAATTTAGAATGACTTGTACAAGAATCTGTGGCAATTATGTACCCTGGAAAATCCCCAATTAGCATTCACGCCAGGTGTTATAGGGTGTGATTGGATAGTGGCTAAGAGGTGTTATAGGAACGCCCAGAGTAAGGTGTCAAACAGCATTGTACATGGCAGACAGTTGTTGGGCTTGGTTTCTTTATTTTCACATAAATGGCCTCCTTAATACCCTCTTGAACCATCACATTCCTTTGCCAAAATGTTAACATTACAATCTTCAAAGGTTGTCCTTATCCTTAAGATGCAGGTACATGGCTGAGTCCTGACCAGAGGAATTGGCTCTTCTGTGCTGGGCCATACGTTGATGCAGTTCGTTTGGTCTCCCCCACATACAAATCAGAGCATTCTTCGCTGCACTGCGTATATGATGTTGCTTTTCTTTTGTTTCAGTATTGGGTCTTTTGGATTACACCAATTGCTGCCTCATGGTGTTGTTCAGTTTAAAGCAGACAGGGATACTGTGTTTTTTGAAAATTCTTCTTATTTCTCAGAGACCCCTGCAACATATGGGATGACCATGTTCTTTCTCCTGTTTTGCTTTTCCCCTTCACTGTTGGTATACGTGTTCTTTTCTTTCCTTCTACTTCTTTTGACAAAGGCCCAGTCTGGATATCCACAAGTTTTAAGGGCTCCTCCTCATTTATTTAGCCTTCACCTCTGTACTAGTGGGGATGTTCTCTGCTCTGTGTTGCTGGGTTCTGATGACACCCAGCTTGTGATCTAAAGGGTGGTGGGAGTCAAACATCAAATACTGATCTGTGTGTGTTGGTTACCTCTAGGCTAACAGATACACTATATAGAGCATTGTTACATATAGAATCTTTTACTAGAAACAAAAAATAAAGGTAAGTCTGGGTATTTGAACTTGTGTGTTTCTATAACTGGTATCTTACCAGGTGAGCCACCAGTGAATAAGCTGAGAATTTAGGTATATTAAAGGGCATGTCCACCCCCAAAACTATAATCCCCCACTACTGGCCCCATTGTGTAATCCAGTTTAATCATTGCCTTACATCCCAGCTCCATCTGGTTCTTCTGCTATCCCCCCTTAAAGTCCAAAAAACGCCCACCAGGAGTACTGCAGAGTCCATATAGGACTCTGCCTCTTGTCTCCCCTCCGGGAGAAGTTTGGCATGCGCACTGCAGCCCTTCTCCCCCTCCCTTCCCCTCCCGATTAGGATTCTCTCCCCCTAGTGTAAACCCCTTTTTATATAATATTCACCCTGTTCCCCCAGCCCCAACCGCAATAGTTCTAATATCAGAAAGTGCCCCAAACATTACTTACCTTCCCTCTTTCCTCCGCCGCACTGAACTCCCAGCAGCCACGTCCGTGATTGGCTGCCGCTCAGCCAATCACAGACGCGACTGCCGGTCCCGCCCCTCTGCTTGCATTTTCTCGCAAGCAGAGGGCCTGGCAGTGCGGCGGAGGAAAGAGGGAAGGTAAGTAATATTTGGGGCACTTTCTGAACTTAACACTATAGCGGTTGGGGCTGGGGGGACAGGGAGAATATTATATAAAACATTTTTTAGAAGGGTGGACATACCCTTTAAGAATCTTTATCTTTTGCTTGGAAGATAATAGAACAATTAATTTAAGGGTTCTTCAATTAATTTAAGGGTTGTTTGTCGACGGTCTAGTGGTCCTTTCAGTCCAGCTCCCCTTCAATCCTTACCCTCTCTCTGGTCCTGCTCCCGATTTGGTCGCTTGTCCTTACTCAAGCCCTTGCCACCCTCTTGTGTTGCCCCCCTATGATCTTGCCCCCCTCTGGGCCTTTCTTTCCTCTGGTCCTGTCCCCTCTCCGGTCTTCCTGTCTAGGTCCTGCACCCCCATTGGCCCCCCCCCTTCATCTCCTGACTACATCTTCCCTCCTAATAGTCTTCCCTTTTCTTGCCTTTCCCACCACCAGTCAAGACACCTGGGCAGTCTTCCCTTTCTATGGGTCTGCCCCCCTTCAGTCATATCCCTCTTTAGCTCTGGCCAGTCAGTGAGATTTATCTCTGGCAATTCAGTGGTCTTGCCTCCTCTCTGGTCTTGCCCCCCTGGGGGAATTTCCCCCCTCTGGTCCTATCTTCCCTCTCGTCTTCTTTAGGTACTGCCCCCAATCTGGTTCTCACGGCTGATATGTTGTGCCCCACTCTATGTTTCCCCAACTCACATTCTTTTCTGCTCTCCACCCAGAAAAGAATGTGAGTTAAATGCTCTCCTTTCATCCTTACACCCAAGTGGTCTTTCCTCCCCATGGTCCTGCCCCTCTCTAGTCCTGTCCCTTCTACTGATTAGCACCCCTTCAGTCCTTCCTCTCCTCCAGTCTAGCACCCCTTTAGCCGTGCTCTTCCTTCAGTCCAATTCCCCTTCAATCTTGCCGCTCCATTACAGTCCCCCTTCGGTTCTGCCCACTCTCCAGTCCAGTCCCCCTCCAGTCCTTCCCCCCTCTGGTCTTGCCCACCTTTGGTACTGCCCCCTCTGGTCCTGCCCATCTGGTCCTGCCCTCTCTTTGGTTGCCTGCCCTTACTCAAGCCCTGCCCCCCTCTGGTATTTCCCCCCTATGGCCTTGCCCCCACCTACACACCTAATTTTCTTAACCCTCATTGGGCCTTCCCCCCCTCTGGTCCTGTCCCCCCTTTGGTCCTGCCCCCTTCCAGTCCTATTTCCTTATGGATTTCTTCCCTCTTCCTTCCTTTTCTCTTCTGCTTTTTTTCCTTTCTCCCTTCAATATTCTTTAGCTCTTCAAGCTGCATTACTGCATTAAAAGAGAAAACTGTTAATATCAACATTATAAAAACATTTTATCAATATGTAGAAAACGTTTGACTTTATAGGTTGGTATTAAAGGACAATTATACTCACCTTCCCTCCGCTCCACATCTTTGTGCAGTAGCTTTTACTCGGGTGAGGACCTGAACCGCTAGGTCCTCACCCCTGGATTTGCGTAACCTACACAGCGTCTTACAGCAACGCTTGCTCTGGTAGGCTCCGCCCCCTCCTCCCCATCGGCGATGAGGGGGCCTCGTTGCCGACGGGCAGGAGGGGGCGGAGCCTACCAGAGCAGTGTTGCTGTAAGATGCTGCTTTAGGTTACGCAAATCCAGGGGTGAGGACCTAGCGGTTCAGGTCCTCACCCTGTGTAAAAGCTACTGCACAAAGATGTGGAGCGGAGGGAAGGTGAGTATAATTGTCCTTTAAATGTGAGAAGATTCTAGATTGGCCCCCATGCCCAACTATGGTACAGCTCACTGCTGAGATAACAGAAGTAAGATTAACATTAAACAATCACAAATAAAAATGAATTGCTAAACCAGCTTAAAGTATATACAATATGGAGTCAGGGCCAAATTATAAATAAAAGATTATTATCGTCAGGTTTGGCTAAGTGTTAAATAGTGTGTGTGTATATATAAATATCAGTTCGTGTTTAATGAAAACCCCTATCTTTAACTGCACATCCCAACCATTTTGAGTAGGATAGAGAACCTAAGAATAACAGAATAAATAGGAAGTAACAGCAAATACCAGGTTAACGATCATTAGGCATCAGGTAAACCAATAATATATGAACTACTTCTCAATCTGGCCTCTCTCCAGAAGATCATTTTATCACTCTGTGGAAAGAAATAATTAATGTCCACTGTAGATTAAAAATATACAGGCTCATTTACTAATAGCTGCGCTCTCCTAATGGGTTAAAGTCGCGCCAAGCAATTTATGAATGGTTAGTGTGACTTTAACCCCTAGGTTGCAGTGGCTGCGTGAGTATCACAAGAGCCTATTTACCAGCAGCTCTGAGTGAATCTCCCTGATAGAGTTTTACAAACTATAAGGAATTTAACAACAATTTCTTTCTTTTATTAATCCTGCCCTAGGAAAAAATCCCATTGCAACTTACATATTTAAAACATTATTGTTGATACCCTAACACAGCAAGACCAGTCTGGTCATTCTTAAAATGTCTTTTTGAAGTGAATAAAAAAATCGATAATTTAAAAACAGCATTAAATACACCAGTATAGAATAGATCAGAAATACTATTTTGAAGACTTGAATAGGCTATATTTCATACAATGAAATTCCAAATGTAGGCTAGACTCATGAAAAGGAAATTATACCATGTGAAAAACCTGACATGTGGCTATTTTTTCTATGAATGGAATTTGGACTAATATATTACAATGTACATTTCTATGAATGGAATTTGGACTAATATATTACAATGTACAACTAAGCAAACATGGGGAAAAAACTCCTTTCACTTTAAAGGGCATGTCCATCCCTGGAAAAGGCTGTAAACCAAAGATGCCCCCAAATCTACTTACCAGCCTTCGTTCCCCCAACGCCTTCTGCTTGACTTCTTTGCACGGAAAAGGCACGGAAGTCAAGCTGGAGGGTCTCGACCAGTGTCCACTCCTTAGCCAATCAAAGGAGCAAGTGCCAGTCGAGCCCCTCCTGCTTGACTTCCGTGCACGAAAAAAGGCTTGAAAGTCAAGCAGAAGACATTGGGGGAACGAAGGCTGGTAAGTAGATTTGGAGGCATCTTTGGAAGCTGTAAACCTTGCGAGGTCTAGGTTTACAGCCTTTTCCGAGATAATACAAAATTTTCATTTAGGGGGTGGACATACTCTTTAAGTAACTCGAGTGACATTACTCTTGCAGGGCGATGCAATAATGGATACCAACCAAATGAATTTTCCACCAAGTGACAACTGGAAATATTCCTGGATCAACATACAGCAGGGGCGTCTCTAGGGTCTGAGAAGATCCAGGGCACTTTCGGACACTTTATGTGCTGTGTGTAGAACGGCGAAATTTTTTAGGCCAAGCCTAATGGATGATTTGTGTGCTGGTGGTGTGGAGGGGATGTTGTGAAGCCGATTCCCTCCCTCCAGATCCATTGCGCTGAGCACTACTGAGACTTCCAACAACCAATCAGTAGAAATTATTTTTAGAAACATTTTAAGGAAGTGTGCATTCTGGGAAAACGAAGGACCATTGTAGCTTATTATTGACCACAGCATTGCAAAGGGTATGAAATCAAAACTGAATGCACTTTGTAAAATACCTACATATGGGTAATATGGATATATAATTACAATAATATTTTTTTTTTTAATTGAACTTCCCCTTTAAGGAAAAGCAAACTATCAAAATTCAGTCTGAATTCTGCATCACAGGGACTTTTGGTCATTGTAATTCCCTATAAAAAAAAGAGCGTGGGAGTACAAATACAGTAGATCAACAATGACATAGAACAATATATATTTGCAGTTGAAATTCTATTTCTTTGTCATTTATTTGATTATAAGAGAACTATTATACTATATTTATACTATTGATAGCACCACATGACTTCCTACAACTTGCATGTCTATATAGACCCACACAGTGCAGAACTGCATGGGGAAGATAATGAAGTGGACCTGATCTTGTTCTGTGCAATGCTTTTCTCAATATTGTATCTGTTTAAAAGTGAATGTTGGAGGGTGTTGTCTGCAACAATCTCTTGTAGATGTAAATGACAAAATTGTCCAAACTTCAGTTTAATGTGTCAGAAAATTGACACCCCCTTTGATCCCTTTTGTGTTTTGTACAGATAACTGGCACATACATATGAAAATTTCAGGGCAGCTTGATCTGGACCCGCATTTGTGTAATGTCCCAATCAAGCACAAGAACTGTCAACACCAGGGGCGTCTCTGGGGTCTGAGAAGATCAGGGGCACCCTTGGGCACTCTATAAAAAATTTTCAAGACCATGCCTCAATTAAGCCACACCCACTTTATACTTAATAGAGATAGGCAGAGAAACAAACATAGACAAACCGAAAAATACATACACAGCCAGGAAGTTATAAATAGAAAGACAGAGAAATAGACAGACGGAGGTGTAGACAGAGATACACAAATTAATGACACAGAGGCACAGTATTCTATTATACTGTTGGCAAACTGGCAATTTCAGTATATACTGGTAGCAAACTGGCAATTTCAGTATATACTGGAAGCAAACTGGCAATTTCAGTATATACTGGTAGTAAACTGGAAATTCCAATATATACATAATAACATAGTAATTGAGGTTGAATAAAGACATATGTCCATCAAGTCCAACCTATTCACCCTCCCTTTTTTTTAACCCTACCTAACAGTTGATCCAGAAAATGGGGGCTGTGGGAGCACTCCTGTGGCAAAATTACTTTATAACAAATAGTGGAAGTGCTACTGATCTAACCAAAACATTAGAACAAACAAGAAAAGAGATGATCAATGCACATTCCTGAGCCCCATATATCATAATATCTATGCTAGTGCAAACAGTAAAAACATGGGGGTTTTTAGTTACAATTTTATACATAAAAGTGAAAAGCCTTCCAACCACGTCAAGGTAATTTTATCACCTACTGGTAGCCATGGGCATTTCATTATATACTGGTAGCTATTGGAATTTTTATCACATACTGGCAGCCATGGGCATTTCATTAAATACTGGTACAGTAGCTATGGGAATTTTATCACATACTGGTAGCCATGGGCATTTCATTAAATACTGGTAGCCATGGGCATTTCATTACATAAAAGTAGACATGGGATTTTTTTCGCATACTAGTAGCCATAGGCATTTTATTTCATACTGGTAGCCATGTGCATTTTATTACATACTGGTAGCCATGGGAATTTCATTACATACTGGTAGCCATGGGCATTTTATCACATACTGGTAGCCATGTGCATTTTATTACATACTGGTAGCCATGGGAATTTTATCAAAACTGGTAGCCATGGGCATTTCATTACATACTGGTAGCCATGGGTTTTTAATGGCATAATGGTAGCCATGGGAATTTTATCACATACCAGTATGTGATAACATTTTTATGGCTACCAGCATGTAATTAAATGCCCATGGCTACCATTATGTAAAGAAATGCCCATGGGCATTTCATCACATAATGGCAGCAAACTGGTAATTTCATAATATACTGGGGACTGGGTAGGCTAGTACTTACCCCATTTGCAGCTCGAGGCCAGAATTCTTTCTAGACATGCAGAGGGAGCACAGGGGCGGCAGTTCCCAATAGTCCTTGGCAGCTGCACAAAGACGTCATTGCGCCAGCGAGCACAGTGACATCATCGCGCAGCCATAAAGAACTACTGGGAAAAGAGATTCAGGGCACTTTGCCAAAGAACCGGGGCACGTGCCTTAATGTTTTAACATAGCGACACCACTGGTCAACACTTTTAGAATCTAATCTTAAATCCTGAGGTGTGAGGCTCCATCCTATATGAGGAAGTAAAACTACTATTTACAAATAAAAGGAAAAATAAGATGGAGAGATATAAAGTGAGGGGAAAGTGGTGTACATGACCAGCTTCAGAGGTAGTTCTTATGTTTGTGTTCAATGCAAAAGATTTGTATTGCTCAGTTCTCTGCATTTGTAATCTGATGCAACTTGGTGCCTAAGCACAGCAACATAACATAACATAAATTAACAAATTTGAATAAAAAAACATTACATCCATCAACTTCAACCATTTTACCCCACCTAAATGGCAGGGAGGAAGTAAGCGGTAAGTTGAGGGAAATTTATTGTTATTATGCTAAACACATTGCAGAAAATATTTGCTATCATTTGGACCACTACATCATGTATTTTTTTTCTACATTGGAGAGTTTTGGGGACCAGTACAAGTAAATAACAAGTTCCAATGCACTCTTGTCTAACTCGTGGGTGCTCACTCCTCTGGTATCCAGCCCTCTATGGACAGTAGTATACAGCAGAAAACAAACTGAGGATCGCACTCCAACATTAATTAATGCTTTAATACATGACCAACATCAAAGGGGGCAGCTATTACCCCCCAAAATGTTGTATGTATTTGATGTTGGTCACGTATTAAAGCATTCTTTAATCTTGGAGTACAACCCTCAGTTTGTTTTCTTTTGGGGAGCAGTACCCTTGCTTTTCCCTGACAATGTTTAGTGATCCAGCTGGAATGATCACTAAACAATAATGATAATATCCACTATCAGCCACTTTGAGATCATTTACGGCCCAAGGAACCAGTGTGTGGGCGTGGCTATGGGCAGGGTATGGGCCAACTCTGCATAAATTGGGGGTGGGCCAACTCTGCATAAGTTGGGGGTGGGGCTAAGGAATTGGCCCCTTTACTTCTTATGGGGTATAATTTTTTGCAAAATAAGTCTGATAGTCTTGGTAAGTTAATTTTGGATACATTTTTGGGTACAATATGTTTGGAGTCTTACAGTCATTGATTTCTTTCAAAATGTCCCCAAATTTTTTTTGTTACCTAATTTACAGTATATCTGTTGTATTCAATTAGATCAACTGGACTTGAAGTTTAGTTCTTGAAGACGTTTCGCTAGTCATCCGACTGGCTTTCTCAATTCAGAATGATTTGTACAAGAATCTGTGGCAATTATGTACCCTGGAAAATCCCAATTAGCATATCACAGCCAGGTGTTAAGGGCGTGATTAGATAGTGCCTAAGAGGTGTTATAGGAACGCCCAGAGTAAGGTGTCAAAACAGCATTGTACATGGCAGACAGATGGTGTCGAACCCCCCCACCTCTATTTAGGCTTGATTTCTTTATTTTCACATAAATGGCCTCCTTAACACCTCTCTTGAACCAGTCACGTTCCTTTGTCAATATGTTAACATTACAATCTTCAAAGGTATGTCCTTTATCCTTAAGATGCAGGTACACGGCTGAGTCCTGACCGGAGGAATTGGCTCTTCTGTGCTGGGCCATACGTTGATGCAGTTGTTGTTTGGTCTCCCCCACATACAAATTAGAGCATTCTTCACTGCATTGCACTGCGTATATGATGTCGCTTTTCTTGTGTTTCGGTATTGGGTCTTTCGGATGTACCAATTGCTGCCTCAATGTGTTGCTTGGTTTAAAGCAGACAGGGATACGGTGTTTTTTGAAAACTCTTCTTAATTTCTCAGAGACCCCTGCTACATATGACCATGTTCTTTCTCCTGTCTTGATTTTCCCCTTCACTGTTGGTATTCGTGTTCTTTTCTTTCCTTCTGCTTCTTTTGACAAAGGCCCAGTCTGGATATCCACAAGTTTTAAGGGCTCCTCTGAGATGTTTCATTTCTTTAGCCTTCGCCTCTGTGCTAGTGGGGATGTTCTCAGCTCTGTGTTGCAGGGTTCTGGTGACCCCCAGCTTGTGATCTAAAGGGTGGTGGGAGTTAAACATCAAATACTGATCTGTGTGTGTTGGTTTTCTGTAAACCTCTACTTCCAGTTTACCATTCTCCCTGACTTCTACCAAGCAGTCCAAGAAAGCCAGTTTGTTGTTTTGTACCTCTTCCCTTGTAAATTTTGGTCTACCACATTAATGTGTTCTGTGAAAGCTTGTACTTCCTTCTGGTGGATTTTAACCCAGGTGTCATCCACATATCTGAACCAGTGGCTGGGTGCTATGCCCTTAAAGGTATTAAGCGCCAGGTCAACTTATCATGGTAGTCTGAGGTGTTAAGTACCACTGTGCATCTTCCCTTGTCTGCCGGTAGAATGGTGATACTAGAATCTTTCTTGAGGGATGTTAAGGCTCTTCTTTCCTGTGTGGTCAGGTTAGATGAATGAGTTTTAGCACTGGCTAAGGCTGCAGATACCTTAAGGCGAAGTTGTTCTGCCTCACTCTGTGGTACCTTGTTATTGTGGATTGAGGCTTCTGTGGCTGCTATAATATCCACCACAGGGATGGCTTTAGGAGTTATGGCAAAATTCAAGCCCTGAGCAAGGACTTCCATTTCTGGCTGCCACAGATTATTGTACAAGTCATTCTGAATTGAGAAAGCCAGTCGGATGACTAGCGAAACGTCTTCAAGAACTAAACTTCAAGTCCAGTTGATCTAATTGAATACAACAGATATACCATGACCTGGATGAATGAGAACCTTCACAAGCATATAATTTACAGTATATTCCTTTATTTAATATTTCTCCCCAATAATGTCCTTCATGGAATAGCTCAGGAATAAAGCTACTTACCAAAGGTCCGAAACATGTTGTGTGTGTGAGTCTGACCTAATTTACAGTAACCGACCCTGTTAGACAGTTGAGAGATGTAAGACTTTCCTGAAATACCCCACCCTGTGCTTTTTTACCCCTCTTTCTGCTTCACAGTTCCGGTTATCAGCTATTAAGTCACGGACGTGACAGTTGACATTACAACCAATGACTGAATGCTATTCCTCTAGCTACCTCCTCTGAGCATGTGCAAGCTTGTAAAAAAGCTTAGTGCTTTGCAAAAAGGTGAACACCTTATAAGAGGCAGAGGGAAAGGGAAGAAGAAACATTTCGCTGAATAACAGGCTAGCCCTACATCTGTCAGCATTCTAACCATTGTGATTTTGGGTTCTGGTGTGATTAATCTACATATAATCTTGCATTTGAGGGGTGAACATGACCTTTAACTACATTCCCAGGCAAAAGTAATGCCTGTGAGTTCCGTGCACGTGCGTGTGCACGGAACTCACAGGCATTTCTGTTTGAGGCTCAAGCAGGAGAAAGCAGAGGAAATCTCAGAGGGGCGGAGCTTAACATTCAGCAAACCAGTAACAAGATCTCAGTAACTTTCAAGGCACAAAGCTTGGCTCTGGAGGGACATAGGTAAAAAAAAATATGGCAACGGTATTTTAAAGCTGCAGCTTCCAAATGAACATAACTTGATTTTACAGTGCACTTATCCTTTAAGCATTGAGGTGGTTATGGTTACGAAATATGAGAACACATAAGGAAAAGGTGGATTTGGAACAATTTGTCTAACTACTGTACATGCCCATACAAAGATGATCATATTGAGTTGGATTCCAGTATATGGCAATTGATTTATTCATATAATTTAGATATATGTACATATATAACACGTAAATTCAATTGGAAAACAAATCTGCACACGACTGCATCTAATTAGTAATACTTAGGGGAAAAAAAACATTACTGTAATCTATGAGCTTCTATGACAACTAGAAAACTATTCCTTGCAGCCCTGCTTTATCCCCCCCATCCCCCAAAATTGGGAGCTAAAGTTGTTTCATAACTATAATTTCTAATTAAGTAAATACAAGCAGACCGTGTTTGGTTAAAACCAAATAATCTTTATTTGTCTTTTTTAAAATGATAATTATTCTTTAAATTATACTTACAAAATGATTTCCAATCACTGCAATGCTCTGTATTATCCTGGCACATTTCGGTAAACCATTTATATAGTGATATGTTTGCACTCCTAGCACTAACTGGCAGTGAAAGTTTTCAGTTATCAGGACATCTGGAATTGCTTGAGTCTAGCTGATTGTGTATTTAAGAGTTGGCAAACCATATACCCAATATATATTTTAACCTGTTACATATCTGAAACTCCTAGCCACTATTAAGGAATCCTGGGAGCAGGAGTTTGATGACCAGTGAAGGCTAGTCATCCCTGAAATCATTCATGGGATAGTTATTGAAAGAATTATGCAGCCACGTCAACAATAAGAAATGTAAAGCACTGACACTGACTACAATGGGAAAAGGGGCTAGTACTATTCCAAGAAAAAGAGAAAGGAATATTTGTAGACCTGAGATAATTTCCCTAAATTCACACTTTGTAAGCCACTTTTTTTCTCCCATAAAATTCTAAAACTTTTTTTGAGCTGTCATAATGCCATTAAATTGAAAGATCTTGTTAGTTAACATAGAAGCAACAACTTTCCTATGCTCCGACAAAGCTAACTGGTTCTAAGTCATAAGGCCTCATTTACCCACGCAAATTGCTCCGGGCAAATATGGCTTTTGGTATTTAATACTGGATTTGCACCTTGTGGTAAATCCCAAAAGGGATTTTACTCCAGCAACACTTTAAGGCCAGCCATTAGCTGGTCTTAAATGTGGAGTTAAAAGTGGTGCAAATCCTTTATTAAATACATTGTACCGGTTGCACTGGTGTCTTTTGTGAAACTGGTGCAGCCAGTGCAATTATGGAGTTAAACTTGAGCAAACCTATTCAGTATTAGTTAGCACAAGTTTAACCCCTATTTTTAGCACAGCAAACGTGGGTAAATCAGGCCCATAGTGGCATATTCTAAACCAGAGGTATACTTACGATAAATAAGGTTTGTTAAATAGAAACCACGATCATCCAAATAAAAATGCCAGCCATGCTTTTTGTTTAGGGATTCACTAAATTGCTATACAGCTATCAGGGTTATGCACAGAGAGCTGCCATTGGCTCTATAGCAATGCTATATGCAGATATCGGTTCTTGGTGTATCACAAACTGACGTTAGCCACTGCTGGACTTTTAATGCCAGCCATTTGCTAATATTACATCAGTTAGCACAACTTCAACTCCAGGTAAGAGTGCTTTGGCTCGCTGTGCATCTCCCTGTATATGCCTTACTGACTGAATGTGAAACCTAAAGTTTGCAAATTTGAAGGTGAAGTTAAATCTCCTACCTAGTTATTTAAAGGTGAACTAAAATATCCTACCTAGTTATATCTGTGTTATTCAGTTAAATCAGCTGGACTTGAAGTCCAGTTGTATTAACTGAATAACACAGATATACCAT
The DNA here is from genome assembly GCA_019447015.1 of Hymenochirus boettgeri. Classification (NCBI taxonomy): domain Eukaryota; kingdom Metazoa; phylum Chordata; class Amphibia; order Anura; family Pipidae; genus Hymenochirus; species Hymenochirus boettgeri. The sequence goes on along the minus strand of CM033473.1, from coordinate 144,961,280 downwards.
GACATGGATGAATGAGAACCTTCACAAGCATCCTACCTAGTATTTATTAAAGGTTTGTGATGCTGCAGTTTGGCCGTGTTAGGTTGAACTACACAAAACTGTTTTTTATGTGGAGGTCCCATCTACAATCTAGCAATGGGGCCCTGTGATATCTAGCTAAGCCCCTGTTAATAAAAATTGAAAAAATAAGCACTTACCTGTAAAATTATTTGTTTGCGGATCTCCCTACCAATGTTCCCTCTAATTTTAAATCGGCTGCTTGCTACCTTGTGCTTCAATTGTGGGAGGCTAACACTCCAATGGCTTGCATACAGCTGATAAATCTGGCTTCAGCTAGATCATGGCATTGAAAAGAGGAAGTGTTAAGGCTTTGTGTGATGGGCATTGGACCAACTATCCTTTAATTAGATGTATAATCCTATAGGGGACACACAGATATCCAGAGAGAATCCCAAGATTTTATTTACAGGACTTGGACACATAATCACAAGGATTCAGATCTAAGTCTTTGCATTCTAATTAAGTTTTTGCATGAACAATAATTATTGGTTTACAAAAAGAAGTCATTCACATTCAAACAGCTGTAGTTACCGTTTACAATTTGTAGTTTCTAATTATTATGAAAAAAAAAACTGTCCACAACCCCTAAAAACTGCCTACACTTGCTATTTTTACCAGTTTATTCCAAGCATTTGTAACCAGATATTTAATGATATGTTTTCTTCCGTTCTGGCAAAGGTGTCTGCCTCCTCCCTCTGCTCAATGAGCTTTTTATAAGATTAAGCATGTGTGGAGAAGGCAGCAAGGAAAACAGCAGTCAATCATTGACTGTGATGTCAGAAGTCACAGCCTTAATTGACTGCATTTTGATCTGGGGTTCGAATATTGATTGCTGTTTCCCGGTTGGTGAGATCTATCTTTTCAACTGCGATTTTATAATTCATTTTCTCACTTGGCAAAGTGCTCTTGGGTTTACCATAGACTTGTGACTGCCTCTGAGCTAAAATTATGGATCAGCTATTTTCTACACTACTTACTCCACAAAAGTCTGTGCTTCTACCACCTATATGGTATAATTTGGATCCCTCACCCTTGTATACTGGACTGAGACTTGGTTCATCTCTCTATAGTGTTTCTCTAACTACTATCTATCTATGTACTTTAGATGTTGGTATACTATTGTATTCTGCATATGCAGGTTTGGTTTGGTACAATCCTAGGGTAAATAATGGTCTGGGAGGGGTCACTGAGCAGTGGGTTGTTTTTAGGGGTTTGTTGGAATTGTTTTTATTTTTGATTAAATAATAAATATTGTGTTTTTATGTATATCTCACGTTGGGTGTTCACCTCCCTCTCTGTGCTCTATATATGAAGGAGTTTTCCTACCCTTTATACTTATTTTAGCACTGTATATGCAGTTGGAGTGCCTTGTGGGCATTGAGCCCCAAGTACAGCCTGGTCTTTTTTCCCTTCCAATTCTTTATGTATTATTTGTCCAGGTTTGCACCCACGTATCCGTAACACTGCCTGTGCTTCTTTTATGCCCCTTTTTTGATATTCGAGCCTTAGGCTCTTTGAGCTATGGAGGAGCCAGGTTACTCTGCCAGAATGAAGAAAATAATCATCCTTAAGAAGTCTGGTTAGTAATACATCTTACAAAGTGTAAAATATATCAGTTGGGGTTGGAGGCAGGTAACTGACAATTGACCAGTTTTTAGTTTTAAGGGTGGACATGCCATTTAAAGAACGTAACGGACTGAAAATGTTGATGAAAGTGACAACTAGAAAAACTTAGGATGAAAGCAATATTTAAAAAATAAAGATGCCTTGTTTTCTTTCTAAGCGTACACTAAAACAAATTTTTTACTTCATTTATTGTTTTCTATTATACATAAACATATCTGTCTAAATGAATTAACTATAAGTAATCCGATCTCCCAGCAAAACACATGCTTTGTTAGATACATTATTTATGGTTCGTGGTATTAGTTTGGTCACAGTGCATGATTTTCTTCCATTTACAAATTTAGGCTTCTCCACAAACTTTCACCGGAGCTGATCACTGACTGGTGTCTGCAGTAATGAGAGGACGTCACATCATTCAGCTTCTGGTTTGTCACTTTATCAGTGAGAGCCTCTCAGTCAGGATGGTGTGAGCAGGTCAGTAAGGGGAGACACAATCAGTTGATTATTTTTTTTTGTGGGGATGGTTTATATTCTTCTGTGAGGTACATGATAATAAGACATGAAAGCAGGAGAAGGAGCAGTGCAATAAATGCATTTACACCATAGTCTCTTAGCAACAAACTTTAAATAGGGAGGCCACGGCCATGGCTAGGAACAAAGAAGGAGCTGCATACACAGAGCTTGCGTGTCCACGTGTTGTAAGGGATATGTTTGTTGCAAGTGTAGAAGAAGAAAGATTGTTTGCAAGTGTGGTAGAAGAAACGTTGCTTGCATTGGAAGATGACCCAGATGCCAAGAGTTTAGAGGTTGTTGTTGAATTGTCTGCAACAGTGGACTGGCTGAAAACCTAATATCAACACAAAAATGAGATGACAAATGAACAAAAACACAGGATCTAGTGAAAAACCATATACAGGGTCATTTACGAGGTGGCGGAGGGCAGGTGCAGTGTTGTTGTAAGGGCTTAGAGTCACGCAATTTATGATTGGTTAGTACAACATAAATCTATACTCATAATACGTGAAAGGCCGCGCCCATTATTCCTAAAGAAGATGATCACCTGAAGAAGGGGGCAAATATCCCCCTGAAACGTTGTGAGTGGATAAAAGTATCACGCTTTATTGGAGTGCAACCTTCGTTTGTATTGTTTCTTTGGACTTTTACGTTCCTAAGGGAGGAACCTTTAGATGTCTGCACCCTGGTTGGTTTAGAGTGCACCCATACCCTGGTTTTTTGTCTTCCTAAAGAAGCCCTTCCTCCTAAGTACATTGGTTTTTGTTCTGTGCAGATATGGCACAAAAAAGTGTTAAGTAGATTCATATTCACTAGCTGCCTGCTGCTGCTCCTAGGTGTTTTGTCTGAGGTCATTGCAGTGCTGCTTTAATTAAAGAAAGTCACACAAAATGTTTAGACCTGAAAAGTTTTCTCCTCCTCCTGAGAAAGAACAATTCAATTTGAAACATGTCACGTGACATGCTTTCATAAAAGCTTCAATGCTAATGTATTGTAATGTAATTGTTTGCTCCTCTCTTTCATTATATGCAATACATTATTAAACATAAACCCATAAAGATACTATTAGCTCATTTGCATTTATCTTAATGTGACACTAAGGTTTTAAATACAATATTAAAAACAAAGCATGAAGAATATTCTTTAGGGAGATCGGAGACTGGCTTCCTACCTTCCATTCTTGACTTACAGCAGAATTACACCACTTTAAAGATGGATGTAGTTGACAACTCTCTGCTCCCAACACAGTGACACACCCATTATATCACAGGTGGGGAGATCAATCACTCCCATAAATAGACTCTTATCCTCCATAGCCCAGTTTGGGAATATACATGCTTGTAAACTACAATAAATAACCAGACTGGAGCCAAAAGGGTGACTTTCTTATGGTGTGCCATTTCCACAGGAAATTCACTACTTCTATGAACATTTCCCAAAGCGGCCAAAATTTGTATTGTCCACATCTACAATTAAATGCAAATAATATATCATAAAAGTATACAAGAGTGCTTGTTCCCTTTTCGAGTATGTAATGAAACATTTGGTTTCCATTTCATTGATAATCTAAACCAAACAACCATCTTTAATTTTCCTTGGATTAAAAATAAATTCCTATCTATCTTTCTATTTACTAACCCCCCCCTTTTAAAATTCTACCAAGAGCCTTACAAAAATACATAACAGCATAGTCTAATATTGGGCTGGGCTGTTGTTGCACTCAAGGAGACATAAGACCAGGAGCCCAAACATTAGGGTCTCACTCAACATTTCTTTCTCCTATTTACACTCATTTATGTATCTGTCTCACTCCTTCTGACTTTATTATCTTGCCATTTCTTTCTGTTCCTTTGCTTCAGTACCTACATTTGAAATATTTTCTCTGTTTTTATGGGTAAAAGGGGGTTTTCCCTAGAGCCTGTGGGCCAGTCCAATACGTGTGTGTGTGTGTGTGTGTGTGTGTGTGCATGCTCCCTTTCCAACACTTAAAAATAATTCTAATCTTCTTTACATCACCAGATTTTGCTTATGTATTTTTTCCTAATTAAAATTAATTAGTCCTGAAGACACGTTTTTCCTGTCTGTAGCAGTGGTTGTTAGGTATCTAATCAGAAAAAAAGGATAAAGCAACGGATATGAACTATATCTAACATAATTAAACAAATGCTTTACATGTAATATAACCACTATAACATACAATCCATCTAACAGGAGATTTCTGTTATTGGCTGAAAAATATAAACATGCCAGAAACTTATTTTCTTAGCAGGTCTAATAAAGGCAATCCAAGAGAAAACAAGCTGGACCCAATTTGAACATATCTAGAATAACCTTGCATTAAGTGTAGTATTTATGAACTGGCATTCCTAGCAGATTAAATAGTTGCATTAATATTTAGAGTAATGTGCTGCTCGCAGAAATATCATAAAAGCAAAAGTTCCTCTTTTTTTTTTTCAAAAAAGGAAGCATATGTTTAAGTAACTTTCTCAACTGTCGAAATGCCAGCAGAAAAGGGGTCACAGACAGTCATTTTAGGGACCACTCTGTATAAAGCAAGAAAATATCCAGCTGCTTTACAGTAAAAGTATGTGTGAATGGGTTGCCCCTAAAATAATGCTATTTAAATAATCAGCTATACAACAAGTTCTCGCCATTTAAAGTAATGAAGTTAAAATAAACATTAAGAACTTCTATTGAATCTCCATGAAAGTCCTTAAAATCAACCTCTTTGATGCTTGATACAGATAAAGTCTATTAATGGTAACATCAATGGTATCACCACCATACTACCATGTGCCAATAAAAGGCATGGAATTCTAACACTAAATTTAAAAATATTGTATTCTGTTAATGTCAATGCACTACAAATCTTCCAGAACTACCCTGCAATAAAGACATGCATAGGCACCTGCACATTAGACATTTCTTTTTCTTCTTTTTCAGATCATGGGACACTTGGCAATGCCAATTTTTCATGGCACACCCGTGTTCTTAATTTTGCAACTACCCACGTTATGCAATATCCAGTGTATATTGTAATCAAATTTGATTATAATTATTGTAGTGGGAGTTTACATTACATTAACTGCATTGAAATTGTATTATAATTATATACCTGCATTATGTTTCTTACCTGAAGAGAGAATCCCATACCTGGAGGGTAGTTACTGGGAAGTAACTATGCAAGGGGGATTTGATCCCAGCATATGGCACTTTCTTGAACACCAACTAATTATTACAATTACCAGTTTTTCAGTATATGTTTTCTATTACTTTGCTCCACTAAAATATTATTTGCAAATAATGTAAATTCTGTTGAAGCATGGGATTTTTGGAATATAGGTTAAAAATGAAAAAGCTCACCTGCTTGGGTAAAACAATAGCCAGGAGGGTCAGTGATAGACACAGCGTGATCAATTTACACATCTTGCTCCCAGAAAGTGGTTTCCTTTCTCTGGTGAAAGCAGCACAAGGTTAAAGTTTCAGGCTCCCTCCCGGAGTAACAGACTGAACAGTGCACACAGATGGGATGGATGAGTGATTCTGTTCTGGGCTCCTGTGTCAAGCTGTTTTAATACCCAGAAGAAAATCCCCTCCCACTACATTTCCAGCCAATCCCTTGCCTCCTGATTGTTATTATATTTTGGAGTCATCTATCTTCCCTATTTCTGATTTACAGTCACTCACAGTACTGCTTTAATATATGGGGTTTTCCCGGTTCTTTTGATATATTTAACTTCCCACTTGTGTTTCACATTCTAGAAACAAGGCAATTCTTTCTGTTTAAATAAAACTAGCTCTTAAGTAATGGTGTTATGAGAGAAAATTACAGGTAAAGGACGTATTAGGCTGTCCATACATGGATTGTCTTTTTTTTACACTAATTAAATAACTGATAAAAATGGCCATGGAATTGATCACCATTCAGCTTTTTAATCAATAGATTTTGAGCAGTTTATCAATCATACACAGACTCAGGGGTACCCCAACTCATCATCCCCTCTGAGTCAGGACCTGGACTCAGCTGCATCTCCTTTCCCCTAAACTTGGAAGCACCAACACCTCCCACTCTGTGAGTCAAATTATCAAAAAAAAGGGTCTCTTTAATTCCATTCACCGCACTCATCAAATTAATAAATAATCATGTTCATCAGGGGTATACCAAGTAACAATTGGGTCTCCCTTGCTATGTCATTTACAGTGGCTCCTGGTGCTGTTGCTGTGGGAGTCATGGTGCCCCATTTCCCTGAGCCCTAATAATGGTACCATAACTGTGCCCCTGTCATGACCACCGCTCATAGATATTAACTGCTTCTTCACCAAATTTTTAGTCGAAAACTCAGGATTGCTGGTGCTAGATGGTACATCAATCACTATTCTCCAACCATCAGGTGTTTCATCGACCAGTTTATGTGTACCTGTAGTTTGAAGTTTTGTTTTTATTATAGGATTACAACAGGAAGACAAGCTAAACACAAGGGGTCATATTTTTAAAGACACGGTATTGGGACCATTGCCGCAAACGTAAATTTAAAGATTGCAGCTGTAAATTTACGATATTGGTCATAAATTTTTAATTGCGATCGTAGATCTACAACCATGATCAAAGATTTACAAATGCCCATACAATACAGTATCATTGTGGTATTTTACTACTGCATGGCCACTGGCTTAACTACTGCCCCTGCCCCATGGGGGCCCCAGACGATAGGAAGGGCACGCCACAAGCCCACTCTGCCGCGATCAGCTGTTGTAAGCAGATGACCATTTAAAGGGCAACTGTGGTCTCCAAACAAGTTAAAATTATATGAACGCTTGCAGTATTTCCTTTAACATGCGCTGACAATCACATCTGTGGCTGCAGCCTGTGAGAAATTAAATCGGGGAGAATGTTTAAATGTCATGCTTTCAGTATTCACCTGTCCTTTTCCCCACCCTTTCCCCCCCAGGCGAGAAGCATGCTTAAAGAAATACAGGGAGATTCAATAAAAGTTCTTATCGTTAAAAATGGTGCTAATTTTGCCCCAACCAATCAGATGTTAGCTTTCAAATGTTAAATAATATCTGATTGGTTGGGGCAAAATTAGCACCATTTTGAACAATAAGAACTTTAATTGAATAACCCTGATAGTTCACTGCAAAAGTGAACTATTCCTTTAATGTAATGATTGAAGACCAGGAGTATAAGGAGCTATGCCATACCTTCCTTTCTGCAATTAATGCATGTGGAGCCAGGAATAAAGATAGAACAAACTTACCTTTCACGTGATCCGCCATGTCTTCAATCAGTGCATTAAAGAAATAGTTCACTTTTGCAGTGAACTATTCCTTTAATGCTGGGGAAAACAGGAAATACCTGGGGGAAAAATGACATATAACAAGGGGAGCCTCTTAATGCAGGCAGAGACTGGTCACATGACTACAAGCTGGACACATAGCTGAAAAAAGGAAGTGTTCAAGCAGGAAGTAATATTGCTGAACCTTCCTAATGAAAAAAAACTCATTTCGGCAATCTGTTCAGTGCTACAGACCATTCATGGATGATTTGGATGCACAACAAAAACATATATGCCCCAATGGCGTGTTCAGACACTAGGGTTTCTGGTAGGTCATCTTCTCGTCTCAGCCCAAATTTGAAAATAGAAAGATAAAAGAACCAAAGGTTGCAAAAACCTTTGGAAATTTGCTCCAAGCCTTCTGAGTTCTGGTAAGCATTATTGGCAAAAATAACCTGAAAAATGTGCAGACCTATTTGTATATTTGGAGCAGATATATAGTGCTGAGTTCAGGCAGCGACTGGTCCTTCGACCGGAGGTGCCTAATGCTGGCACCTCAAGTGTCTTTTTCTACTCCACTTCCGGCCCAGGGGCCATTTACATCACAGGGTAGATTAGTAGCAGCTCCTAAACAGGCAGGCTCTTATTGGTTGTATAATGAATGGCACTGTCGCTTTGGTGCGCATGCAAGTTAAGTCATGATTGTTCGGTTTGTGGGGTTCCTGGTCATGCAGCAAACCTCTGTTTTTGCAGGCAATGCCCCCAGGCTATACAATCATTAACCATCAACATTATGAGAAGGCCAGGAGAGAGGAGGCAGACCTACTTAGAGTAGGGCTCTCATTTGTTTTCTTGTCCGGACCGGTTGGAATCTCGGTGGTGTGCCAAATGATGTCCTGGGACATGGGAGGGGATGGTCTGCTTAAGCTCTTTCCAATCGTAGAAGCAATAGAGTTATGGGGTGATGTAACGCGTAAGGTTTGCTTCTAGACAGATAATGCTAGTGTGGTGCATGCCATTAATGTTTTTTTCCTCCTCTTTTCCCTAGGTGTTGATGTGCTTGTGAAGGTTCTCATTCATCCAGGTCATGATATATCTATCCAATCACGCCCTTAACACTTGGCTGTGATATGCTAATTGGGATTTTCCAGGGTACATAATTGCCAAAGATTCTTGTACAAGTCATTCTGAATTAAGAAAGCCAGTCGGATGACTAGCGAAATGTCTTCAAGTACGTTTGAACTTCAAGTCCAGTTGATCTAATTGAATACAACAGATCTAGGTGTTGGTGCTTCTCCGGCGTCTAGGCCTTTGAAGTCTAGAATACAAAATATACAAGCCAGGTTTTCTGGCATATTGCGCCAACAGCGAACATTTAAGGAGTGTTGGGTCCAGGTTTCCCTGTTGGACCTCTTAGAGTTGACTTATCCCAGCTGATCCATTCATCGATGGCTCTGTCAACTTGGTACAGCCACAATAATGGAGTTTGCTTCTTATAGCTGCTAGGTGCAGGATGTTACTAAATATTTCTTGACATCATATTCTTAGGGGCTGAAGGAACGAGTATGCCTCTAAAGATGCCAGGAGACCAGTCTCCCTTACTCTACTTCCTCACCTAGGATCTGTACTTAGTAATTGAAAACCTCACCTAGTAATTGAAAAACAGATGTTTTTGTGAAGGGTGTCCGTTTTTCACTTATTCCATTGCAGCCCCTGATGTGCCCAGTAAAAACCTTAAATAAAATTGTACACCCAGATGGTTAACAACTAGGCTATCGTTCGGCTGATGTCCATTGTTCGGGAAAACAAGGTCTCAGTTGGCTACAATTATTATCTGAAGTGGTGGTAGCAGAGGAGAACGGGAACCGGTGGTGGTGGTAGTTCATGTGGGGCAAATGATATATGTTTCACAAGTTTAGCTGAGTTGATTTTGTTGGTTAAAGCTGACTTAGCTAGGCTTGGGGCATTTTCCTCTAGGGCTGTCTTAATCTAGTCAGAGATCATCCCAAGGGTTGCTTGGCAAGGGGCAAGGGATTCAGCAGTGGTAGAAAGAGCATGGTGAATCCTGAACACTAGAATATCTAGATTTGTTAGATCCATTGGAGAGGTAGTCATCAGACACAGGCAACTTGAGGGAGATAACTGGGTGCTCCTACGACAGGATGGGCTACATCTGAGTGAGATTGGGCTAGATTTATTGCTCTCGGGTTTACAGGATGGACTCAAGCAGGCCCTATACTTGTTGGGTGGGGGTTAATTGTAGAGGTACAAATCCTTGCACAGGAGGGAGAGGTTGTTAAATTTCACATGCCCCCTGGGATAACAGGCTGGCATACTAAGGGGATGTCATCATGGAAATGATTAAATAATGGTTAATGGTTGCTATGGCAACCCTAGTTTTAAAGTGCAATGATCTTTCTTAAATGGCATAGACTTAGGCATAATATGTGAAGAAACAATAAAAGCTTAGGCATAATATGTGAAGGAACAATAAAAGCAACAAAAGTTTGTGTCTGCCTCTTCATTGCATTAATCATGGTTTAAATCATACCCTTGTAAAGGGGAAAATGGGTTAGGTTCAGTCGTAGGTGGGTGTCCTCTTCTCCTCTGCAGTCTAAGACAGCAAACTGTAAGTAGCTCTGTGGCTAACTGGGAAGAGGGGGGATGCCCATACTGTCAGGAATGCTCCTCTGCTGTCCTCTTCTCCAGGTTGGCCAGCCTTCCCGGTGCTGCATTACGGCTAAGGAGGGGGGGAGTGACATCATTGTGTCACGCGCATGGGTCTGATTAACAGGGCCCCTACCTCCCTTTTCCCTGATGTACTGTGTATTATATGTATGTACATGCATTTTTGGGCTGTATTTATAAAGGCGATCATTAAACCATTTCCGATCGGTTTAACGTTCGTAAATCTAATCTACGATAACGAAATCGTAAATTTACGATCCCCATAGAATAATGCAGTAGTTTACTACCGCGTGGTATTCTACGACCAAATGTTCATTAATTAACGACCATTCGGTTATTAACAGCCGTTCAGACGAACATTTATGATTGTGATCATACATTAACTAATTAACTAACCCGCGGTATCTCTAAAAAGCGAAACCGTGGGTTTATAAATATGGTCCTTCGTTTTATTCTGTAATTTGATGTAAATTTTGTTTTATCAATAAAATATCACAGCTGGCGGCAAGATCTTTGCACAGGATGGAGAGGTTGTTGGATTTCACATGCCCCCTGGAATAGGAGGCTGGCATACAAAGGGGATGCCATCATGGAAATAGTTAAATGATGATTAATGGTTGCTATGGCAACCAGAGTTTTGAAGTGAAAGGATCTTTCTTTTATGTCTAGGCATAATATTTGGAATATTTTGCAACTATGAGAAATGCAAAAGTTAATGGTAATTGAAGTAAAAGAAATTTAAAAAGGTTAGAAGTTAGGACCTTCCAGACTGGGGTTACCTTGACGTGGTTGGAAGGCTTTTCATTCATGCGATCACAGTAATGTATACTAAAACCCCTTTGTTTATAAAGTATGCCAGTGTGCAAATAATATGATATTGTATGGGGCCTAGGAATGTGCATTGATTTTCTTTATGTTTGTATAAATGTTTGACCAGATCAGTAGCACTTCCGCTAAATGTAGTTGTAAATTAGCCTAATTGGAGTGCTTCCACAATCCTTGTATTGTATGTATTTGGAATAACATTGAAAACTATAGCTGGATACACACTATACAATCCTTCCTCCTGACAGACTGTTTGAGGCTTTCAAACGGTCATTCAGGAGGAAGGACTGTCGGTCGTGGCAAAAGCAGCCACGTCCGACAGTTAGGTGCAGCCGATTGTGTGATCCATAGAGGACCGAACAATTGGTTGTGATTTTCCAACCAGTCAGATCGTTTGTCCGATCGTGTAAGGCTGTTATACTGCTGAGTGCATCCCTTCCTCTCTCTCCATGTGTGTTTTCCTTCTGTCCACATTTGGGGATCGTATTTTAGACCTCACTGAAATGTTTTGATGAATATTGAATAAAGTGACTTTTTTTAATCAAGTCAGAGTCTGATTGAAAAGCCCATCCTTCATAAATGCTAAATTTGGACTTTCTCAATAGCCAGCAGTCATGTCTGTAATTGGCTGCCTCTCAGCCAACCACAGATGCTGCTGCTGGTCCGGCCCATCCTATTATATTATAAAATGCCAAGTTCTGCGTCTGTGAGAAGTGTGTTCCTGTGTATGTGTCACTGCAGTTCCTATGGACTCACCACTAGAGGGAGATGGTAAGATTGTCTGCAGTTCCTATTGACTCACCACTAGAGGGAAAAACATAGGAAACAAGCACGGAGGAAGAACACAGCAGTTACACAGACTTCAGGTAAGGTTGCTTGGGACAGAAGGGTGACCCTGGATTTGGATCTGAGGGGGGGCCCTGGATTTGGGGCTGAGGGGGGGGCCTGGATTTGGGACTGAGAAGGGCCCTTGGATTTGGATCTGGGACCGAGGGGGCCCCTGGATTTGGGGCCGAGGGGGCCCCTGGATTTGGGACCAAGGGGGCCCCTGGATTTGGGACCAAGGGGGTCCCTGGATTTGCGACTGAGGGGGGCCCCTGGATTTGGAACTGAGGAGGGCCCCTGGATTTGGGACCATGGGGGGACTCTGGATTTGGGACAGAGGGGGGGACTCTGGATTTGGGACAAAGAGGGTACTCTGGCCTTGGGACATTGTAAAGGGGGGCTATGGCCTTGGGACACTAAGGGAGCACTCTGGGCTTCTAGCACCTGTTATTATAACGGGCTTAATGTCTAGTAATGACATAATAATATTCCCTGAATTATCATTAGAGGCCGTGCCCGCAGGAACAAAGGCATGTAAGTAAATGTCTGGGAACTAATTTTACATTTAAACCATGCGGTTAGGTTTGGGAGGGGGTGGCTACACTACAGCAAAATGTTATTTTTTAGTTGGACATACCCTTGAAGCAAAGTTTAAATCACACTCTTGTGGGGAAAAATGGGTGGGGTTAGTTGTAGGTAGGTGCTCACCTCTTCTCTGCAGTCTGTTCATTCCCCAAAGCTGACATTTCCCCTTCACTGCCTGTACTTTTGTCTTCATAACATTTTCTGCACATGTGTGATTTCTCCCCTGTCTTCTTAATCCGTGATATAAGAAAATATGAAATCAAAAATATTCTAATCGCAGAAGTGGCTGGGATGTGCAGAGAGGCACAGCTAGGCAGGTTTTTACTGCAAATCCACTTTATTGCTGCTATAAAACACGTAATTGAAGTAAAAGAAATTTAAAAAGGTTAGAAGTTAGGACCTTCTAGACTGGGGTTACCTTGACGTGGTTGGAAGGCTTTTCATTCATGTGATCACAGTAATGTATACTAAAACCCCTTTGTTTATAAAGTATGCCAGTGTGCAGATAATATGATATTGTATGGGGCCTAGGAATGTGCATTGATTATCAATTATATATATATCATATGCCGGGGTTGCCGCACTCTCACTCGTTGCACGCTTCACTAGTGGCCAGGGTGCATCTCACGGGTTCCAATAGTAGTGTAGTCACAGAGCACTCCATGGACTTATAATCAAAATAGTTTATTTGTAGCGGGCTACGCATTTCAACCACACAAGTGGTCGTCGTCAGGATGCGCCATATTGGAAACATACAAAGTTAAATAGGTAAAATCCCTCCCACGATCCTCCTCCAGCACACCTCCTTCCACACCCATCCACCATATAATACAATACGTATTATCGTGCATCAGTGATCTTAAAAGAAACACCCTCCACCACCACCTACTGGTTATCAACCAGATATATACAGAGAGTGTTACATAAAAACAATGTTATGTAAAAGCTTACGCAAACTGTATCTATCACCGCAATACTTGGAACAATTGATTTCTTGGATTTAAAGGGACAGTTCAGTGGAAATTGTCAATATTTGTTAAATTGTTCGTTTGTGTAATGCCTTCTTAGTTATTCTACATATTCTCTCCCATTTTGAAAAATCAGTTGATTTCATACCCTTTGCTGTTCCCTGCTGTTGACATTAGTGACCTGCCATGCAGGTTCTAACGGTCCTTCTTCTTCCCAGTTTTTTTTTTTTTTTTTTTTTTTTTTTTTTTTTTTTTTCTACTGATTGGCTGTTGGATGGGTCAAACATGCTCAGATCTCTACTGAGCAACTGAATCAACCCAGGTGCTGGGTCAAGGACAAGACCATAACGGTCTCTACTAGGGGTCCTTCAAACAGGAAGTCAGTATTTCGGTTGCATTTATCTATACACAGACAAAATGCTGAATGGGCAGATTAAGGTCATTAGGATGGAAAAATACTGCTCTTTTTTCTGAAAAGCATATGTATTTGCACTGAACTTCCCCTTTAAGAATTTTCATTTTTGACAATAAGTTGGACACGACCTTGTTTCGAAAGAGTACTGACCGCAGCACCATTCTCCACAGTGATAGTTACCATCCCAGACACCAAATCAATAGTATTCCTTATTCACAGTTCCTCAGGGTACTGCGAAATAATTCGGACCCCAACAGGGAAAGCATTCAAATAAAGGAAATTATAGATTTCAAATAAAATATGTACCGTATATACTCGAGTATAAACCGAGTTTTTCAGGCTGTAAAATCAGCCTGAAAACTTGGACTCGGTTTATACTCGAGTCACTACTTACTTTAGCACTCCGGCAGCCGCATGATCATTCTCTGTACTGGCGTGCCGGCCGACGTCACTGCCCGGCGCCAAGCCCGACGGCAATTAGTGACGTCAGCTGGCGCGCCAGTACTGGGGAGGAGCGCGCGGATGCCGGAATGGAGAGGACGCCGGAATACTTACCTGATCGCGGCTGCCGGAATGCTGATCTTCAATGCTGGCCCCAAGTTACTGGATGGAGGAAAGCCCACAGGTACAAACTGAACTGGGTGGGAGGGTGAGGGTGGCATTCAAGATGTTTGGAAACTACAACTCCCAGCATGCTTTATTAGCTGGGAGTTGTAGTTTCCAAACCCTCGGTTTATACTCGAGTCAACAACTTTTATTAGATTTTTTAGGTGAAATTGGGTACCTCGGTTTATATAGATTTTTGGCTAGGGGATACAGCCACAAAGTGTTAAAATCTCAACTTGATTAAGGCACAAAACCAATTTTCTACCATGACCAGGACTCAACTCACCACATGGGCACAACTCACGGGTTGGTCGAAGTGTCATGACATGTGTAATGGATTACACGCCATCTAGTGCTATAATCAAAGAGATCATTTACAAACATTGGAAATTGATTAAAACAGACAAATTGCTTCCTTTTCAGGAGATGGGGTAAGGTGTGCGTATAGGCCGGCCCCCAATTTAAAAAATCTTGTGGTCAAGACAGAACCAAAAGGAAACAATTGGTCCTAAGCAAACCTGTTGGTTAAAAAGCCCGAAAAAAGGTTGTTACAAGTGTTTGGGATGTCAAACGTGGATATGCTATGGTGGGAAAAGATTTTCCCCACCCTCACACTTGGAAGAGATATGCCATTAATTTTAGATTGACATGCACATCAACCTTTGTGGTTTATATCATTGTCTGCCCATGTGGGTTGGACAATATGCGAACGAATGAGCAATCATAGGTCATCAGAAATGCTCTATCAGGTACCCATTTGATTAAAGATACCAACTATGGGTAACAGAGTGTAGCAAAACACTACTGATAGGGGGCTTGATAGTGATGTCCGGATTATCTTTCAGAGACTGTAATGCTTCCCTTACTTTTGCCGTCAAATTAGAAGATATACAGAATGTTCAGTACATTTCACCATTTCATCATGAGCTTCTTGTTTAACCTTGTGGATAAGTCTCTACACCCGAATATGTAGAAGGTGGTACAAATGTACTTTATTTATACGTAAATCACGTGTGGATAGTCCCTCGGTCCCAACCTCATAATTGGAACTCATATCTTGTCTATGCAAAAAGTGAGTCTTTAGCCGTATCCGTCTAAATAACGCATATAAATCAATTTCCATCTGAAATGGATCCATCCCCACTGTAGGGCAGAACCCCAACCCCTTGTTTAGAACTGATAACTGTTCTTTATTCAATGGTACCTTGGACAAATTGATGACTATGTCCTCGGTTTGCGCTGTCTCAGTGTGCGCTTGGGTAGTTGGCCTCCTCCGATACTTGTTGAATTTGCTGCCGCCTCGCCTGCTGACTCTGCTCCTTCTGCCAAAAAAGGTCTCCCGCTGACAGTACCATTTCCACGCATTTTCGGGTCGGAGCGCCACTGACATAAGCGTGACGTACGGTCACGTGTGCGTTCCACTCCCGGACTGTCACCTTCTCGGCTGCGTTCCACTGCCGACCAATTGTAGATAGCCCCTCTCTCGTAGTCTATCTGATCTCGGGTGAACTTCGTACGTTTGAAGTCTTCCCCATGTTTCCTATAGTTGGCTATGCGCTGTTCCAACTCCTGCTTAAGTTTTTCCATCTCCTCTACCGGCATGGCATCCTCCATTGCAGCTTCCAGGTTAGTAATCTGATCATCCAAATTGCTCAACTCCTGGGGGATAAACTCCATGTTTAGGAGCATAACATCCAGTGAGCATTTGTTCAGGATTTTGGTGAATTTCTCTTTGAAAGCCTCGTTCTCCATGAAAAGGGTTGGCCTCAAATTCACCCTTAATCCTCTGGGAATGCGGCCTTGCTGACAGTATGCTGCAAGAGTAAGATTATGTAGATCCAAGTCCGTTCTCCTCTTACACAGAGTTTCCAGTTTCTGCCGTCCTGATACAGATATAGGTGTATTCAGGAATTTACTCGAGCCTTGTACTGCTCCCATAATCCGGGATACCTCTTGCTCAGAGTAATAAAATGATAGGTCTTAGTTAAGATAGTAACTCACGGGGGTGCTAGTTTCCAGCAATCTATATACTAATAGAAATTAAACAGCACTCCACCTCCAGCTTGATGTTGGTGCTAGTGTTGGGACCCCCAGACTGGGGTTACCTTGACGTGGTTGGAAGGCTTTTCATTCATGTGATCACAGTAATGTATACTAAAAACCCTTTGTTTATAAAGTATGCCAGTGTGCAGATAATATGATATTGTATGGGGCCTAGGAATGTGCATTGATTATCTTTTCTATGTTTGTATAAATGTTTGACCAGATCAGTAGCACTTCCACTAAATGTAGTTGTAAATTAGCCTAATTGGAGTGCTTCCACAATCCTTGTATTGTATGTATTTATTGGGAGGGCTGGTCAAGCCTCCATGTGGTAATAGCACCCCCAACACACCCCTTTTATCGCAGGGAGCTAAGCATGCTTAGAGCGCCCCTGGGCTGAGGGTTGTTTTGCTTCCGTCACACCGGTAACCAACCCACAAAAAGTGACCACAAAACCCCACTAAGAATATGGGGAATTCTGATGAAGGGACAGAAATCAAAGAACTTTCACATTTTTCAAAGGCTACCATGATTCTACATCATCTACTCCCAAACTAACCTACGAAGAGGCTTGAACCAGTCACGTAATTAAGAATCACCAAGCCTCCCTGCCAAACTATGATGGGGCCGCTATCCCTGCTTCATCTACAGTGGGTTTCTGGGAGGAGGCTATATCTATCATAGGAAAAATAAAAAGATGGGCCCCCCCCTACGGTTGCAGGGTCTGATCCCTTGGTAGTTACGCCCCTGGACAGAGAACACAGATCCCTCAAAAGGTCTTCAGGGGACAACCAATCACACAACATTGTGATAAAGTTTTACTTCTACTCAACCTAATGGAATATCCTCAGGGAATCCAGGCACTCAATCACAGACGCGGCTGCTTTCAATGGAGACGCCACGGTAAAGAAGGGGCTGTAAGTATCGATGTAAAAATTTTTTTTAAAGAAATATATCGGCAATTTGGGGTAGGTAGGGGGTACCTACCTTATCCTAAAAGGATTTCACACTAGGTGCCACGGCTGCAGAGGATGAATCCGGATGGTGGGAGGGGGGGAAGGGCTACACTGCGCATGTCACAATCCTTGTTGAGGTTGAGGAAGAAACAGGCAGCGGATGAATCACTGACAGCTTCTACTCTTTGAAAAGGCAAAGCAAGAGAATCATTTGGAGCAGTGATAAGGTAAGTGGGGCCAGTATGGGGTTAAATTTTAGTTTTGGGGGTGGACATGCCTTTTAATGTATACTCTTATAAAAAAAAGAATAGAAGCCCACCTTTAACATTTACCCTTCATTATCATTAGTGTCTTTCATAGTTAAACATCGACACCAGATCCAAAGTAATTTGTTGAATATTGTGAAAGTGAATAGATAGGTCCCATAACTTAAGAACTACCACAACCAGTTACTGTCTCCCTTTACTACAGCAGAGGGAGCCAATAACATTGAACCATATATACACTACTACACTTTTGTACACACAGCTACACACACAGATATGCTGTTACACACATACTGTTACATACACACTGTTACAAAACATACATATATACACTGCTGTACACTAACTCAGAGTCCCCCATAACTATCTGCCTTCACAATCATATAATGCAAAGTTGACATTTATACAACCACCACCAGGATTCTCAATGTCCCTCTGCCTGCTTACTAAGCTCCATCACAGTGTAGTACGTACAGTAAGTTCTCAGGCAGCTGCAGGGTTAATATTGATACAGAGCTCTATGCTGCTGTCACAGGGCAGACTGGATACATTTTTGAAACAAACAAAAAATGCTGCTTCTCACTCACAGCTCAATTAAAAATGTAACAATCTATGTAACAATCTATGTAACAATATATGTAAATATGGGCACCAGGAGAAATTGAACAGCAGACAAATCAGCACAAAGCAAGCATAAAGGGGGGATTCCAGGCACCAGTAATCCCCCCTCTAAACTCTGCTTGATTATCCCTGTAAACTTCAGTTTATGCATCAAAATATACCACTCACCATAGGTTCCCTGCAGGAAGGATTGCAGATATCAGACATGCTATCCACCCCAATAGCAATCGCAGTACCGCAATCTGATAAGGAAAAGGCTACACAGGGAATAGCCCAAAAGAAAAGCGAACACCTAGGAAACTCGGGGATTTTGCTGAAGATGATGGGTAATATATAAAACAATGAAAATTGAGTGTACTCTCTAAACAAATTATTATAACTCCGTTGACTATAGTCAACATTTGCTATGATATAGTCCCAGGGAAGGGAAACTGGGCAACCCCGCAGGGAAGGTTCTCTTGACTTGGTAACCTCTGAACATATTCCAAAATGGTTCGCTTTCTTAACCATTACTTTATAATGGTTAATTCAATATATTGTTATTATATGCTGTTTCCTTGATTCATATGTTAAATGTATTGTTGTCACACTTGGGGCCATATTTATAAAGGTCACGGTATAATTTTTAGCAATACCGTGCCTTTAACGCTCGGTTTAATGATTGCTAAAATGACAATCGACTGATCGTAGATTTGCGATCCCCATAGAATACCATTGTGGTTGTTTACTGCCGCATGGTATTCTGCAACCGAACGTTCCTAAATTAACAAACGTTCAGCATAAATGTAGGATCTCAGGTGTACATTTATGGCCACCATCGTAATTTAACGATAATGCACAGTATGGCTAATGTGCGATACGGGGCATTTACAAATATGGCCCTTGGGGTCAGTCATATCTATGACTGCCTAAAGCTGGGTACACACTAAAAGATATTTCGGTCCGATCGACCGATAGTTCAGTGTATCGGTCGATCGGACCGAAATTATCGTATCCGAATACAGCCATGGACCGCGCGATTGGTCGCGGTAACTGTCGGACGCGGCTGCTTTTGCCGTGACCGACAGTCCTTCCTCCTGGCCGACCGGTCGAAAGTATCGAACGGTCGGTCAGGAGGAAAAATCGCTAGGTGTGTACCTAGATTTATTCCAGGAGAAGGTCTAATCTAACTGCAATGACATTATAGTGAATGTAAATAAGACCTGACCTTCTACAGCCAAAATCTAATTTCAAAAGACCTGTTATCTGCAACATAATTAGCAGACACCTTCCAATTTTACAGGCCTATAATAAACATAGGGAATTGTTTGAAAACCAGAAGATCAGATTTATTTCTGAAAAAAACCTTACTTTAGGGAGTAGCAAAAAGTAGCACTAATAATGCTGAAAATGTGGTGAAAAGTTGAGTTCAGCACATATGACGGTAAATAGGTAACACTCCCTGGTGGCTTTTCAAAGTAGTATCAAATTGGTTAATACACACTGAATACCTATCTTTGGTATTTAAAAATAGCCTAACACGTTTGGTGTTTCAGCAACAATAGTGTAAAACTCACCCAGGCGAAATTTATATTTTATAAATATTTTTCTATTTTATTTATAGGGCTAATTTTTTAGTATTGTTTATTTTCAGCAAACTGCAGCGAATTATCAAACCAGTTACATTAATATGGGAACATACCATAGTGCTGTGTAGGAAATAGTCATGTTAATGGAACATTTTGGCACTTAAAAAATACTGCTTTGATTTTCATTTAATGCTATGAAAAATGCCTTAACGATGTTTGGCAAAAATTCTGGTAAAACTGTAAAAAAATCCAACAAACGGCAGAAAAGGTGGCAAAAGGCGAAATTTCAACTATTTATAAATAGCGTTATATAAAAAATGTCAAAAATAGCTCTGAAATTTCACCTTCTCTACTTAGTGTTTTTTTCTGCAAATTTTTGCTTGCAGGCCTTTGTCTTTCACCATGATACCAGACATAACGCAATGTATAAGGTGAAGTTGTCAGTGCACTGATACTACGGCAAAAGGGAAAACTTTCTTGGCGAAAACTAGCAGATTTATAAATACATCGAAAATAATGCACTTTGCCATTGTGATGTCCTACTGAAATGAAGAAAATAGCGATTGTTTATAAATATGCCCCTTAGAGGATAAATTTATAGATAAGACTTACAGGGTG
The DNA here is from genome assembly GCA_019447015.1 of Hymenochirus boettgeri. Classification (NCBI taxonomy): domain Eukaryota; kingdom Metazoa; phylum Chordata; class Amphibia; order Anura; family Pipidae; genus Hymenochirus; species Hymenochirus boettgeri. The sequence continues at coordinate 144,940,821 of CM033473.1, read as the reverse complement.
ATGTACCAAAGGGCGTATCAATCCTGTTTTGGAGTTTAAGATGTTATGTCGGTTAGCGCGACTTAAACTCCTTCCTTGCGTCGGCTGCATGGCTAACACGAAAGTTAACAGCAAGCAATGTTATATGCCGAAATCAGCATTTTATTGTGGCACTCAACGCCAGCTAATAGCTGACAATAAACCCAAAAGGTAATTCACCCTTTTATGTTTGAAAGTTGTCTCACTTATAAACAGATGCCAGTGTGTCTTATGACCAGAGCATCATCGGCTAAAAATGAAACAAAAATATTTACTAAGTTGTGCAAACAGAAGAATAACAATGGACTGCATTGACTTGCACAAAAGGAAAATTACTCCTGGGCAACTCCCATTCTAGCTGGGAGAATAAAACTATTACGGATTTTGACAATTGGTGTACAGATAAAATCACCCTTGTATACAGTAGTCGTCTTAAATGAAACCTTTTTGTATCCAGTACCAAATTACATAATAAGCAGATTCTTAATATTTTGGATACATAATTAGTACTACACAGAATACATAAAGATTCTGCCTTTTGCCAATTTGGTTTTAAATATTCAGTAAATACAGATTTTTTACTCCTAGATGATTCTAAGCTAACACTCTATTGTATTTAACCATACTTGAGAAACTGTGCCAATTGTTTTGATTGATTAGGTTCATTTTCATTCAAATAACAAGCACTCAGATTATTATTGTAGATTTTGACAGACATTGCCTAAGTAAAATGGCACACATATGTACTAATGACCATAAAGAATCATTAAAATAAATCAAAATAAATCAACTTTCTAAAAATAATGTAGCATTGTGGTTTTTTTAAGCTCCAGTACACGATCAGCTTCTGTGCAGTACTGCCCTCTAGTGGGCCTATCATCTGCTATACTAATTAAAAATTCCATATAGTTGCAGATAAAGAGCTACCTCAAATCCAGGGGCAAGCACATGATTTTCAAGGGGGAGGGGGTTTCCTGAATGGGTTACCACAAGCACAAGCAAAGTAAGAAGTTCATAACCAAATACGTCCTTATATTATATTATATTTGGATCATTTAATAATATTCTTTATATTCTCTACTTGTCATGATTATCATCACAGTTAGGCAATTTACTTCTGTTGTAAAGTATTTTCATTAAGGCTGGGTACACACAAACAGATTTTTTATCCCAAGTGACCGATATATCAGTGTATTGGTCGGTTGGGCCAGAAAATCTGAGGTGAGTTCGCCTGCAGATCAGACGAACAGGCAATCGGCCATGTCTGTAAAATACTGCAGATCTTGTGGTCCATAGGAGACATTTGCCTGGATCGGCAATGCTTTTTCTTTGCCAACAGCTTACTAGTAGCGAACGGAGGCGACAAATTTACTAAGAAATCCACATTTGTGCTGCATTATCAATAGTGTCTTTCAAAGTCAGATCTGACAGAATTTGGTGAATATTGTCAGTATCAGGCAAGATAAAAAAAAGCCAATGACATCAGACCATGAATGGGCACATTGATTGATTGAATATCCGTAACCATCTCTCTTGTGTATATAAAATATAATGCAATGTTGCAAATCAGCCATACAACCACCTCCAGGATTTCTTTATGTCCCTCTTCCTGCTCAAGTTCCATTCCTTTTGAGCAAATACAGATAAGTACTGTATAGTAACCCAGTCTCAGCAATCACCTTGGCAGATGCAGGTTAAATATTGATACAGTTCTCTATGGTGCTGTCAATCACTCGGCAGACTGGATACATTTTTGAAAAAAATGCTTCCTGTCAACCGCAGCTCAATTAACACTGTAACAATCTATAAGCACCAGAAGAACAACAGACTGCACTGCACAGGCCGAAAGGGGGGGATTCCAGACACCAGTAATCCCCCCTAAACATGCCCCTGAAATAATTTGTCTTGTGCACAGCAGTATTCCATGAGGTTATCTTTCACTGTTCAGTAAAGGGTGTATTAATGAAATTCATAATTCTAATTTACAAGGATTCAGAGCTAAAAAATTAAATGGGAAGAAAAATTCTTTGGTAAAACAAGTTTATTTTTATTTACCCTATTCATTAATGCACTTTTAGTTCTAAAAATAACAAACAATGTAAAGTGTTAGATAACAAAACAGGATTTATCAATAAAACATTCCTATACAAAATAATAATATATTCAGTGACAAATACCACACATCTAACCTGAGAAAATAACAGTATTTTGTATTTAATTGGATAATGTTAAACAACTAATATAATAACAGCTGCTTGCAATTAAAAACACATTTAGTAGCCAGTAAGTGTGTATGTATATATAGATTATATATAAATCAGCAGGAAATGATCAGTTAACATTTTACAATCCAGCAATCCAGGAGAAAAATAACATCTCAGAGAGCTTGTGAAGGTTCTCATTCATCCAGGTCATGGTATATCTGTTGTATTCAATTAGATAAGCTGGACTTGAAGACGTTTTGCTAGTCATCCGACTGGCTTTCTCAATTCAGAATGACTTGTACAAGAATCTGTGGCAATTATGTACCCTTGCACAAAACAGAAGAGCCAATTCCTCGGGTCAGGACTCAGCCGTGTACCTGCATCTTAAGGATAAATGACATACCTTTGAAGATTGTAACGTTAACATATTGGCAAAGGAACAAGAGAGGTGTCAAGGAGGCCATTTATGTGAAAATAAAGAAACCAAGCCTAAATAAAGGTGAGGGGTTCGACACCAACTGTCTGCCATATACAATGCTATAACACCTCTTAGCCACTATGCAATCACGCATTTAACACCTGGCTGTGATATGCTAATTGGGATTTTCCAGGGTACATAATTGCCACAGAATGTTGTACAAGTCATTCTGAATTGAGAAAGCCAGTCGGATGACTAGCTAAATGTCTTCAAGAACTTAACTTCAAGTCCAGTTGATCTAATTGAATTCAACAGAAACATTTCAGAGAATTAAGAGTATAACTATTCCTCTGGCTGTGAGAAAAAAATGAGCAACAAGTTTTAAAATACCACGAGTTAGCTATAATATGCAAACAGAAACATCGTGACAGTATTACATATAACAGTATAATACATAATATAATGGGAGCAGTAGTGGAATATTTTCTTATAATAATCACTCAGCTATGTCAATGAGTGATTATTATAAGAAAATGTTCTTGTTTTAAAAGTAGAAAAAAACTGACAGTGATTAATTTTCTTTTCCCAACCTCAGGTCAACCTGGATTTATTCTTCATAACTGATAAGTGATAGTTTTTACCCACAATGCAGTCTGTATGCGGAGAGCAGAAAGTGTGCCCCCATAATGCATTGTTAAGGCATCTAAGCTCTCTCTGCTTCCCGGGTAGAAAACTATCACTGGGTTATAAAGGGTTAATCTTGGTTGGAATGTAAATCATGGTCAGTTTCTTCTTGCAGATACTGTCTGTCATCTTTCAAACATCTGTCATGTGTGTACCCAGCTTAACTTTTAAAATTACAGCATTGCAATGGTACTGAAACATAATAGTTTTTAAAGCTGCACAAGCCTTAAGACAAAAAAAAAAGTTAAATATATAAAGCCCCATCATATTCTAATATAACGATATTGAGTCAACTGGGAGTTCCCTGCTGCACTGTAAGGGGCACAATATCTCTTATATTAAATGTAACAGTGTATAATTCACATTGCTTACTTCACATGTTGTAAGCGCTTTTATATGTCATATTTGAGATGGCAAGAGAGAATCCTTTTTTCTTTTAAACATGAAAGAAAATGTCCACTTTGCACAGAACAGTAATTTAATACTGTCATAACAATACTGTAAAGGGAAGACTTTTTAAAAAAACTTTTATTTAGATATTAGATAGGCGTGTATAGGTGCTCATACATGCTACAATATTGTACAATATTTGTTATAATTTGGTAATTATGAGTGATAACTAATGACAAGATTGGACCAAGTATATATGTCCTTCTTGGATATCAGAGATGCTGGAAATTGTTATCTGTACTAAAATTATGAGTAAGATCTGTAGAACCTTTATTAATATTCTGTCAGTACAGCATTAGACTCAGATAAAGCACAGTTGAAAGGTAGACTGAAAAATAACAGATATTTAATGTAGACATCAATGAACACAATAAGAAATTGTGTGATGTCAACATCACCCATAAAGCACTAAATAGATGCACAAAATGTAAATTAAATTTAACTGCATTTGAAAGTGTGTAGTATATTACTTCAGTGAACATGGGTATTACACTTATTTGGGCAACAGTAAAACACCTGGGTGCACCAAAATGCTAATTTGGAATTGTTTTGCATTTAACTCAAGCAGGGCCATTTATAAACTTGTAAGCACTGCTCACAGGGACTTGTTTGTATGCAAAGACAACACTGGAATATACTTTGGTGATTATTTAGGACATTATCCAGGCATTTTCCAGACAATTGTGCACCTGCAAAAACTATTTCACTGCTCATATCTGTTGTATTCAATTAGATCAACTGGACTTGAAATGTGTAGCTTGCAGTCAATCTAACTTAACAAAATTAGTGGCCTGCCAGCCTAGAAATGTCAATGGTCAAATCTATGTCCAAAGATTTTTGATCTATTTGCTTGTAGACTGATCAATTAGACCATTGGGGTTTGCCCAACTCAGCCAACACTGGGGGCCGCATAAGCAGCACTGAGCACAGCACAGTAAGCGGGCCACGGGGAGTAGCTCTGCTCCCAGCCTGCACAGTTACGCCCCCGAAAAAATGTGTCCCGTGGGTTGGGCATCACAGTTTTAATGTTTATAGTCAGCCTTATTTAAAGGAGAATGAAAGTCTAATAATTAAGTTCAGGTGATTCCCTGTGTAATTAGGACCTTATCCGCAATATTTTTTTTTTGAAAGCTACTAAATATTTTAAAACCATTCTAATAATTGATGCAAACTTTCATCCCATTTCCCATGATGTAAAAATGGGATGGTGGTGATGTTAGCCCCATTCACGTCTATGGGGATTGTGCCAAACAAGGATTTGTCTCACAGGAGCCAAGGATGAAGATAGAAGATATTTACCTTACACGCATTTCTCCTCAGCAGCATTGACAATTTCTGGTTTAGATTAACTTTAGCGTTGCAGCGTAACAACATAGTTAATCTAAACCAGGAAGTGGTCAGGACCTGTCAGTGCTGCTGAGGAGGATCACGTGTAAGGTAAATATCTTCTATCTTCGTTCGTGGTTCTTGGTCAATTCAGGTCTTTAATTAATACATTAGAGGAATAGCTCACTATTCGAATGAACTATTCCTTTAAAAATAGCACCCATGGCAATCATCAATTGCAACCATTTCATGCTAATTTAACAGATTGTTAAAAATTGTGTGAAAATATTATTTCCATGTGCCGGAAATGCAGAAAATCCAGAAAAACAAGACGTGTAGGTACATGCCTGTGTTCACTGGGCTCTGAGGAGGAAAGAAAGCAATATACGTCACTAGCTAGCTGGAATATAAGAGTTTAATTGGCTTGCTCAAAATGAAAGGCAAGTAACAAAATTGGAAAAATTATTGTTTAGCTTCTCAATAAAAATCAGAAACTATATTTCCCATTTTAAAATTAAGCAACATAAAATTCCTTCTACAAAGCATTGGATGAGCTGATTTGTAGTTCTGTCTGTCAGATTAAGAGGTGACAAAGATTGGACTACAGAAAACTTAAAGGGCAACTAAAGCCTCCAAACAACTGAATGAATGAATTAGAAGACAGCACTTAAAAACGTTTAAGCATTCCAGACTTAAAGACCCCCCCCAAGATTAAGTCACTGACTATAAACTATGTTTCTCACATATGCCCAGTGCCAAGATACTGCAGGAGCTTGTTACAGCAGTTCCTGCAAGATGTTTCTAACCGCTGTCATGAAAGTGTATGGAAAACAGAGATCACAGTGAGTTAAATTAGATTTTTTTGTTTTCCCCAAGTAACAATGCAACAGATGACAGGGCGGAACACACATTCTTTATTAAATTAAATCTGACATGACAGAATGTCATAAAATGTCAATTTTAATGTCAAATCTTGCATCTTGATTTAGCAACCCCTCCACCTTGTAGTGCTTAAAAAAAGTTTAAGCTGATGCCCACTTTGCTGTTTTACAAATTATTTCCATTGGAGCTTTGGCCTGAGCCTCCCAGGAACAAGAAATTCCTCTGGTTGAATGCTTTAAGATCTTGTGAGATCTGATAAGCTTTCCGTATACAGGCAACAATCCAACAACTTAAAGTTATTTTACTAGGAGCTTGAGGACTTCTGTGCCCACCTGGGACTAATAAAAAGTGCTCTACATTTTTTCCCATTTTTAAAATTCTACTTAAATAAGTTTTGATTGCCCAAACTAAATCCAGGGTATGTCATTTCTCTTCCATTGCCTTCTTTGGGTCTGGACAAAAGGATGGCAAAACAAGCTCTAGATCTGAATGAAAATTTGATAGTTAAAAGCAGGTCTTAGCTTCACTGTATCATCAACAAATTGATTAAAGGCTATTTCATAGATAAGGCTCCTATGTTGCCAACTCTGAGAGCTGTTTAAGAAGACGACAATGTTGGCATGTTAAAAACCAGTCTGAGGCTTTTTGTAATGGCTCAGAAATCAGCTGTGCTTACAGGACTAGAGGCAATTTCCATGATAGGGTTCTAACAACAGTCTTTGGGTTCACTCTTAAAAAAGGCAGCAAGGAATATTTTACCTAAAGACTCTGTTACCCAGTTCTCCCACAACATCAAGCATAGGGCAGACACTTGCCCCCTTAACGTGCTTACACGTGCTTTTGTACCTTGAAAAGAGAAAATTACCAACTTGCGTTGAAGATGGATTGAAGCAATCAAACTTTTGGTTTTCTACATACTGGATGAAGAGCTCCTAAAGTTTATAATATTTCTTTTGAAGTTACTTGTTTTCTAGATTTTAGTAAAAACTGAAAAACTTATGGAGGCTATACATGCACCAATATCGGTTCCAATCACCAGACATTTTTTTTTTCCTTTTGGGAACATTTTTAGCGGAAGAATCATATAATTGGGATTGGTCCATATATAGGCCCTATTATTCATGAAAATTTAGCTTCTTTAAATTTTGCCTTTCAACCTCAATGCCGCTAATTGTATTTGATCTAAGAACTGAAGTGGCCCATGTGTTCGGACGTAGCTTAATCATCAGTTGATAATGTCCTATTGACCTTGCTGAAAGTTGAATAAAGCGACTGGTGCCTCAGAAAGAAAAAAAATCAATAGCTAGTTTAAGCTCCCAGAAACTTCTTCAAAAGTTTAGGTCTTCAGCTGAAAACAAAGTTTAGGCCTTTTGACATTTGAATTAACTGGTCCTTCAATATTCTGGCTCCAAAGTCCCATAGATCAAAAGATTGACGTCTTCGCCATGGCCGGGCTGCAGGCAGCTTTAGCAGTAAAAATGCTTTTCTCAGTGTACTCAAGCCTCTTTTCAATAGAATCCCTGAAAAAGGTATTGTCATCCACAGGAAGCATGGTTCTTCTAGCCAATCTCGCCAGAGCTATGTCTACCTTCAGGGCAGAATCTCAAACCTGAGACAAAGATTCTTCCATACTCAAACACTTCTTTAAATATGTCTTACATGAAAAAAAATTTTTTACCTGTCTTTTTCCATTCAGTACTGATCATTTCTTGTACCGAATAATGAAGTGTAAAATAATAGGACTTCTTTTTAAACTGTGGAAGCAACCAAGTTTTAGGCTCTGTGGTTGTTAGCGACAATGTGTTTCTTCCTGCTCTAACTAGAGGATCAATAATAGGTCTTTATAATAAATTGGTCTCTACTTCAAATTCCTTCTCCTCCGAATAATAGGCTGAAGGGTTCTCAGAATATTCAATGTCTGAGGCCGACACACTAAATGTGTTTACTTTCCCCTTCCTTTTTTTCTTGGAAGATTCCTGCATACTTTCATTAAAATCATTCTTTGGTAGCTGCATCAAAGAATCCAGAGAACTGGAATTAGCAAGAGCACCAGTCATCATTGTCTTTAGATTCTACTTCTGGGACTGGGCAGGAACATCCAGGTAAAGGAGAGCAGAAGAGACTTTAGCCCAGGCAATGTAAACTTCAATGGCAGGTAAGCTCAAAAGCAAACATTTGGTGACTAGCTGCCATGGTGACTTGGGGAAAGTGCACATGCCCACAAGGCTATTGCCTCAAGCTGTACTGGAAAGTAATGTGATGGCACTGAAAGGGAATGTCTGCCCCCAAAACCAAATTCTCCCCCACTGCTGGCCCTACTGTTAAGCGTGTAAAAATCGTTACCTTATCAAATGGTTCTCCTGTAATGTCTGCCCAAAGTCCTAGTAAGTAAAGAGTAAGAACCTGGCTGGATGGAAAACGTTTCTGCCTCTGAGGTGTCGTCTGAGAGGTTTCTGGCTTGCTCAGTGCAGTCCCCCCCCCTTCCCTCCCGATCTGTAGGTTTCCTGTGCCCCTAGTGTTAAATACCTTTTCTGTAGTGTAGGGCTCCCTCTCCCACCCCCAACTGCTCTATTAGGTTGTAAAACAAACTTACCTGAACTGGACTTACACTGCCTCTTTCCCCCAGCATTCTACTCTATCAGGGAGCTGCGTCCATGATTGGCTGCTTCTCAGGGCACGGAAAAGAGGCTGTGTAAGTAAAGTTCGGGTAAGTTGTTTTTACAAGCTAATAGAGCGGTTGGGGTAGGCAGAGGGAGCCCTACACTACAGCAAATTTTGTAAAAAGTGGTGGACATGCCCTTGAAAGTTAACCATATGCTGTAAGGATAGAATGGAGAAGTTTTCCGAATAAAACAGAACAAAAAGGCATGTCCTGTATACTAATTCAACTATAAAACAGCTGTATTGAACATTTAATCACTGTGTGTAAAACTATCTGCCAAATATGAAGTGTTTTCATCTGTCACTTTCCTGTTATAGGAATATTTTTTTCATCTCACATGACATTAATCAATTCAGCATTTTGTCTGTGTATAAATAAATGCAACCATAATACTGACTTCCTGTTTGCAGGACCCCTAGTAGAGCCCGTTATGGTCTTGCCCTTGAACAAATATGAGCATGTTTGACCCACCCAACAGCCAATCAGTAGAAATAACTGTTAGGAACATTCCAAGTATGTGGTGCATCATGGGAAGAAGAAGGACCGTTAGAACCTGAAATGTCAGCTCACTAACTCAAAATGGAAGAGAATATGTAGAATAACTAAGTATGCATTACACAAACTAACAATTTAACAAATATTGATAATTTCCACTGAACTGTCCCTTAGGGGTCACTATAATGCAGCCAACAAAATCAGAAAAAACATGGCACCGGCAGGCCCATTTGTTTACCCCAGATAAGATATATATGCATCATCTTGGTGCTAGGTGGGAGAGGGATTACATATGTATCAGTGTAAATTAACTACCTTAATGTATAAAAAATGCAATTGTGCAAATTAAGCCAATATTAAAATGGTATTAGTGCTAATCTGGAACAACTTCCCATTAAAGTGACACAAATTAAGGGGGTTATTCAATAAAAGGTCTTATTGTTTAAAATGGTGCTAATTTTGCCCCAACCAATCAGATCTTATTTAGCATTTGAAAGCTAACATCTGATTGGTTGGGGCAAAATTAGCACTATTTTAAACAATAAGAACTTTTATTGAATAACCCTGTAAATGTTTCTAGTTCTAACTTTAATAATTATGGCCTAAATATTTAAATGTAAATATTATATACAGTCATATTATAAACACAATTATAACAAATGTCTCACTGTACTATAAAAAATCTTTATCATTTATGAAAATAACCTGTCTGCAGTTTTATCTCACAAACTTAAACTTTTTTTTAAAGGACATTCATAGTTACATTTTTAAAGATCAGTAAAACATGGAAAAAATAAACAACTAAACTCTGTGCTTACTGTCTGCTCTCACTGCCATATTTCACATTGCCATATTTGTTCTAAACTACACTCTCTTCCTGGTAGTGCGGTCACTCCCTGATGGCTCTTATCTGACTCCTCTGAAAGGCAGCCAATAGAATTGACACACTTCTACCTCAACAGATGCACAATGTGGCTACCTTTAAACTATTCTAGAGGCAACACAATAAAATTTGGTACTGGGAGCAGAAACAGAAAACACAGGGTTTTTATTTCTAGCACCAGTAGTGCTAGAACGTGGTAAGGGCAGGCTAAATCACCCCCAAATTACAATAGTTACATTGCTGAAAATCCACAACAATGTTATCGTCATTCTCACTGCCTTCAGCAATCAGTGTCACTTCAACTTGCATATGCGAAGAGAAGGCAGCTCTGGGAACAGCAGCCAGTGTCGTCATACATAACTGACATGACTGACTGCCACTATCAGGAAGAATTGGCAGGCAGTGAGAGAGGGAGGAGAACATTGTTGTGAATAGCAGCAACATAAGTTTTGCTGTTGTGGGGTCTGGGTAAGTTAGCTTTAAACTAATTTTTTTGAGGTTGGATGTAAATATGAAGGCAGAATAGAGAAAGATGATCAAACATCACAGTAGGGCATGTCCGCCCTTAAAAAAGGAACCCGGTAATTTGTCAGTTATCTGCCTGAAATCCCAACTGCTATTTTTACCAAGCCCTTACATTCATCGGTAGCCAGATATTTATTCTCTTCCCTTTTGGAAAAAGTACCCGCCTCCTATCTCTGCTCAATGGGATTTTTGTAAACTTGAGCATATTCAGAGAAGACAACAGGTGAAACAGCAGCCAATCATTGTCTGTGATGCCAGAAGCCACAGACTGACTACATTGAAGGAGAAGCCAGCTTACTTTGCCACAATGGAGACAACTATCCTTAAAGAACAACTCCACCCTCATAAGAACATCTTTTAGAAAGAATAGCCTCTTTAAAATATGTTGATATATCATAGTTTGTCCTATGAATTCATTACTGTATGCCTGCTATGCTTCTGGATGCCTCATGGAAACTGAGCAATTTAGAAACCTGTACTTATCCTGTGCCTGGGCATGCTCAGAATGGACAGACAGGGGATTAACATTCAGTCATTGGATGTGATGTCAACTATCAAATCCTTAACTGACAGTAGATAACTGGAAGAACCAGGAAGCAGAAACAGGGGCAACAGGACATTGTGCAGGATTTCAGGTTAGACGTATATATTTCAGATTTCATACCTATTACCGTTTAGGGTTTTGAGGGGTGAATTACCTGTATGTAAGCTTTCATTTTGGAGTTGGACTTGCCCTTTTAATATCTTTTTAGTAATGCATTTAATAAAAGTGGGGTTGGGGCAGGTAACTGACAACAGGTATGTTTTTTGTTTTAAGAGCGGACATGCCCTTTAACAAGAGTCAGAAGAAAATATGTAAAGAAAGAGAGGGATGCAGCAGACATGGAGTCCTCTGCTGAATTATACTAATAAAACAATATTGTAGGGCTTTAGACTGTGCGTGACATCACGCAATGAAAATCAGAGAAGAAATTTGATTGAAGTACCAGTTTTAAAAACATACATTTTTATAACATGGGTCATGTTACAAACATGAACTAGTATCAAAGTTTAAAACTAAACATTTCTGTCACCTCAAGAAATATTTACTGGTGTACTATATGGAATGAAGGACAGTAGGACCCACATCTATATTACATTACATAAGTAATTTCTTTCACAGTGCAATTATTTATGGACATGGCAAATATAAATATTTGCAGTACAAAGTACAGATTTCTAGACATTGGGAATATAAGCATGTTGGATGCACTTTGCATTAAAATAATATCTTGCAAGAAAATAAAGATGCACACACATCAAGGATGCAGACCGACCTGGGCGATGCAGCAATAAACATGTTACCAGTGAATAAAGTGGGAGGACTTCCCAGATGAGTGCAAATATGCAGTTACTCTCACATTTCTCCATACTAATTATATATACTCACTGTGAGAAAGGAATTAAGAAATGTACAAAGCAACACTAAACACACAAATAATTTACTATGGAAAAGTTTCAGTAGGAATTATTTTTTTGCTTTCTTAGCTTTTTTAAGTATATCACATTTCTTTCTATTTGGCCGCCGACATCTTTCATCAATGCTTGGAATACATTCGTAATGCCATACTTCCTCCATCTTGTCCACAGGGTAAACAGCCTCTACATAATGACGTATAAGCCTGATTCTAACAGGATCAAGCTGTTTTTTGTTGCAAGCACCAGAGTGATTGTATTGTAGTCTAAGATTTTCTGGGGTAAAGAGCTCTGGGAAAAGTCTCACAAGCAGCCTGGCAGCAAAGTTTCCAACAGACAGACTCTGCTGTACTATGTCCCTGATTTCTTTATCACTCAAGGTATACAATGAAGGCACAGGAAATTCAGGCGGTGGCACTATTATCTTATCCAAAGGTATTTTGCAGAAGTCTTTTGAGCTGCGTTCTGGAGGCAAAGGTGGCCCTTCAATTAAATCCCTAAATCTTTCTGGGTTCAGCTCAAAAGGTACAAAGTCTCTCTTCTCAGGTATCGGTACATAAACTTTCCTCTGCTGCTGGTAAGAGCGTCTCTGTTCAGTATCTCTGCGCCGACAACGCTCATCCAGTTTTCCTACAAATTCTAAGGTCCAAACTCTGTCATTCTTTGCCCTTGGATAAAGTATTTGTACATAATGCCTGATAAGTTTTACCCGAACAGGATCAAGTTGTTTCTTTCCAAGAGAACCACTACAATTGTATTGCTTCCTCAAATTATCATGTGTAAAAAGCTCTGGAAACAGATGAACTAGCAAACGAGAGGCAAAATTACCAATGGACAAACTGCTCTCGTAAATGTTCTTAAGTTGTTCTTTACCAAGGAGGAATTGTGGAAATGGAACCTCAAAGTCAGGAGGTGGAATGTCATGTTTATTAAAGTCAAATGGAACAAGCCATATCTTTTTGGACCTTCTCCCAGGCTTGTCAATATCAATTTCAATGCCATCCTCTACTTTTACTATAGAAAGGTTATCGGGAAAGCTTGAGGAGTCATAACATTCATCCCTCATATCATCACATTCACTACCATCCATAAACACACTTTCCAGTTCTTCATTGATCCTTTGGACACACTGCTGCAACCAATTCTCTTCGTCTTGCACATCCGGAAAGTAAATCTCTGTATACTGGCGAATGATTTGCAACCGATGGGGATCTAAAGCAAAACTATCAGGTTCTCTGGGGCAAACATCAGCAGGCTTTCTTTGGTCAAAGATTTCAGGAAATAGCCGATGGAGCAAAAAAACAGCAAATTCACCTGGTGACGATGCTTCATCTAGAAAGTCATTGAGGTCTTGAGTATTTAAAGTGTATTCTGAAATAGACTCTGTTTTGTCTTCAGAAGAATTTTCCTCTTGTTCTTTACTTTCTATAAATTGAGAATTCTGATTAGACTGAGCTTGAAAGAAACTAGAGGACTGGATACCATGTTGATTGGTTTCCATTTCTCTTTGAGCCCAAAACTCATTAAAAAAGTCATTTATCTGAGGCAAGCACTCTGTCTGCCAGATGCCTGTATTCTTGACAGAAGGATAGCAGACTTCCACATAGTTCCGGATAAGCTGCAAGTGAAGAGATTCAAGTTTATTCTTGTTAATATAGCCACAAGTGCTGCAGCTTTTGGAATAACTGTCACTACCAAAGAGTTCTGGAAACAGTTGAACCAATAACCGACATGCCAAATCACCAGAAGAGTTACTCTGATCCATTACCTGTTTCAGTTCTGTGCTAGTCAGTTGATATTCTGGGGGTGGCTGAAACTCGGCCACCATCTCTTGTGGACTGACTTTTTTCTTTATCCGACTGACCTCCAGTGACAAAAGGTCAACTTTGCTATGCAGTTGTGACATATTAGAATTGAGTGTATTAAGGGTAAAAAACATTTTTTGTATTAAAGAGTAAATGTTTGAATCATCACTGAATGATGAGGCCAATAATGGAGCAGCAGAGTCACGTTTGCGCAAGTCACTAAATGTACGCAGATTTGAAGGGCTACCTTGGTTTACTTTGTCATAAAATTCACAAGATCCCAGCAGATCTGAAGTTATTGGAGCTTTCTTCTCACTTATTTTGTGTGAAATTCCATACAAAGGCTTTTTATATGATGAGGCATATTCACTGACTGTTTCCTCGCCATCACCCAAGGATGTGCTACTATAATCTGAATTCGTACTTGAAAACTCTACATTAAACTGAGCTGCTGGACAATCATCTTTGTTTCTCACAGGTGAAAGCAGACTCTAGAAAACAATAACATTTTAATTAACAGAAAAAAAACAAACAAAAGCTCTCTTCTTCAGAACTAAAAACTTCACAAAGCGCCTATCAGAGCAGCACTAAATGACAATCTGCTGCTAGGAAATTATTAGGGAATGAAACTGTATAAAATATAGTCACCTCAGGAATAAGTCTCCTTTTTTTTACAGTTTTAGTTTCTGGCTCACAGTTGGGATCATCATACATAAGACAGTTTTGTCTACGTTTGTTGGCATCAGTTTGAGATAGCACATTCTTCTTTTTACATACACTCATTGAACAGTCCAGCAATCCATCTTCATTGGTTGATTCTACTTTGACTATTGTAACTGAAAAAAGGGAGACAAAGTATATTTTTCTATGTGACATATTTGAGAAAAATGCAACATTTTACTGACATTTGCTGCATACTGCTCCTTTAAGGCAGCTAGGGGCACTTGGGGGGTGGGCAGCATTTAAGTGCCCCCCCAGCCCCCTCGATTCCCCCATCGGTTTAATCAAAATCCGATGGAGGGATCGGGAGCTAGCTGTCAGTGAATAACAGCTTACTAGAGTATTTGTGAATGGAGCTCAGGAGTTCCATTCACAAATAGGATTTTTTCTGAGTGTTTGCTTCTTAGCAAAGACTTAGGAAAAAATAGGGGCAGAGATCAATATTAGGTGATCAGTTCTGATCACCTAAATGTTGATCTTTGCCAATGAATAAAAATTTGTTCTGGGAAGTGATTTTTCTGATCGGATTTTGACTTGAAATTTATGCCCATATTCCAAGTTCGTTATCATTCCTTAAAGGGACAGTTCAGTGGAAATTATCAATATTTGTTAAATTGTTAGTTTGAGTAATGCCTTCTTAGTTATTCTACATATTCTCTCCCATTTTGAAAAATCAGTTGATTCCATACCCTTTGCTGTTCCCTGCTGTTGACATTAGTGAGCTGACATTTCAGGTTCTAACGGTCCTTCTTCTTCCCAGGATGCAACACTTTCTTGAAATGTTGCTAACAGTAATTTCTACTGGATTGGCTGTTGGATGGGTCAAAGATGCTCAGATCTCTACTGAGCAACTGAAACAACCCAGGCACTGGGTCAAGGGCAAGACCATTACGGTCTCAACTAAGGGAAACAGGAAGTCAGTATTTCGGTTGAAGTTATTTATACACAGACAAAATGCTGAATTGGCAGATTAAGGTCATTGGGATGAAAAAACACTGCTCTTTTTTCTGAAAAGCATTTGTATTTGCACTGAACTTCCCCTTTAAGATGATCTGATGTTTATCTTTGGGAATGATAAAAAAAATAAAGTGAAATGCACATACAAAAAAATCTTTAAGTGATACACCCCTTTTTTCCAACAAAAAGCTATACTGTATGTGGTCATGGGGCAGTAGAGGTCATAATTTCTACCCTCGGCTTATACTCGACTCAATTAGTTTTACAAATTTTTCTGGTAAAAATAAGAACCTCAGCTTATCGACTTATACTTGAGTATATAAGGTATATGATCCACTATATAGGTAGCTAGCCATTACACCTATAGGAACTTTTATGACATACTAATCCAAGAAGATCCTAATGCACAGTTTTTATGCTGGGGTTAAAGGGCATGTCCAGCCATTAAAATAAAACCAAACCAAAAAAACATAGAATTCAATAGTACTGTTCACTTTGCATTTCAGTTGTTTCCGTTTGCATTCCAGTCAATTAAAAAAATGCACCGCATGTGCATTTCTGCCCCTTTTTGCATTTATCTGTTGTATTCAGTTAGATCAACTTAACCTGAAAGTTTAGTTCTTGAAGCCGTTTTGCTAGTCATCTGACTGGCTTTCTCAATTGAGAATGACTTGTACAAGGATCTGTAGCAATTATGTACCCTGGTAGGTCCCAATTAGCATATAACAGCAAGGTGTTAGTTACCCTAGTTTTTTGCATGCGTTTTCTATATAAATATATGGAAGAAACACATCGGGAAAAATGGACACAAATGCATGCAAAAAACTTTAGTTTACAGTGTGAAAGACCAGAATGGCATGTTTTCTTGCACTGAGTGATAATACTTTGGAAACTACCACTGATCACTACCCATTATAGTTGAAGGAGCATGTAGAAAATTGTTGGCAATCAATGCAGCCTTCCTAATCAATGGAAAGAAAGCCCCTACCAATCAAAACTAGCAGGTGTCATGTTACAAGTAATACTACAATATTAACAATCCTTTTTTTGCATTTGTTTACAGTACCTTTTTTATCATCATCCTCGTCCTCTCGGAATTCAGCCGGGTTCATTCTCATGACCACCTAAAAAAAATAAACAAAAGATTGTACAGAACAAATAACAACCCCATGGTTTTAAGTAAAGATGGTAATACATGACCAATTTAATAAGCAATATTGCAATCCATTTTAACAGTATCCACCTGTAAGCAGTCAGTAATCATTTAAATTATCTTCCCTATAACTTTGTATCGGGAGGAGTTCCTCATCAGCCCCTTCATGTAACAATAAAATCTTAGCAGCACTATCTTAAAGAGCATTTACATATCTCACCTTAAATTTTTTTTATAAGTGAAGTGCACTCCCAAACCCCCAGATTGCAATGCTAACACTTCCCCAAATGTCTGTTCAAGACATTATTCGCTACCCCACTTCGCCTACTGAAAGCTGTGCTGAGCTAAAAGGAGAACTATTGTGAGTATACATTTATTTAAAGAATTACCTGGGACAGGGAGGTAGGACTGTTACTTTCTACCTACAAAAAACATTTCTATGAGGAGCAGCAGTATAAAGAAAACTGCTTTATACTTTAATACAGGAAGGCACTAATCTGGCAGATGAAGTCTGTATGTGCTATAGCTCCTTAACGAAACAATATTGGGAGATCGGAATAATCAATCCTACCTCCGTTCCAGGCACTTTTCGTTTTTACAAACTAAAGTTTTACAGTAGAGTTGTCCTTCAAAGCACATGCTCAGGGGAGGAATCCCTTTATCCTGACATTAGAGCTAATAACTTTATTGGCATCTACATTAAGTCAGGCAGACAAGCAAGCTGATAACGTCAATGCACGCAGTAGTGTCATAAACTGGGCTATTCTTGTGGTGTCTTCTTGTGTTGTTTGTATGAGAGGAAACCATGAGAAAAACCCGATCGCATGTCTGCCTGACTTAATGATAATAATCTCATCCTCCAAGTCTAACAAGATCAGTGCCTAACAATAAGTGCATATGAATAAAGGAATAGGCAACACAAAAGTGCTTTGACTGCACTATTTGATCACAGAACTCCTCTGTGACTTATAATTTACAGTAGGGGGCACACACACACACATATATATATATATATATATATATATATATATATATGTGCGTATATTTTGTGAATGTCATTAAAAAATAAGACAAGAAGTTCAAATGTTTGGTTTATCTGGACTGCAAGTTTTGCCTACTATTTCTAGAAATATGAGAAAAGTTCACTAATGTATGAGCGCTATAAATACCGTGGAAGTAGTTTGGGTGTTGATATATTAGTTATTGATGCTCAACACCATAACCAATTGCCATGGGATGGTCAAGACCATCCTCCCCTCTCAATCTTCTGGTAAATGTGAAACAAATTAGGAGAAGACCATTTGACATCCATTTGATGGGAGGCTATAGAGAGCCCCCCTAGCTTTCACCAGAGAATCTGTATGAAATTTGTACAATTAGAACCCTGAGATTCACAAAAGGACCAAGACTGTTCCAAAAGAATATGACATGTTTCAATCAAGTTTTATTGAATTAGTGCAAAAATAGATTAATGGCTTGTGTGAGATTGGATTTGGGATCACAAGATAGCAGTCAGGTATATTGCTTAAAGTAAGATTGGTTAAAGGAGCAAAAAAAAACGACACAGGAGGTACTTCACAGCCTCATGCTATAAAAACAGGATTGCTTAAATAATCTAAGAAATAAATTATGATTTCTCACTTCCAGAAATGGGCATAGTCATGCAAAGTTTGTGTACTGTGGCTAATGAATGTGTCCAGAACCACTGGTATAGAGCAATTAATCCGACTTGAAGATATGATATGTTATAAAAAAAAAATGTTTTTTTTTTTAACTGAAAACCCAGGGTTGGTGTTTTTTTGCAAATACACCACAGAGAGTTAAGTAGGACAGGGCACTAGATATATGGCAATGCTCTTAGTAGAGAGAAAAAAAGGGACTGTAACACTCTATATAATGCTATTAAAAATCCTTTATTTATATCTCTATATAGGTATAGCAATTTAAAAATGTATTCAGCCTATTTATTTTCCTCATACCATTAAGGTATAGCACATTAAAAGGATAATCACTTAAATTTCATCAAATAAGTCAATATCTAGTCAGTACGTATTGTTCTAGTGGCAAGGTAACAAATAGCCAATATGGTACATTTTATAAGTTATAGTTAGTTATAAGTCCCCACAAACATCAGCATTTGTTAGGGAGGCTGGCTAATTAAAATATGGCAAGGATCGCTGGGATGCATTTTGCTAAGTTCCTGTGTCTCTCTAGAGCTTAATGTTTTGCTTCTATTTAGACCCTGAATGCCAAAATATATAATGCCTATAAAAGTAATTGTGTGACGTAACTTGCAGTCTTGCAATGTCGCAATATTTTTGCTATATGTATTGAGTGCTATTAAAAACGAACATCTCTCTATATATATACAAACCGCCCCTTTTTGGATTATACTGAAAGTGTCAGAGTTTGCATATAACTGCACAAAAGTATTTGTTAAGGCACAATATAGCTATCTGGTAATATCACACCTTTAACGATAAGTGCCATTATTTTAAATTTACAATGGGGTGCATAAATCTGCAATAGTGATCGTACATTAAGGGCTCGTTCACACTAGAAACTGACAGAAATGCACAGCATGTGTTTGTCAGTTTGTAGCCATTTTTTTCATACATTTGTATCCATTTTTTAACAATGTGTATTCCATAGATTTCTAAAGAAATTGCATGAAAAAACAGACAGAAATGCTGCATGCAGTGCTTTTTTTTTTTAAACGGACTGGAATGGAACGGATTATAACGCAGCAGGTGTGAACGATATTATGAAATCCTATGGGGATTTCCTGTCTGTCCATTTTTTTAAACGCAATAGTACTCATGGATTCTGGCACTCCGATCCCGATCACCTGGTGCAATGTTCCAAAATGGTGCCTCCCCGTACTGGCACAAACATATAGCAACTTCCACTGTGAATAGGACATGCAACTCAGGAGAGGGCTAAAATCAAAGGCTTTATTTTAGGTACATATCATATCAAAGACGGCAGGATACTAGGTCTATCCGAAAGACAGCCTGACGGAACACCCACTTCATCATCAGAGGCACCCACTTCAACATCAGAGGCATTTTTTTAAACGCACCTGCCTTTGAAAAACGGATACAAACTGATGTAGTGTGAATGAGCCCTTAAAGAAGGTAGATCTACATTTAAAGAAGGTAGATAGATCATAGGTTTGAGATTGCCTATGCAATAATATTGCAGCATTTTACTACCGCATGGTATTGTATGAACGAACAGTTAGTAAATTTAGGAAGGTTTGTTCATATGATTGTGGCTGTAAATGTACGCCCGTTATCATCACGGTATCGTAAGCTTTCTAAATATGGCCCTGTGTGAAAAGTTTCCCTAAATATAGGCCATATTTAAAAACTTGCGATACTGTGGGTTATTGTTAATGTACAATCGCAGTCCTAATTAAAAGTTCAATCTTAGAATACCATGGGACCCCCCCCCCCCCCCCCAACCCTAACCGCCTGGTTTAGAAGTAAAAAAAAGCCAGAATTAGACTTACCCGACCTAAGTGAGTGCTATATTTTATATGTATATATATATGCTAGTTTAGATGGCAATAGTGAGAAATGCCACACACATACTATATACCCACCACCTCATTGGTAGCTCCTAAAAACTCAAAGCAATCTGTAATATATACACATTTGTATAGACTAGAAGGGAGATATATATATATATATATATATATATATTGCTAGTTCCAATAACATAGAAGAGAATGTACAGCACAGGTGATTCCAATCAAATAATGCTTGTATTGTCTCAGAACCGGAGTGCTTGCACAGCTGTGAGAGGGGTCTGGTTGTGAGACAACAAAAATATTAATTAATTGGTCACATAGTGTGTCCATATATATATCCTGATGATGGCCCTTTAAGGATTGAAACACATAGAAGCGGACTTTTGGCTGTTCATTTATAACCAAGACCGTGAGTGCCTCCTCGAACTATTATATACTTGTATATATTATATACACTGGATGGGCACCCAGGCAAAGATGTTTTGAATGGTGTTCTGACCTCCCCTGGAAATATATATATATACAAACATGTACACACCAAGACAGGACAAATGCCGGAAGTCAGGTAGCAAACACGCCATAAAATTTACATCAACAGACAACATTTCTAGAGGGTTTTCAATTGATGTCTATGGAGCTGGCCAAGACATAAAGCTAGATTGGCTCTGAAAATTGCATCACTGGTTCGTAATGTCAAAGACAAATTTTCACCCCTAAAGCAAGGTATAATGCCTACAGGACTGCCTTTCTCTACAAAGTAAGTTAAAGTAAAATTATGCACAGACACTAAATAAGCGTACCATTGACATTATAACACTGAACATTGATGTTATCACAAAAGCTATTTACCATTGAGTAGCTATCAAATGTTTAGTGTAGAGTTTACACAAAGAGTTATATATATTGTTTCCTACTGTAAACAGGAGCATAAATACCACAATACAGAAGACTTTAAGCATGACTATCTGCACAATCGGATGTTTCTGTAAGTGACAAATGTAGCAAGCCATGACCTGAAATTACATCATGGAGTACATCCATCATTTTTCTAAGTCTGTTTCTGTGTCAAAGCATGAATCTTGTAATGCTTTTTCTGTTGAACACTGGCTTTTACTGCCATTTACATACCCCATTTTTTTAACAATAAAAACATAGTGAACATTAGTGAAACAAATGGTCTTTTCCAATAAGTATTTTAATTGGAAGTGTAATTCACCACTTTATTTTCGGCACTTTGGTTAGAGTGCGTTGAAATGTGGTGGAGCTGGGGGTGCTATGTAGTGAAGCTGGGTGGGGCACGTCATCTGTCAATCGATGTATGTGGTTGCTGGCTCCTAAATTTTTGGAGCTGAATTTTAGATATTTGGACAATTTATCCAGCCCTGTTTTATAAGTAAGCTAAGGGATTTGAACTTGCGACTTCTTGGGCTGTATGTTCCTAAAAACACAACATTTACATGGTGCTCCACCAGCAACTCAGCATTGATTGTAGGTACATTTAGAAACGTTATCTTTTGCTAGAAACAGAAGCTAGAAACTCTGTGTATACAGACAGTGAATCCTGGGGTCAGGGGGCGTGGCTCTTTGAAGCCAACATGGGCTATGAGTTGTACTGGCAACAACATGGAAACATTCTTTGTTACAGAATCTATAACTTACATTTACTAAATGCAACTTACTAGAGAAGAATCTTTCAATGTTTAGGTGTTCTGGGGGAAAAAGCGTTCATATTAGGATTTTAAAAATGTAAGTATATTTTACGAAATACTGCAGTTTTTTTTATTTAACTCTAACTCTACGAAAACCAAATTTACCCTTTAAAAAGTTAAAAAGTCACAGGTATACATTTTTAGGAGTATTGTATACCTGGCTTCTGTGATTTGTCCATCCCAGAAATAAAAAAGATTTTGACAACCAAAACTGAGAAAAGGACGAAATCATTGGCACAGTGGAAGATTTTGTTTAGTTCACCCTGAAAACAACTTAAAAGGTGGCCCCACTCGCATTCATTCTCCCCCTAACTTTAGCACATCCACTAGTAGTTTTTTTGTTTTATTAAAGCACGTGGACAGACTATATATGAATACTTTTTCACACAGCTATTGATTTCCATTGATGATTCAATTTATACAGTATTGTTATATTATATGAAGCACTTTGTCTAGATACTGTGATTTTATAGTTGTTTATGGTTTATTCTTTGCTCTGCATTTTGTATCTTTTTAATATTTGGATTAATGCTCATTGAGCAATTCAATATTTTTACTTATAGCAGGTCTGTTTGTTTTAGAATTTTAACTTAAAGGGCATGTCAACCCCCCAAAACTAAAATTTAACCCTTTACTGGCCCCAGAGTTTAGTGTTAAAAAATCCTTACCTTACAGCTCTGCTCCTCATGGTTCCTCTGCAGTGCCTGTTCAAAGTCCAGCAAAGTGAATAGTAGGAGCCTGTCTTCCTATGTAAAGGTTTCTGCCTCTCCTGTAGCCTGCAGGAGAAAAGTGACATGCATCATGGAGGAGATTCCCCCCCACCCTCTAGATCCATCGGGCTGCTGTGTACTGATAAGACCTTTTTCTGTAATGTAACCTTCCCCCTCTCAACCCAAACTACACTGTCCTTTTTTTAAAAAAAACTCCTCAGAACATTACTTGGCAGCTCGGGATCCCGTGGCTAACTCAATAGCCGGCAGCCGCATCTGTGATTGGCTGGCTCTCAGCCAATCTCAGACGCGGATGCCGGCCAAGCCCCCAATGCAACTCAGTTCCCGGAAGTTGCATTGGAGGCTGAGGCCACGGGATCCCTGGCTGGTAAGTAATGTTTTCTGGAATTTTTTTTTTAAAAAACAGACAAACAGTGCGTTTAGGGTTGGGAGGGGGAAAGCTACATTACAAAAAAAAAACTAAAATTTGCTCCACTGTATAGTGTTAAAAAAATCTCTCATCTGCTACTTATGGTTGTCCTGCACAGCTTGATGAAAGTGCAAAAAACTGAAGAGTAGGAGCTGTCTGTGTGTCATCTAGTGCCCGTCTCTTCCATGTCCTCCTTGAGGATGCTGCCTAAACTGTGTAGCACAGCATAGAGCATAAACACTTCTGTGCATCAAGTTATTTAAATCATTAATTTACAGGTGCAGGGTATTCTCCTCACTACCCTTTAGGTGCCAAAGCAATGTAAATGCCCAAATCCATTTTGGGCAGATGAACTGAGGAGAGAACTTTACCAGAAAGTCAACAACTTGCCAAGAAAAATAATTGGATATTAATTTTATTTACCAGGTATTTGCACCCTGACCATTGACAGAACTCACATACTGTATCGTTCCAAGGTAATTGGACTCACCCTGATCATTGACAGAACTCACATACTGTATTGTTCCAAATTGATTGGACTCACCCTGACCATTGACAGAACTCACATACTGTTGTTCCAAGGTGATTGATCGGACTCACCCCTGACCACGACAGAAGTGACATACTGTATTGTTCCAAGGTGATTGATTGGACTCACCCTGACCATTGACAGAAACTCACATACTGTTGTTCCAAGGTAATTGGACTCACCCTGATCATTGACAGAACTCACATACTGTATTGTTCCAAATTGATTGGACTCACCCTGACCATTGACAGAACTCACATACTGTTGTTCCAAGGTGATTGATCGGACTCACCCTGACCACTGACAGAAGTGACATACTGTATTGTTCCAAGGTGATTGATTGGACTCACCCTGACCATTGACAGAACTCACATACTGTATTGTTCCAAGGTAATTGGACTCACCCTGATCATTGACAGAACTCACATACTGTATTGTTCCAAATTGATTGGACTCACCCTGACCATTGACAGAACTCACATACTGTTGTTCCAAGGTGATTGATCGGACTCACCCTGACCACTGACAGAAGTGACATACTGTATTGTTCCAAGGTGATTGATTGGACTCACCCTGACCATTGACAGAAATCACATACTGTATGTTCCAAGGTAATTGGACTCACCCTGATCATTGACAGAACTCACATACTGTATGTTCCAAATTGATTGGACTCACCCTGACCATTGACAGAACTCACATACTGTTGTTCCAAGGTGATTGATCGGACTCACCCTGACCACTGACAGAAGTGACATACTGTATTGTTCCAAGGTGATTATTGGACTCACCCTGACCATGACGAATCCTTCCATACTGTATTGTTCCAAGGTGATTGATTGGACTCACCCTGACCATTGACAGAACTCACATACTGTATTGTTCCAAGGTAATTGGACTCCACCCTGATCATTGACAGAACTCACATACTGTGTTGTTCCAAATTGATTGGACTCACCTGACCATTGACAGAACTCACATACTGTTGTTCCAAGGTGATTGATCGGACTCACCTGACCACTGACAGAAGTGACATACTGTATTGTTCAAGGGATTGATTGGACTCACCCTGACCATTGACAGAACTCACATACTGTATTGTTCCAAGGTATTGGACTCACCCTGATCATTGACAGAACTCACATACTGTATTGTTCCAAATTGATGGACTCACCTGACCATGACAGAACTCACATACTGTTGTTCCAAGTGATTGATCGGACTCACCCTGACCACTGACAGAAGTGACAACTATTGTTCCAAGGTGATTGATTGGACTCACCCTGACCATTGACAGACTACACATACTGTATGTTCCAAGGTATTGGACTCACCCTGATCATTGACAGAACTCACATATGTATTGTTCCAAATTGATTGGACTCACCCTGACCATTGACAGAACTCACATACTGTTGTTCCAAGGTGATTGATCGGACTCACCCGACCACTGACAGAAGTGACATACTGTATTGTTCCAAGGTGATTGATTGGACTCACCCTGACCATTGAAGAACTCACTATATTGTTCCAAGGTGATTGAAATCACCCGACCATTGACAGAAACTGACATACTGTATTGTTCCAAGGTGATTGATTGGACTCACCCTGACCATTGACAGAACTCAATACGTATTGTTCCAAGGGTATTGGACTCCCATGATCATTGACAGAACTCACATACTGTATTGTTCCAAATTGATTGGACTCACCCTGACCATTGACAGAACTCACATACTGTTGTTCCAAGGTGATTGATCGGACTCACCCTGACCACTGACAGAAGTGACATACTGTATTGTTCCAAGGTGATTGATTGGACTCACCCTGACCATTGACAGAACTCACATACTATATTGTTCCAAGGTGATTGAACTCACCCCGACCATTGACAGAACTGACATACTGTATTGTTCCAAGGTGATTGATTGGACTCACCCTGACCATTGACAGAACTCACATACTGTATTGTTCCAAGGTCCCAAGGTGATTGGACTCACCCTGACCATTGACAGAACTCACATACTGTATTGATTGAAGGTGATTGGACTCACCCTGACCATTGACAGAACTGACATACTGTATTGCTCCAAGGTGATTGGACTCACCCTGACCATCTCCCCCTCTTGATTGCCCGCGTTGGATTCGCCTGGCTTTGACGTAATGGAACGCTGCCCACAGATAAAAGGGGCTGTTAGTACCGGACACTGGCATTGTCTCTCCCAGTACAGAGCGCTACATGTGCGGTTCTGCCACTAGTTCGGTGTAATAGCTTTAGACACTTTGTGAAAGTTACAACAGATTCCAGCACCCCCTCTCACACCCAGAGTTGTACCCGGGACTTCCCAATGAACACTGGGACACAATCCCTGAAGGTAGGCGGTGCCCCCATTATGTGACCCACTTACCCAACAAAAAGTCTTCCTGGCGCTGAATTCCTGTCCTCCCGCCCCCCTCCAGCCTCTATAGAGTTCCCAATGGGGCGCCGGTTTCCGTTACTGTGACAGGGGGTATTGAGCTCCGCGCCGTGTTTATTTCTCTACCCCACGAATGTCTCCGTGTCTTTGTGTATTGCGTGTCCGTGCGCTCTCGCGTGACGTGACGGGACTCCGTGTGTCATTTCCGCAGAAGGACAGAGGCTGCAGTGGAACAGCCCCCCTGCCCTTTCTCCACTAACACACACACAACACTGGGGGGAGTGTAGAATTCCCAGTGTGCACTGCTGGACTGGACATAGTGAGTACCGAGGACTACCATTAAGGTAGTTGCACAGCACAGTGCTAGCTAAAAAGGGAAAGTTTAAGGATAAGCTGTGAATTTGGCTTGAAAGTCTGTATTATGGACGGGAATGTGTGTGTCTGTGTTGCAGGTTTTAAAACTCCATAATCTTGCTATGGTAACGAAAGGACATTTCAGTTTCATAATCCATTCTGATTAAATACATATATTTTTATAATTGTGTATATGGTTGCCGTGGAAACAGAAAGGGTGGGTGTTAGGTTGGGTACACACCTCTAGATACTTCATCCTGACTGGTTAGCCAGGATGATGGATTGTTGATTGTGGCAAAAGTAACCCCAAATGACAGTTCCATAGAGGACTGCACGATGAGCTGTGGTTTTTTGATGCGTCCGATTTGGACAAACGAACGGTCAGACATCTGTTGTGGCCAGCGCAGAAAACCATCCAATATTCCGGCCCAATCAACTGATTCACCAAAATGCGGATTGGTAGGGCATAATTATTGGATGGTGTTTACCCAGCTTTAGAGTGTATTAGTAGGTGTGAAATAAAAAAAAATGACAAAGAAAACATTTTTTAAGAGACACAGAAGACTTTAGACGAGGAGAAGTGTACAATTGCAATAGAAAAAAGCGTTACGACAGTGGATAATAATCAGACAATTCCAGTAGAGCAAAAAACTTCCCTTTAGGCACAAAAAAAGGCAGGAGAAGAAGACCTGTAACTGTTTGCAAGACAGGTATTGTTAAAAAAGATTTTTGCTAAAAAAAATAGAGAACTTTACATTGAGGTTTAGGTTACAATCGTGCTCTTGAAGTGCTAAATGATTTTTGATCGAAAATG
Source organism: Hymenochirus boettgeri (assembly GCA_019447015.1). Classification (NCBI taxonomy): domain Eukaryota; kingdom Metazoa; phylum Chordata; class Amphibia; order Anura; family Pipidae; genus Hymenochirus; species Hymenochirus boettgeri. Next base: position 144,913,686 of record CM033473.1, on the reverse strand, counting down.
TGCCAGGGCCTGTTGAAGAGGGTGATGATAATATTATTACTGGTAAGACCTTATCTAGAGACCTAAAAAAGAAATTATTGTGGTACCCTTTCCTAAGTGGTTTTCCAAATGTGGAGTTATATGTGAAACTAGTAACAAAAGATATCGAGACACTGTCCGACAAAGGAGTAAGGGATGTAACTCTAATCTCACTAAAGGGGAATATAGACCACTATGACAACTAGAAGGGTGGGATGACCTGGTCATAAAGGTGGCGGATAAAGGGGGAAATGTAGTTATTATGATAAAAGTATAATATAAGATTATGGCCCTCTGTCAATTGACCGGTTTCAGTGTGAAACCCTACTGTGCAACCCAGTGTCCTCTACCCAAAAGAGAATAACAACTCTCCTCACTCAGGGTCTGGTTGGGAGCATTTCCAGACAGGAATTTGACTTTATGAGGAATGAGAACCCTAAGACCCCTACATTTTATTGAATTATATTTTATTGAAGTGCACAAACGTGGTAGACCGACGAAATGAAATATTTCGTCCTTTTATTCCAACTCTGAACTCTTTCGTGCTTGATACAGGGGATGTGTTGAGAAAAAATGAAGGTATAACCTTAGATGTGCTACTCGCAATATTTGTGATTCCAAATATGATATATATGAATATATATGAATATCTCCCTGTACCCCTTCCTTATTAATGGTGGTGCTATGCTTTCCAGGCTGCTAACCACAAGCAGCTATGTAATATAATTTGCAAGTAATAAAAGACTTAGACAAGGTATGTTTTTGTGTTTATGACTGTAAAACTACATTTTTTGGATGGTCCAGGTATGATTGCCATGGAAACAGAAGGATGGGGTAGGTGCTGGGGTGCATGAGTAGGTGTGTGTGCCTGTCTCTGTGTGGGGTTGGGGTTTTTTATTTTTGTTAATTTAAGTGTGGTTGCCATGGAAGCAGGAGAAGTTGGTTTGTGAGAGTGTAAAAGTAGGTGTGTGTGTCTGTGTGGGGTTAGAGGCTATTTTTTCCATTTAGAACATAAAACAAACTTTTTAAGTATGGTTGCCATGGAAATGGAAATGTAGGTTGGATTGCGAGTGTTCATCAGTAGTTAGTTGTGTGAGAGTGTAAAAGTAGTAGTGTGTGCCTGTGTGGTGTTATGGTGGAGGTATGTATTTGCATTTCAGACCATGAAACTAATTTTATTAATGATTTTAGTATGGTTGACATAGAAATAGAAGGGTAGGTTGGGTCTTGAGGGTGTGTACCTGTGTCATGTTAGGGAATTTATGTTTTTTGCATTTTAGACCATAAAACTAACTTTTCTGATAGTTTAGGTATTGATGCCATTGGAACGAAAGGTAGGTTATGTTGTGTTGAGAAACAATGGTAAGGCAAACAAAGTGTCAGGAACACTCATGTTTCAGAGACATAACACAGTACAGCATAGTATATTGCTCAGCATACAGAATAGACAAGTCATGTTCACATCAGATTTACAGTCAGTTAGTGGGTGTGTGTAGGGGTGGGTTCACAGCAGCTCAACACATCTGATCTGTGTTGAGCTGCAAAATCTGATCTGTATGTGACACATCAAAACTTTTTATTATTGTCACCTAACAATCCAATGTGGCAGTAAGAAACTTTTTTTCCTATTGGGCCAGTTGGATATTTCATTTCTGGCAGCCCATCCAAATGTAGGATCCATGGATTATACGATTGCGTTGTTGCGTCTATAGCCACCATTAGTGTTGAATAAATGCCTTTTGTCTTACTTCTAATTTTTATAGCAGGGATTAAAGCAGGGATTATAGCAATGTCTAAAGCTAGCAAGATATTGCCTTGTATAAAGGGAGAAAAATATTATTCTCCCTCTTTACAAAGCACTGGTAAGGCCTAATTTGGAATATACACTGCAGTATATGGTGTATATGGAATCTTGTATACAAAAGGGAATAAAAAAAGAGGGACAACTAAATTAATATGGGGAATGGAGGGACTTGATTACGCAGACAGATTAGACAAGTAAGGGCTGTTTTCACATGAACATGTTAACAATTAATTTATTAAAAACTTAATATCAAAATTGTGTGTAAAGTATTAATATAAAAGTAATTACAATATATTGGGGCTATTTTAATTAGAGGTACAAAAGTTTATTGAATAATCCCCATGGTGTCATATCTTGCACTTTGTTTATGTGTGTGTTTTTGCTTTTTGTTTAAAGGGTAACTGTGGCCTCGAATTCTTCCAAACTAGTAAGGATTACCATATATACTCGAGTATAAGCCGACTCAAGTATACGCCGAGGTACCCATTTTTGCCCCAAAAATCCGAAACCCATGACTGACTTGAGTATAAGCCGAGGGTATAAATTACCACCCTAATACCCTAATACCTTTCCACTGTAGATGTTTGGAAACTACAACTCCCAGCATGCTTTAGTTGCTGGGAGTTGTAGTTTCCAACCACCTATAGTAGAAAGGTATTGTGGGTTACTGTATGGCATCCCCCCCCCCCCCCCCCCCCCCCCAGCTCACTTACCGTACCTGGCCTTCATCTTCAGTCTTCATGTCTCTGCCGGCTGCCGCTCGCTCTGTGCAGAGCCGGCAGTTCCCAGTACTGCTTCACGGCTGCGCGATGACGTCATCCCGTCAGCGTGCGCGATGACATCATCGCGCACCCGTGAAGAAATACTGAGAACTGCCGGCTTTCCTTCCTGACTCGCGGAATGAAGGTAAGTTTAGTATTGACTCGAGTATAAGCCGAGGCAAGGTTTTTAGGTTGATTTTTAAACCTAAAAACCTCGGCTTATACTCGAGTATATACGGTATATAAAATGCCTTCCATCCTACATACAACATGCAGCTCCAAACATGATAAAGTTTTATTTTCTTAAAAATGAAAATATGAAATAAAAGGAATGATAAAGTCTTTTATGTAAAAATTTAATTTCCTGCAACATCCTATGTTTAAAATTCATAAATGATATATGAATGCAGACATGTTGTTAAAGGTTTATTTTTAATAAACTTGATTTTAAAAAAAAATGCCTTCCATCACACCTTCAAAATAAAACCTAAATCTCTAAATAAAATTTGTGAGTATTGCTGGAAAGGTTCAGAAATATTACTTCCTGCTTGAACTGTTTTCAGCCATGTGACCAGCTTGTAGTCATGTGACTAGCTTCAGGCTGCATTAATAGGCTCTCCATCTCAACTTTCAATTTTTCCCCAGGTACTTCCTGATTTCCCCAGCATTAAGTCTTAACTCAGCATGCTTCTCCTCTGGGGCAGACGGGCGGAGCAGAGGTCAGGTGATGTCACTCAACCTACTGGAAGCAGGAAGTTTGATTATTCACCCCAATGTAATGTCTCATAGGCTCCAACCAGAGATGTGATTGTCAGCTCATTTTAAAGGAAAAACTGCAGGCTTTCATTAAACTTGTTTTGAGACCACAGTTGCCCTTTAACCAGTATAAATAACCATAGGAAATTCTTTTATGTATGCTAAAACTGGCAATGGTGATTTCTTAGCTTGTGTGAGTGGTTGGTGAACCCCTAGTACAAGATTTCCTGGTGGGCCCCAGTTGTCGAGTTGAACACTGGCCACAACCCAGATTATCCTTTCAAGAGGCCAAATTATACAGGCCATTCCCAAATAGAAGCTGGAGAAACCCTTCCTTTTGTCCTAAAGAAACAAAACCTACCAACGACAAACCATTATAAAGGTGTACCAGTCTCAAGAGATTATCCAGTAAATCTCCAACCTAATTAGGTTTCCTGCAGCCCAAGCAGAAACAATTCAACAGATAATTGGCCAACAGGTATCCGTCGGGCCATGATTCACATCCGTCCCCTTCAGAACCATCTGTCCCCTTCAGAACCAGACCAGAATTCAAAGATACTAATTCCACTTCCTATCGCATTGAGGAATAAGTTAGCATGGTGGACAAGACCACAGAATTTTAAGCCAATTCAGCTCTTACATGCCCATACACGCAAGATCATAACTACGGATGCAAGCATGATGGGTTGGGGGGGCACATTACATCATCACTCAGCCAGGGTACCTGGGACAGCAAGACATCCGAAATGTATTCAAATTACTGGGAAATTATGGCAGTCTGAAAAGTATTACTATAATTTTTCACAAAATAGGAGACTGTAAGAATACATTCAGACAATACCAAGGTGTTCTTATACATCAAACAGAGGAAATGTCTCTGAAACCTAATGGACACAAGGTCTGCCACCTTTCTTCTTCAGTGCAGGAGTGCCGCTTGACACTCACTTTGCCTCAAACTTCCCACAAAGTGAGACACTGGCGCACACCAGAATGAAAACAGGTGAACACAACATTTTTTTAAAATCCGTTTTTTTTTTGTGCTCAGTTAGGAGTAAAGAATACATTTGCAGTATATATCCTCTGGTCGGAATCCAACCTCCAGGCCATATCAGTAATATATATTCCAGGGATGACCAACCTACAAGCTGATTTTTGAAACCAACAGGATATACTTCCCTGGGAATGGAAACGTAACTAATTTGTGTTCCAACAGATAATTTTGGTACTCTCCAAATCGATATTATGTTTGTTGTGGATTTATATAGCTCCAACATCTTCCGTAGCGCTTTACAATTACATTCACATCAGTCCAACCACAAAATACATCAAAACTATATTCATATAGGACCCAAAAAGTGGGGGATTAAATACAATATTATATAAAATCCATAGATGCAGGTGGCTGTTTTAAAATCAACACTCACTCAAACATGAGCATGGTCTTGGTGCCCTGACCCAGACCCGTCTCTATACACGTTTGTCTAACAAGGTTAGGATGGAGTATATGGATATATCAACTCCCACTTAAACATATATAGTACAATAAGAAATTCACCAGCTCACCTTTTCCGATCAGTGGTCCAGGTGCAGCCGGCCCAGACCCGTCACTCCACATGGTACAATACACAAACTCAGGGGCACTTCTAGGGTTTTTGCTGCCTGAGCCAAACTTTTGAATGCCACTCTTGATTATTTGTGGCCGTGTTAAAGTGGCATGGGCATGGTTTTGTCAATGGGCATAGCTAAAATTTTTATGATTTTGAATTCCTATCACATTGCTATTTAAACAGTTCCTCATACAGTCAATTAGCAATAATGTAAATTACTAGAAACAGATATTACATCCCTTTCTGTAACAGCTTGTGTTGCCACTTCCATAATGCTCCTTTCAGGTTTTGGTTGCTCAAATCAAAATAACTTATTTTATTGCCTGTTCACCCAGCAAGGCTCAGCACCCCGCCCCAATGGCTCCCAAAAACTGACACACAGAAAAGTCACCTTTTTCACACAAAAAACTCAAGTCTGTCACATTGTCACTGTCACAGTAGTAGGCGAATTGAGGCAACAGATGCTGAGAAGTTTCACCATTTTGCTTCAGCCTGCTCTCTCTGTAATACCTGCACTGCCACTGTGCCACTGGCTGCTGCTGGACTGTTAATCACCTGCTGACTCAATTGAGGAGCCTCAGAGAACCATTAGGCAGCAAGGATTGAGTAGTGCTGTGTGCACTATGGGAGCGTTTTGATTGGTTCCAACTTCCATTGACTTCCTTCCTTGACTTGGAGCCGTATGTTAGGCTGAGCAATGAGCAGCAAGGTGTGTGTCCTGACTCTGAGGCCTGACTTCTGAAGCAGAAGTGGAGTTGAAGCAACTTCAAGGTACTGTTTATATTGGAGTCATGCCGACGTTGCTCACACTTCTTATGGCCGTGCGTGAGAATCTTGCACCAGTCGACGGAAAAAAAATGTTCAACACTGCCTGTCTGCCACCTTTCTTCTTCAGTGCAGGAGATCCGCTTGAGACTCACTTTGCCTCATGGTAGATGGGGCCCTGCACAAACTTCCCACAAAGCGAGACACTGGCACACACCGGAATGAAAACACACAGCAAGTCTTCAAATCAAACATTTAAACACAACATTTTTTTAAAATCCGTTTTTATTTTGTGCTCAGTTAGGAGTAAAGAATACATTTGCAGTATATACATTTGTATTATAGGTTTACATTGGTGTATTCAGGATATCTTATTATTTACATACAGTCGATTAGGAGCAACAAGTATATTCGTCATGTATTTAGTTCCGAGTGGTAATATTATGCATATTCATTTATATGTTTCTTGTTAGTCATAAAGGTTACCGGTATACATTTTATACAGTGTACATCTCCAGGAGATGTTTGCTCAGTTTCTCTGAGTATCATTGGTACACATCGATTGGGCCATCAAGACCGGGGGTTTTGCCTTTGTTAAGGTCCTGTAGTGCTTGTGTTATTTCTTCAACAGTATAGGTCGGTCGAGGGAGTTTTGTTGAGTTTCAGTAGGTTGAGGCAATGTTATATCCAATAGGTAGTTTTGGATTTCTTTTGGGGTATGTGTGCTACGGGCTTGGTACAGGTCTTGGGTGGTGTTGATTATGGAGTCTTTGATCTTGAGTATCATATTATTGGAATTTTATTTGTTGACCAAATATGCCAGGAGTTTTGCCTATTTGTTACCTTGTTCAAAGAATGATTGCTTATTAAAAAAAGGCCTTTTTTTTGATTTTTTGCAGAGCATAATGCCATGATCTCTGTCCGCTCTGCACCATTCTGTTTGGATTTCAGGGGTTGGGTTTTGGCGGAAGGAATGTTTGGCATTTCGTTCTTTTTGTTCAGCTGAAGTTTCGGCTAGTTTTATTGATTTTTAATGTGGTTTATTGTAGCTGATAAGCATCCTCGTAAGTATCCCATTGAGTTGTGTACGGTACATCTCCTTGATTGATCTCCTGGTAATTTATTAATTTCGTGCATACTCTATCTTGGATAGGGAGTAGGGTGAGCCAAAAGGGGTTTAATTACCAAAATCAGTTATGCCGAGTGCTAATTTGTCAATTGAGTGTTGCCAGCACTGGTGCATGATCTGATGGCCCTCTAGTTAAATTAGTTACAGTACATAGTCAGGATGCTAGTATTGGGGATATGAAAATATAGTCTAGGCAAGACATGGTGCCATATGTGGTTGAGTGGCATATGAATCCCTGGGTTTCTGAGTAGATTTGTCTCCAAGCATCAATCCATTGCCAATTGTGATCATTTTGTGTCTGTGGCAGCTGTATGTATATTTATTCTGGCTGGGTAATTGTTCGTTTTGTACCATATTGAAGTCTCCCGTGCGTATAACCAGAGCAGATGGAAATTCAGCAAGGAAAGGCACCATATGTTGTAGGTGAACAGAACTTTACTTAAATAGCTGAAACATATCCAGGACTCCCTGATGCGTTTCAAGGTTGCTGCTCTTAGTCATAGAGCAGATTGACTAAGAGCAGCAAGCTCAAAACGCACCAGGGAGTCCTGGATATGTTTCACAGGGAGAACATACAAACTCCTTGCAGATGTGTCCAAGGGTGGATTGGAACTCAGGACTTCAGTGCTTCAAGGCATCAGTGCTAGCCACTGAGCCACAGTGCTGCCTGTCGGCTACAGTGAAAAACAACAAGCTTCCCTTATTCTGTTCATGTTTCCGGTCAATGAAAGGTATGGCAACAGATGCCCTGATATTGCCAACTTATGTACATATTTCCACCCCTTCCATTACTCCCCAGAGTACTAATGAAAATCCAAACATTACACCAAAGCTATCTTGATATTACCTTACTGGCCAAGGAGACCCTGGTTCTCAACAGTGACGAACATGCGTATCGCACCACCCCTCAATTTTACAATTATCCCCCAGGGACCATTTTAGCATCCACAAGTTGACAACCTGGCTTTTGAAAGGGTGAAACTACAACTGTTAGGATTTTCAGAGGAAGCAACAACATTATTATTAGCAGCATGCAAAAATTTTAGATTGGTGCACAACCAAGAACATAGACCCTGAATTCCTGTCAGCAACCACATTTCTTTAAGCAGGTTTACAAAAGGATCTAACAGGGTTATTCAGTAAAAGTTAATAGTGTCTGTGACACTTATAAGTTTTGCACAGCCTCACCATAGACACTGCTCTGCTTACACATCTCCCCCTCCTTCCCTCTTTTTTATTTTCTCTGCAGGATGGATCTCTTTATTGTATCAGAAAGTGTGGTCACATTATATTATAATAACATGTTTCTGGAGTGACAAGTCTTTCCCTGTAAATGCTGTGATTTCAAATGATGATTTCTTAGGATCTACAGCTCAGATTTAAATTACAAGAAAGTTTTAAAGCAGTTGGATATTGCTCTATCCAATGGTACAATTTTGAAAATTAAAGATACCCTTTAAGATCAGAACTAAATAGACACAATATTCCAGTTCACCAAACTCCTACTAAAATACTTATACTGTTATGTGAAATATTTACTCTGAATATTGGCGCTACACATATAGCATTTTTAACATTAATGTGATCCCACTTATTTAGGAAAAAAGCTTTCAGTCATAAACGTACTTGTCTCCGCCAATGACCGGACTCTTTTATAGATGCACCGTGGAGTTAAATGTAATTCAGATTGTAAAGCTTTATCAGACTTCAAAATTAAAGGGCATCAATAGTGAAAAAAACACATTGCCCCTTTGCAAAGTTAAATTCATGTACTCTGTGCTGCTTTAATCCTATCTCTGTCAGTGACTTTGGTTAACCATGGTGTCAGATCTCTGTGCAGCTCTCCCCCCTTCCCCCTCCCCTCTGTTACCTCCTCCATGTCTCAACTCTGGCTAACTGACAAGCTTATCATGTGCAGTAGGAGTTAAAAGTTCAACATCCTGAAAAACACACCCACACACAGTGGCCAATAGAAAGCAAGCTGTCCTGGAGACATGGAAGAAGAAGGAGAACAGTACAGTTCCCATCATCAATCAGTGAAAGCCATTAAGAAGGGGGGTCAAGTGCAGCCTTATATCTACCAGCAAAGCTACCTCTCTCCCCTGCTAATGCTCCTATCTCTGTTTATTATAGAGCATGGAGGGGGGATCATGTCACAGGGATTTGATTGACAGTCCAAGTAGGAGTAGAGGAATGCAATCACTATTCTTCTAACTGGTGTATCTCAGGACAGAGAGGGAATCTGAAAAAAGTGAAGACACTCTGGGGGTTGTGTGGAATTATAGAACACATGGAAAGAAAGGAAAAAAAGTTAATTTTCCCACTATAGATGCCCTTTAACACAGACCTCTTTAATTTGCTCTTAAAGGGCAACTATAGTGAAAAAAAAACTTTGTCTGTATACAATGTATAGATCACTTAGTATAAGCTGCCTAACTTTCATGTTTCTGTGTGGCTTCGTTTCTTCACACTGGCAGAAGTTTGTACCAAGCTGTGTAGTCCCCCTCCCCTCTCTGTCTACTCCCCCTCAAGCAGTGACGGGCTGTATACAGAGTCCGAGCATTGTCAGTTGAAAGGACTTTAAATGAAGTGCTGACATCCTGTTGACCCCTCCCTTCCAGAGCTAGTGTGGAATAAAGTAGCAATATGCTGAAGGGAGGGGCAGAGGGGGAGAGAGGAGGACAAGTGGTGCTGAGATTCTTTACAAGTAAGTTACTGAACTCTGCCTGTTCTCTAACTTTGCTAATTGTTATTTACTTTTTACCTAAAGTTCATATCTCTCCCCCTGCTTAGCTGAGATCATAATCACTGAAGAGAGAGTCAGTGTAACAGCAGCTTGTAGTGAGACCTTCACAAACACAGTGACACTGCTTGTTGTCCTGTTACATTTCAGTTGCTTTAGTCTATATATTTCATAGATTGCACTGTGTGTCTTGTTTGGTATATAGTCTGTATTACTGTATTATATATACTGTATTAGTGTTCCATTTGAGTCACTGGTTTTGTATGTATATAAGATTTTTTTTGGGGGGAGGGGCATAGTGTGTTATGCTCATATTGCTGGGTTAATGGTTTATTGATTGTGTTTAGCACTACAGCATTTGACTATATGTTGCACATGGTACATATAGTGTGGGTGAGAGAGTGTGTGACAGTACTGCAGGGGAGCTTTGAATTGTGTGGGTGTGTGCCTTTGAGTGACAGATGAGGTGTAGCAGCTCCTACAAATCACAGCATATTCAAAGGCTTATATCTCGGGGACTATGTAGAATTTAAAGAAACTAAAGGTACCCTGGTGGATGGGATGACTTATAGGATACATTAGAAGAAATTAAAAAAAAACAATTTTCTCACTATAATTGCCCTTTAATCATTTGCGAGCTTGTATTATATCCCTGAATAAAGGGTGTCCCCCTAGTTTCATTGTTGTTTTTTGGTTGGTCTAGCTAAGTTTTTTTTTAATTATACCCGCTTTGTTCAAATTTATCAATGATTTGTTTCATATTACATTCCACATCTCTGTTGTTCTTTCAGATTTTTTCTAATGAGTTGAGATTTAGGTAAACTTTTAAGAAGCTGAGGAGGGTGGCTGCTTTTAGCATGTTGTGTAGTATTATGATCTGTAGGCTTACCATACAGTACATGTTCATTTTTGTAAGCTTAACTTACAGTACATGTTTGTTTTATATGTCCTTCTTGTACAACTACATCCAAGTAGTGTATGGTTTGTTTTTTGTTCTAAAAAATAGCTATGTTTTTTTTTTTGTTTTCAGTAAATAATAATAATTAGGAATACAAACACGAATAATCAAAGAGAGAATGCTGAATATTTAATGGTTTTATTTAAATTTTTAATAATGTATCCGTTTTCTATCTTTAAAGGGACAGTTCAGTGGAAATTATCAATATTTGTTAAATTGTAAGTTTGTGTAATGCATACTTAGTTATTCTACATATTCTCTCCTATTTTGAAAAATCAGCTGATTTCATACCCTTTGCTGTACCCTGCTGTTGACATTAGTGAGCTGCCATTTCAGGTTCTAACATTCCTTCTTCCCAGGATGCACCACATCCTTGGAATGTTCCTAACAGTAATTTCTACTGATTGTCTGTTGGATTGGTCAAAGATGCTCAGATCTCTACTGAGCAACTGAATCAACCCAGGCACTGGGTCAAGGACAAGACCATAACAGTCTCTACTAGGTGTCCTGCAAACAGGAAGTCAGTATTTCGATTGCATTTATTTATACACAGACAAAATTATGAATTGGCATGTTAAGGTCATTTGGATGAAAAAATACTGCTCTTTTTTCTAAAAAGTATATGTGTTTGCACTGAACTTCCCCTTTAAGCATTTGTTTGAAAAAATAATGGAATGGAATATTGTTAAGTTGACATAAAAAATATTCGTGCAGAAAAATATTTTTTATTAGAAAAGATCATTTTATTATATTATAATAAAAATGAATGTATAATTTTTCAACTAAAAATTTATATTTATATCTTTCAATGTTTAGTATTGTTCATGTGCATGATGATCAAAATAAATAAATATAATACATAAGTGTGATATTTTATAATGGGAGCTGCAGTGGTATATATCCTTATAAAAATCACTCAGTGACTCATTTCTTATACTTCTTATATCCCACTACTCCGCCCATTCCAGTGTTCATGCCTGGACAATGACTCAGCGTTTTTTGCAGTGTTAACTTCACTAACGGAACCTGCTGGAGCTGCTTCCTGTCACTGCATAACCAATGTCTCTCTCCGCCACAAAGATGTCCCTTTCTACTGGGTTTAAGTTACAGATGGTAGCTTGGGGGTTTAAATCAAGGTAGGAATAGGGACAATGCTAGAATTTAAAATGTGAATGGGGTGAAGGAATCTAAAACTTATGTATTATAAGAAATAATGCGCTCCTTCACATTATTATATGAGGACATTACGCCACCTCGGAGTTCCCTGCCCTGTATAAAAACACTCGGCCTACGGCCTCATGCTTCTATATGGTCAGGGAAGTCCTCAGTGGCGTAATATCCTTATATTATACTGTAAGGGATGCATTATCCCTTATATAATAAATAGAACACATAACTTAACACAAATATATAATCTATTGTGTTTACAATAATTTGGTCTTTAGTAATCTACACGAGATCAACCATAATTAAATATTCCTATCATGAATTGAATTAAAATAGAAGTTGGTATGTGTTGAAAAATTATTTAATTTATTATTTCAGTACTATTTATAAATGAATATTTTGTTTTTAGTGTGTTTTATATTATCAATTATTCCTTATTGTGCATTATATTATAATACATTTCAAATTCTTACCAGGCCTTGTTGAACTAGAGGTTTCTTGAATTAAGAAGGTTCATTCAGTACATCATTACATTTTGAAGATCTAGTTTTTGTGTCGATAGAACATCCAGGAGTTATATCAGCTAGATATATGCTGGAAAATGAAAAATGATAATGCATTTCTTTAATAATTGCTGCTTTTAATTTTACCTTATTTTATCGTTTATTTAAAATGAATATTAAAGGGTATGTCCACCCAAAATAAAATTTTTGTATATAAGATTCCCCAAGGGCTCCCAGTCCCAACCGCTATGTTTATATCTTTAAAAAGCTCCCCAAACTCTACTTACCTCTCCTCTTTCCTCCGCCGCGCTCCCGGCCCTCTGCTTGCGAGAAAATGCTGAGCGGCAGCCAATCACGGACACTGCTGCCAGCAGCTCACTTCGCCGGAGGAAAGAGGAGAGGTAAGTAAATTTTGGGGAGCTTTCTAAAGATATAATCATAGCGGTTGGGGCTGGGAGCCCAAGGGGAATCTTACATATGAATCATTTCACGCTAGGGGGAGGGAATGGGGAGAGGGGGGGAGAAGGGCTGCAGTACGCATGGCAAAAATCTACCTGAGGCAAGGTAGGAGGCAGAGCCCTGCTAGCCTCCTGGTGGGCAGTTTTTGGCACTTTGGGGGGGACTACAGGAGAACCAGATGGAGCTGGGATGTGAGGTAAGGATTACACTACACTACATGATGGGGCCAGTAGTTGGGGGGATTATAGTTTTGGGGGTGGACATGCCCTTTAAGGAATATTCGTAGATTTAGGCTAAGGCCACTCTACAACACACCAGAATCGCGCACATGCGTTATTGCATGTGATTGCTTGTGCGATTCCGACGTGTTTGCGCATGCGATTTTGCTATTGTCTATGAGAAAATGCATGCAATTGCGTAAAAAAATGGTGCACACAAAACAAACGGATGTGCAATCGCATGCGCAATGGAAATCATGGGAATTTTTGTGTTGCCACAATTTCCATTTTTTTCCAATGTTTTTATTAAAGAAAAAGATCAATATTACAAACTAAAAAAAACATTCTTCTTATTTGAATAGATCACACATAGTATTAATACATAGCACAATTTCCATTCTAACCAAAATTTAATGCGCAATCGTGGGCGCAAAATGCGTGAGAAAACACGGAAAAAACATGCTAGTGTGGGGCCTAGCCCTTATTATCAAATATTTGTGCATGCACAAAATAATATTACCCCTCTGAAAACTATCATGGAAAATCAAACTCCAACTGCAATGTCACACCTAATATGCTCAACTCCAGCATTATATACAAACAACAAGGAACAAAAAAGAATTCAGATCATCTCCCTCCACATTTGACTTGATTTGCCTACAAAATTCAGAACCCCAACACCTTATTTCAAAAATGTACAGAATATTACAAACTTCCAACTCAGATCAACCTCCGGCATATACAACCAGCTGGGAAAGAGACCTAAACTGCTCATTCACAAAGGAACAATGGGAAAAATGCTTCACCTCAACTCACAAATTATCAATAGCATGCAAGTCTCAAGAAAAGAACTACAAACTGCTAAGTAGATGGTACAGATGCCCAACCACTCTACACAAAATTTTTCCCACAATCCCAGATACCTGCTGGAGATGCCACCAATCAGTAGGTTCCATCTTACAAATCTGGTTCGACTGTCCATCAATATATAAATTCTGGAACAATATAATAGACATATATAACGAGATCTTCTCAGATCAAATTCCATGCACCCCTCCAGTGATATTACTAAACATGTTTCCAGACAACCATTCTAATTACAAAACAGGCATCCTCTGCTTTTTCCTAATAGCTGGTAGAGCAGTTCTGCCACGATACAGGAAACAACAAACCCCCCCAAAAATCAAAGCCTGATGTGACGAACTCAACCAAATAATGAGAATGGAGGAACTAACCGCTTCCATAGTTAACAAATCATCCAAATTCATCAAACAGTGGACCAGTTGGATATTATTTATGGACTCAGGCAAATATAAAAACCTTCTCCTGAATTAACAATTGGAATTAAAAGTATATATAATGCATAATGTATGATACCAATGTATAAATTTCGATGACAGAAACAGAGCATCCACCAATATTCCCCCCATCCCTCCCCCCCCCCCCCTCCCCCCTCACTTTAAAATGTTAAATCTTTAATATTTTTTTTTGTTTATTTCTTAAAAAATAAGGCAATTTATAATGCAACAACTAGAATTGTTACCATATGCACTGTTAAAAATACAATAAAAATGTTAAATTTCAAAAAAAAAATTGTGAATAAACATTAAGTTAATCCAAAGTTAATAGTACTAATCTCTTTTAATACGAAGAATGAAAATCATTTTGAATAACTAAATGAAATACTTTTAGCAGTAATATTAAATTGTTTACATGTACTTTTTTATTGTTCTGTGAATACTGATCAGTTGATCCTTCTCAAGAATCTTTAAAGAGTATCTTTTTGTTGATATAAAATCTAATATTTAACATATTTTATTAACTACCGTATATACTCGAATATAAGTCGACCCGAGTATAAGTCGAGGTACCCATTTTTACCTCAAAAACGAGTAAAAACTGGTTGACTCGAATATAAGTCAAGGGTAGAACATATGACCACTACTGACTTCTGATTCTGTATTGTTCTGAGGCTTTAGTTGCCCTTTAAATGGACAGCAGAATTCCCATTTAGTAGTCCCATACAGTAATAGCCAAATCCATTATGGCTATTACTGTTTGGAAATACTGTATTTGAATTCTGCTGTCCATTTAAAGGGAAACTAAAGCCTCAAAACAATACAGAATCAGAAGGCAATCTATTTAACAATAGGTACCATCCTCAGTATTGTTCAGGCATTAGTTGCCCTTTAAATTAACAGTAATCCCCAATTCATTGGCACTCCAGATGTTTGGAAACAACCCCAAAACAAACTATCCTGTCCCTGACCCAAATGACTCCCTTACTCTCCCCCCCACCCCCAGGAATAAAACCCTATTTCTCTGCCACTACAGTACCCACCCTTCCACTACAGTACAGTACAGTTCTTTTTATGCAGCCTTACCTTTTTCCAGGTGCTGTGGGTGCTGTCACAGTTGCAGGAGAGTCCGGGCCCCCGACATCACTCGCTTGATGGAGGAATCTGACTGCCGCATGCACTGATGGTCGCTTCCACTGACGTCACTACTCGGCTCCGGTCTCATTTCCCGGCGCCGAGTAGTGACGTCAGTGGATGCGACCATCAGTGAATGCGGCAGCCGGATTCCTCCATCAAGTGAGTGACTGACCCGAGTATAAGTCGAGGTTCAGTTTTCAGCCTGTTTTTACAGCCTGAAAACCTCGACTTATACTCGAGTATATACGGTATACTACATATTTTAATATTTATATTTTAATATATTCTATAATAATGTTTCTTTCTATTAAAAAACAGTAATGTCAGTGTTGAAATTGGTACATACTTTTTTAAAACATATAAAATATGTACTGTATATTTCTATACTTATTTTTTATATTTCAGAGATGGCAGAGAATTTTTTTAATCCTTAGTTTTAAAGAGAGTTTATTGCAATGTATAGGGATAATCCATGCTTGTGGAAGATAAAAACGAAAGATTACTCTAAGGGGCATATTTATAAAGGGCCGAAAATAGCGCCCCAAAATTACCGCCGCACATCGCGGCTGCAAAAATAGCGGTATCGCCATATTTATAACGGGCAGCACCATATGTATTGCGGCCGCGGTAATTTTAAGTCCCTTCCCAGCGATACTGCACTAAGCGAAATGCGCTAAGTACAATATCGCCTCAAAGGGACTTAAAATCCCTTCCCGGCTCCTCCGCTTCAGGGGCGGGGCATAAGCCCACCCTCGACCCCCGCTTCCCAGCAGCCCCTCCTAACCCGACGAACATATGGAACAGGAGGCTAGGAGGGGCTGCTAGGGAGGGGGGGCTGCTAGGGAGGTCGCAATCACCCGCTGTGCACCCCTCCCCAGCAGCCCCTCCAAGCCCCCTGCCCCACCGCTGGCGGACAGAGGAAGGGAAGGGCCCGCTGGGAGGGGTGGAGGCACCCTCTCCATCTTCTTTCTTCAGCCATCTACTGAAATGGCATCTGAGGTCTGTGGCGGAGTGCATCTCTTTATATAGGTTTGCAGAAAACCCTAATCCATTTCTGATTGGTCAATTTTTTAATGCTTGGTTTACATGCTTTACATTAACCAATCAGATCTATAAAGAGGTGCACTCCGCCACGGACCTCAGATGCCATTGCAGTAGATGGCTGAAGAAAGAAGCGGCTGGCAACATCGGCTCCGCTGAAGCCAGCGGTGCCAGCGGGCTCACTGGTGGCCGCGGTGAGCCTGTCTGGCATCGGCGACCTCAGTGGGGTTGGTGTCGCCAGCCCTGAAGACGTCGCGACGGATCAAGACGCCGGCAACATCAGCCTCGTTGAGGTCACCAGCGCCCGCCGGGGTACCTCTCCGTGGTCGGCAGCCTCAGCGGAGCTGGTGTCACCGGGGATGGAAGAAAGAAGACGCCGCTCAAGGGCTCTTTTAAGAGACGCTCACTGGGGGTCCCAGTTCGGGCTGCGGGACCCCCGCCAAAGGCACTTTTCAGTGCCGCAAGGGCCCTTACAAGGGCTGGGGAAGGGGGTCCCGGTTCCAGCTGCGGGACCCCTAAGCCCCAAAGGGCTCTTGTTAGAGCCGCAAGGGCACTTGTAAGTGCCACAAGGGCCATGATAGGGCTGAGGATGGGGGTCCTGGTTTGAGCTGCGGGACCCCTAAGCCCCAAAGGGCTCTTGTTAGAGCCGAGGAGGGAGGTCACGGCTCGAGCTGCGGGACCCCTTAAGCCCCAAAAGACCCTTCTTGGCCCCCGCTGGAGGGTGCCTCCACCCCTCCCAACGGGCCCCTCCCTTCAAGCGGTGGGGCAGGGGGGTTGCTGGGGAGGGGGTGCGCGGCGGGTGGTCGCGACCAACTGCTGCGGCCCCTTCCCAGCAGCCCCTCCTAGCCTCCTGTTCCATATGTTCGCCGCGAGCGGGGATGGGGTTGGGAGGGGCTGCTGGGTAGGGGCGCTGGCCATGGAGGGCGGGGTGGGTGTATGCCCCGCCGCGCCCCTTAGCAGAGACGACCACCCGCGGTGAGGTGGGCGTGCCTCCTGGGCCGGGTGCGACCACCCGCCGCGATCCAGGGGGGAATCTCGGCCAAAGATGGCGAAGTAAAACGGCCGAGATTAGCGATGCGTAACAGTTACTGCGGTAACTGTTCAGATAGGCCGTTTTCCGCCCATTTATAAATCGCGGAAAATGGAGGGAATAACGGCCACGAAAAATTAACGAACCTTTATAAATATGCCCCACAATATATATGTTTGAAATGAGGCATTGGTTAACGTCTGCAAGAAAGTGTATTCAAATGCAAATACAGAGTATGTTAAAAATAAAATATCGAAAATCTGTAGTTTTCATAAAGGATTTCAAGAAAGTTAAAAAGTTTAAAAGATTCAGATGCTGGTTCCAAGGAAATATATGTAAAAAGATTATGGTACTATGATTTATTAACTTCCACACTTGATTAATAAACTTCCAGGCCATCTGTTAAAACTTTAGAATCTGTACAGCAATTATAAATGGAGAATAGATTTGGTGATTCCAGTGCTGAGAGACCTAATTCCCCATTGAAAAATGATTTAAATTATTATATTTAGATAAGGTTCTTGGATGTAAAAAATAAGAATAGATAATGATATATTTAAAATATTTGTTTTAAGATTTTAAGATGGGGAGATATTTCAATAATTATTATTATAAAAAATTATATCACTGACAAATCATTATAATTTTTTAAAATCTGAATACATTTTTATTAAATCTACTTTAATTGTTTATTTTACATGAAATATTTTACTGACAGATCACAGAAAATCAATAGTCCAGACACCTTTTAATCTATACCAGCTGAAGAATCACAACATGGTAATATTTGCGACCCAGTCACCAGGAGTAAATGTGCCATTTTGAGTGTCTTCATAATCTAGCATTGCTATTGGTGTATGTGCAGTACGATTTTTTTTGTCACAAAAATGTATGCAACACACAACAAGCATGGAAAGCTCTGCCAATGTTATGCACAGATAAGTTTACTGCTAATTGTGCTTTGAAGCGTTTTTCGACATCTGCCCCTTCCTTAAATTTCAAGATCATGGTTTTATGTACTGCACTTTGCACAAGAACGTATATTGGACAACAATATCTGAACCTCTATGGCCACCATTAAGGTTCCTATCTGGGAGAACCAGGAGCAGAAAGAGTATTAACAGGAAATTGTGCAGCATTTCATGTTAGTCTTATATCTGATTTCTAGTGTGAAAACGCTTAGGGCTGGTTCATACTAGGGGGCATGTCAGTGAAATTTGATGCAGAGACAGTTTGAAGACAGCTTTGAGATGTGAAACTAGATTAGGCCATCAAAAGAAAGATAGTTAATGTACCCACAAGGTTTAGGTCCTTACCCTGGGTATGTCTAATGTATAGAAGAGAAGGTGAACAAGTCAAGTAACAAGTCAGCTGACTCCCATTATGCTGCTGAAACTGCAAATTATAGCCTGGGTCCATAGGACTCGGCTCTCATTGTGGCTGCCTGAGATCTCGCGAGGTCCAAAGTTTACTAAAGACTAGCAGGTGATATTTAGGCATGGAGTATGGATAAAAGGTACCGGTAGCAGGAGAAAATAAGCTGGTATGAAGTAGAACTGGAAGTTGGAGCAAACTGGCAGGTTATAGAGACCGAGGTGAAACTGGAAGCTGGAGCAAGCTGGCAGATATGATGAACAAGGAGAAGCTGGAGCCAACAGGCAGATATGGAACTAGAAAGCAGGATACCACAAAGTCAAACTGAGCTGAAGAACAGAGCAAAGAAAAACTGATCTGGCAGCAAGAGCCAGAACAGCATGGAGGGTGCACAGTAAGAAGACCAGAGCTATCCATGGAACCAGGAAGAGGCCGGGATCTGCAGCGCCTGACACGGGATGGTGGCCAGATCGCATTGTGCATGAACACCAGTGTTGACAGGTATGTCTGGAGCCATAACACCCCCCCATGAGCAACCTCTGGGTGCCCTTAGACACAGGTTTTTCTGGATGTTTTTCAGGATGTTTTGACTAGACGAGGAGTGTCTCTTAGGGACCAAAACCCTTCCACTTGACCAAACATCTTAGCTTTCCTGCAGACACCTTGGCATCCAAAATAGTCTCGACGTCATACTCCTCAGCATTGGTGACATTTTTTAAAACAAGAAACATGAAACACTGGGTGTATCTTTAAAGGATAACTGTGGTCCAAAAATGACTTTAGGTAAATTGACAGGAATTGATTTCCTGAGGATTTTTGCAATTTACTTTCATTATTTATTTTACATAGTTTTGAAGATATTTACATTTATATGTGTGATATAGTTGCAGCATCACCAGATCCCCTGCACTTCCTGCACTGAAACCATGTGACAGTCCCTCTTCCGTGTTTCCTCCTCCTTGTGGGCCTCCATGGCCTCTCCCCTTGCAGCCCCTTGGGCCTTTCCCTTGCAGGCCCCGGGACCCCTCCCACTCGTGGGCTCCCTCTTGTGGGCCCTGGGGCCCCTCCCACTTGCAGGCCCCAGGGCCCCTCCCTCTTGTGGGCCCCTCCCACTCAGGGGCCCGGGGGCAAGTGGGGAGGGGCCACAGAGTCCATGAGTGGGAGGGGACACAGGGCCCATGATTGGGAAAGGCCAGCAAGTGGGAGGCATTAAAAAAAGCAGTGCTGTGGGCTGTGCTGTTCTCCCCATTCCCCTCCAACGCTTCAGTCATGCACTGAGCATGAGCCAACCGCAGATTAGAGGAGGAAATAGTATTTCTGACCGTAGATTCAGAACCAAACACCCCCTAACTTTCTGATCAGTGATTTCTTCATATTATGGGCCGTGCAGCATGTAGAGAGGTGGTTGATGGCTCGTTTTAAAGGTATGAACCTGGCCTTTCATTTAAAATAAACTTGTTTGGAGACCACAGTTCCCCTTTAATGACGTAGGAAGATCTAATTCAAAAGCTACTGTATTGATACAAGGTCCAATGAAGTGAGGTCCTAACTTTCATGAAGGAATTCTAAGCTTCATATTTCATGTAAACAGCCAAACGTAATTTGAAGAACCCTTTCTGGACTTGTTAGCCGGTCTTAGAGCCTGTTCTTGAGACTGGGCGATGAGATTTAATTCAAAAGTTTTTGTTTCAGCAGTTCTATTCGGGTTTGAAGATTCAGGATAATAATTGTAGATGGAACATCAATAAGGAAAGTTGGGTTTTAACCGTAATTTGCATAGAATGGTGAACACTTAATGGAAGAATAAATTGCATTATTGTAAGCGAAATCGGCCAGAGGTAAAGGAGAGGACCAATCCTCCTGTGAGGCAGAAGAATAACATCGAAGATATTGCTCAAGTGTTTGGTTAGTCCTTTCTGTCTGCCCGTTGGACTGTGGATCGTATCCAGATGAAAAGGAGTTATGGATGTGCAATGATTTACACAATCCTTTCCAAAATTTTGAGGTGAATTGTACCCCTCTATCTGAAACAATATTGGCAAGGACTCTATGAAGATGAACAATGTCCTTGATGAATATTTCAGCTGTTACCGCTGCCAAAGGAATCCCTTTTAACAGCATAAAATCGGTCGACTACCACAAACATTGTGTTGAAGCCCTTGGATTTAGGAAAAAAACATGCTAATCTTGCCCCAAGGGTGGCTACAAATAAGCAAGGGATGCAATAGTCCATATGATCTTTGTTTAGACATTTTAAATCTAGCACAGGTTACACAGGAGGTAATAAACCTTTTACAGTCTTTAGACATGCTGGGCTAGAAAAAATTCTACTTTTTCTACTAAAGCGTGGGAATGACAATATTGGAGTACTGAAGATCTCTCCAAGCAAACTGGCAGATATGACGACCAAGGAGAAACTGGAAGCTGGAGCAGGCAGATATGGAACTAAAAAGCAGGATATCACAAAATCAAACTGAGCTGAAGAACAGAGCAAAGAAACACTGATCTGGCAGCAAGAGCCAGAACAGCATGGAGGGTTTAAGTAGACACAACGCGCGCCCACTAGCACACGCATGCGCAGGAAGAAGGCTGTCCATGGAACCAGAAAGAGCCCGGGGTCCGCAGTTCCTGCACCTGTGCATCAACACCTACCTGGCAGGTAAGTCTGGAGCCATAACACTTCCTCAGAAGTGTACAATCCTCAGCTGCCATTTAGGTCATCATTTATTAAAGAGGATGACCTAATCCTATGGAATTTTCTGGGGATTCCTAATATGCAGGCTCTTATCGACCCTGAGCTAGACCCTGCACTATTATCCATCTGTGGAGATTCCTTTACAGCACCTAACTTTACAGCACCTAACAAAAGGTGACATTATAACTGACCAGTCTATCTGCACTCCCCCTTAGGGTTAGATCCCACTATGTGCGTTGCGTTGTGCTGTCCATTTTGAGGGCATTTAGGACAATGCATTTTGTCCGCGTTCCAGTCCGTTTGTGCAGTTTTTGGAAAATCAACAGGAAACATGAAACACTGGAGAAAATGCAAAAACTATTATTAAAGTGCGATTATGACACACGCACCAAAAGTCATGCACGTATGCAGATAAATAATGGACCACATAGATTCGGAATGCAAATTATACAGTGAACCGATTCTCACGATTTCCATTATATTTTAAATTACATTGCGATTCACAAAATGCAACGCGCATAGAGGGACCTAACCCATAGACTGCTTTTTAAAAAAGCTACAAGCAGAGCTACCCTCCTGATTGGCCAGACATTTAATTACATTCAAACATTAAAAGAGCACGCTGGCTGAGATCTGCAGGCATGGCAGACTTAGCTCCTAAAGCATGGTACACACCATGCAATATTTCGGCCTGATCGACTAATAGTCGACTAATAGTCGATCAGGGCGAAATGATTGCATGGGTCTTCGGACATGACTGACCATTCTGACATGTATGAAAACTCGGATGATCGTGCTGACTACACACTCGGCCACGGCCACTATTTCTGTGACCGACAGTCCTTCCTCCTGGCCAACCGGTCGTAAGAGACGAACGGTCGGCCAGGGGGAAACATTGCATGTTGTGTACGACCTGGTGTGTGCTACTCTGCCCACCAGCTGCTGCTAGGTGGCTGCCTCCCATCTTTTCTCAGGGCCCCATTTTATCTAAACCTGGTGCTGTTTTCAGCAACAAATCAAATATTCGCTTTATCCTAGTCTATTGCTGTTAGATAACACGTGAATAATTGCTGCAGATCAATAGCATGGGTAAAAGTTTTAACCAATTATTATTTCTTGCATCAGTCCCAGGATAATGTAGCTGGGGTTGATGAAAGCTAGTAAAACACTCTAAGCTTGTATATGATATACTGAATCTATTATGGAAACTTATTAAAAAACAAAAAAAAATCTTATCTAAATTAACTAAAGTTACTGCTTTCCATTCTTCTTTTTATGTGTGTGTAAGACATCAACTTGACATTAAAAGAACAAGGTATCCCCAAAGCCCCCTCCCAGAGCTTGTTTTACAGGCCCAATGAGAGTCACACACACTATTTGGCTTAGACTCAACAAATCTCACAACCTGATAAATAAAGACAACTACATCCTTTTATACAGACCCCGGACATACCCACTAGTTTAATATCTGCACACTATAAGCCATGGCTCAATCTACAAATGGCACACTACTATAATATAGTGGATAAGATCACCAGGAAATTACATATATTCAAAGATTTGGTCTCCAGGAAGAAGGTCCCACAAACTCTATCATATGTCTACTACCAAATTAAACACAAAACCGATACCATGACCCGTAATGGGATATTCCCGCAACTTACACAATTTGAAGTCCTGATATTACAAGTAAGAAAGGTATTATATCCTTCATATACCACATTCTTAACACTATCCCTCCAGCCCCTATATTCCAACACAAATATATGGAGAAAAGGGGAAAAGGCCCTGGGCGCCCCAATTCCCCTAGATACGTGGGAAAAGATATGGGAAAAAACAGCCAAAACCTCACTCCATATGGTACATAAAGAGAATGGATACAAAATTCTCCTTCACTGGTATTACACGCCAGAGAAACTACATGCCATTAACCCTATATTGCCCGATACATGCTGGAGATGCAATTCTGCGACCAGATCATTGCTACACATATACTGGTCCTGCCCACTCTCGAACTACTGGTCTGAGGTCTGCACACTGGTGGACACTGATGGGACGGCCAATACATTTTCCCCTCAACATGTTTTGCTTAATGCCCCACGTTCTGACTTATCGAAAACAGAATCAGCAATACTTAAACAAATTCTTACAGCGGCCAAATGCCTGATACCCAAACATTGGAAGCAAACTCTCACTTCCTCTATGCCAGAACTTATGGGTAGAATTAATGATGTTCAGGGCATGGAGCACATGACAGCACAACTTCAGAACAAACTAGAAAAATTTTAAACCATATGGTACCCATGGTCGAGATACATGGAAGCTACACCATAGAGAAAAACAAAAATATCAATAACAAATGACAATGGAGCTTGACAGCTCGGTAGTCAAGGGGGAACGTAATCCCCTGTGGGGCCTTGGGGGTCCGGTTCAGGGAGCGGTGGGAGACGACAAGCCAATACACCTGATAGTCACTTAAAGGTCAGTATCTAAGTTAGATATCTTAATTTCTTTTAATTCCTTTTAATTATTCTTCCTTGGTTATATTTGTGTGTTATTCACATATATATTTTTTTATAACTATAAATGTTTCGGTTGAAAAAAGAAAAAGACAGCATTAATAACAACAGAGTGCTCTGTAGAATTTATGATGTAATGTTTATTATGAATGTTGCAGAACCCTGTAAAAATGTATAAAATGTTCAATTTTATTAAGCTGTGAATAAAAATTTACAATTAAAAAAAAAAAAAAAGAACAAGGTAATTGAGCTAACCGTAGTCTAAATGTGCTAGAAGGAGAAGATGTGCCATCTAGTGGTGATATTTTACAAAAATCCTATCTTTTAAATTAGAAAGACAAAACTATAATGTAGCTAACCTGTAGATTTATTTTTGTTACAGAACATGTTACCATGATAATCAAAACTTTTAGATACAATTACAGTAAAATATTATTTGTTATGCAAATGCTAAAGTACATTTTCTAAAGGGTTATTGGACCAGGGCCAGGCCATTGCTGCTCTGCACACCACAATGCACAGTGGTTTGACAACTCTGTAAAGGAGCTAAAGAAACAGAGCCATAAGTATGAAAGGTGGTGGCGTAAATCCCATCACCGTATGACAAACACGCATTGACCCTGCGTCTGGAGAAATACCGAACATTAATCCCCAAGAAAAAGGCTTTCTTTCACAGGAGAGTGCACATGCAGCCAACAGACCAGCTAAACTTTTTCACATGATGGACAATCTCTGTAACCCAGCATTCCAAAAATTAAGGTTTCTGTGCGAGAAATTTGTCAATTTCCTTTCAGATAAACACGCTAATGGGTAAATAAGCGCTATGCTCAAGCTAACCATTGTACTAACAGGTTAGTGAGGGTTTTACACTGCCCAAGCGATGCAAAACATTTTGCAATGGTTTTTGTGCTCTTTTTTTTGCACAAAAATTGACGCCTTTTCAATTAGTATAGTATTTGAGGTTGAATAAAGACATACGTCCATCCAGATCAACCCATTAGCAATATCCTAATTTCCTGCCTAACTGTTGATCCAGAGGAAGGCAAAAAAAACCCAACAAATTTATGAAGGGGAAACAAATTCCATCCTGACTCCAAGTGGCAATCGGAAATTTCCCTGGAGGGAACTTGCAACATTCCTTGTTTGCAGAAATTCATCCATCTTTCTTTTGAAACTATCCTATGAACCTGCCATAACAACGTGCACTGGAAGACAGTTCTATAGCATTAACAGTCGCAAAGTGGTTAATACATTGCAGAAATGAGTGCAGGTAGGTTGAGATTGCGAAATTTACTTTAGGGAAACTTATCTTCCCTAAAGTCTCCTCTATCCATCCTGCCATCAAACCTAAAACATCAAATCTCGGTACACTATAGAGTGCCTCAGGGCTCAATCCTGACCACCCTGATTTTCACAATATATATGCTACCACTTGGCAAACTCATCCAGAAACATGGCTTGTCATTCCATTGCTACGCTGATGATACCCAACTATACCTACAGTAGTCTTCAAACCTGGCGTAGCTTACACAACTCCAACCATAAACGCCTGCTTAGCAAAGCTACAAGAATGGAGTGAGAACTGGCTGAAACTAAATGCTGACAAAACTGAAGACTTTGTAATCGGAGGCCAGCGTCTGCAACAAAACAGCTCCAGCTGCAATCATCATCACTTAGAATAGGGGGTACAGAGCTGCATAGCTCTGATTATGTTCGCAGCCTGGGGGTTATAATTAATGGTGATTTAAACTTCATAATTCATATCTCTCTGTGCTGTTGTGAACTCATCAGACTTTAACCCAAGGAACATTGGAAGAATTAAACATCTCACTCACCCCCCCCCACAGAAGATCTTCCAACACTAGTTCATGCCTTCCACACATCACGGCTGGTTAATTGTAACACCCTCTGCCACAGGCCTCCCAAAAAATCACCACTTACAGCAAGTGCAGAACGACAATGCCAGACTGCTAACAAATCAGCCATGACACTGCCACAACACCGATCCTGCACTCGCTTGACTGGCTAACCATAAAGTCAAGGATCCTGTTCAAAATTGGCCTACTTACATATAAATCGCTGCATAATTTAGGCCCTGGATTTGTTGCAACCACTTTGCTTTGTCCAAAACATCAGATCAGCAGGTACAAATAACCTAGTCGCCACTTTACAATCAAGTTTTATTAAAATACATTGTTCGTGTTTTTTTCAATTTTTTTCCACTTGTAAATTACATTTACAATAAGAAATCTTTATTACAGCTCACCATGATTGCTAGCATATTTTTCATGTTAGTTTTGAATAAAATAACTTTTCCCATCTTACTTAAAATGCTTTTTACACGCGGTTTACACCATATTAAGAATGGCTCACCATGTGCTTTAATGTCAGGAATATTGTGCAATTTGACAAGACTCTACCCATGACAGTGCATGGAGGACTAGCAAAGACACATTACTCAGTCAGATGTGAAATGGGCTCTGCTCATTCAGAAGCACTGAAGCTAGAAATAGCAAATTGAAATGAAGTTGGTGCAGGGCCCAGAACACCCACATCTTTGTTACTTTTGAATCAGTATGAAAGACTGATATTTGAGGAGGTAATGGCTTTAGTAATACGTTTCCTGTAGGGGCCTAAGGATATTAATATTCCTGTAAGAGCATAAATCTAGTCTCTTAGCCTAGCTGAAGGCATTGCATTTCACAGATTTGCAACATGAGAATCAGTCGTACGTTCCCTCTATATTCTGTTAAACATATAAAACAACACAGGGAATTCTTGATGAAGCCACAAGTGAACCATACAATGACAACCTAGGAAATCCAGAGGCTGTGTGGTTCTATTGTGGTAAATTGAACACAATTTAAGAAAAAGTAAATTCTTTTATAGTGTAATATGATACTGTGTGAGTTGTACTAATACGTATATTTTTGTTAAATTTACTAATCACAGCACATTTTACACGGTTCTTCAGAAGGAAACATGCCAATAGTCAATACAATAAAGCGTCATAGTCCCATAGTAAAAAGAACACTGGGAGGCAATAGTCCATTTATTTTACATTACAAAACTTGGCAATGTTACCTGTTTGAATTACTTTGATGTCAGACAGAGAGATTAAGAGCAGACACTCATCTGGGGCATTTTAAAAACTGCATGTTGTTTCTATTAGTGAAATAGCTCCTCCATGATTCCGTGATGCTCCTCCATCTTGCAGCCGCAATCTATCTTTGGCTCTTTCTTTATGCACTTCGCATAATTGTGTCTCATCCTCTTGTGCTCTTTGCTGGTGGCTGCTCCGCTGCTGCCTTAAATGGGATGTGTCCTAATTATTTGAATATCTATTCTAGCCAATCTGCTTGTCTCCTCTGCTCTTGGTATTCCCTACTATTTAAACCCCTCCTGGACCTTGTCTTATGACCGTTGGTTTTGTATCTTGCTCTTGGTGTTAATCTGTTTGCTTATCCTTATCTGACCTTTGCCTGTACATTGACCCTGATCCTGTGCCATCTGTCTCCTACCTGACGCCCGACTACGCTCATTCTCTACACTCTCTACCTTGGCTGGTTGCTTGATTCTTGTGTATGACCTTTGGCTCATCCTTGGGTGGGATTTTCCTATGATGAAAAAGAAAGATGGAGGTTTGCATCGATGAATCGGTTATAGAGCTTTAATAAAATTACTGAATAGATATCCTTTACCAAATTACTAATATGTTTAAATATTTAATGTTTCTCAGGTGGTGGGAGCCCAGGTTTTTTCTTAGTTCGATCTTAGGGGAGCTTACAATTTAATCAGAATCAGTCAAAATGTCACACTTTACTCCTCTAACTAAGTTACCAACTGCTAGTGAATTATCATTTTTGTTTATTTGACATATATTCAGATTACATTGTATACGGCTTGTCTCATCTACTCCTTTTTTCTGATTGGTCTTCTCTTTCTATTTAAACCCCTCCAGGACCTTGTCTTATGCTCATTTTCTATCTTGCTTGTAGTGTTATTCTGTTTGCTTATCCGTTTCTGACCTTTGCCTTTACCTTAACCCTGCCCTACCTGTCCCCAACTATGCTCTCTATCCTCTGTACCTCGCCTGGCTGCTTAATTCTTGTGTATGACTTTTGATTCTGATTCCTGACTTTGCACTTGCTTATCCTTGTCTGTACCTCGTTCCTCTGACACCAGCTATTTTTTTATCCAACTAATTCTAAGCCCTAACCTGTCTGATTTGCTTTGGACTTCTCGAGTATTCCTTGCCTCAACTCAGATACCTTGCACTCCAAGTACAGGGGGTAACCATCCACAGTGAGGCGCATCAAGCCTACCAACAAAGGCAGAGCAAGTGGTTGTAGATTGGGGTTTCTAGGCTGCAGGAATACTCTGGAATCCGGAGCATTACATTTAGTAATTTAAATCTGGTGAATTGCATTCTTGGTTATAACATTTAAAGGGTATCTCCACTCGTATTTTCAAGATTTTGGAATCCAGTTCTATTGAAGAACGGGAGGTAAAGGAGCTGTGCCTTACCTTCCGTTCTTCAATAGAACAACAGGAGCCAGGAGAGAAGGTAAGAAACTAACCCGCTCGTCGCTCCCCCCGGCGCTTAGTCTGACAGGTCCCGACGGACCTTGTTCTTCTATGCGCATAGATCGCGCATGCGCATAGAAGACAAGGTCCGTCGGGACCTGTCCCAGAACTACCTCCGGGGGAGCGAGCGAGCGGGTAAGTTTCTTACCTTCTCTCCTGGCTCCTGTGTGTTCTATTGAAGAACGGAAGGTAAGGCACAGCTCCTTTACCTCCCGTTCTTCAATAGAACTGGATTCCCAAATCTTGAAAATACAAGTGGAGATACCCTTTAATTAGCTGGCACACAGAATTTTGAGGATATGATAAGTGCCCATATTCACAGGTGGACTGTATATGGCTTTTGCTCACATAGAATGTAAAAGTAGGCAAAGTGGGGATAAAAGCAATGTTATTTTAATTTTAGATTTATTTATTTATGAATGTATTATTTTATATTTAATCTGCAATGTACCATCACTCCAACAATTTTAAATCAATGTAAAATTCACAGATGATAGCCGTTATCAACTGCAGACAATTGAAACTACATTTTAAATACAAAGAGGAAAAGTGCATATGTAATTGAGTATTCTAGTCACATATATCCCAAATTGGTTGCCAACCATTCTAAATATAGGAAGGTTTTTTCAGACATTTTTACCAGCCATGTGGCGCCCTATAGAAGTTTTTAAAATTTGAATTGTATTTATTTCTTTTATAGAACTGAATATATTATGCAGAACGTTACTATTAGTTTGTAAGGCGATAGGTAAATGGGGTACTTAATTTGCTCTAGAGTCTGTCAGCCTTATCCAAATTCTTATTTATCAGGAGTGGGTCCTCTCCTGATCTTGAAGGCAGGATGTTGCTGAACTACCACTCTAGGTAGAATGCAATAAAACAGTATCTTATTTATTAACAACAATATTAATATGGCATTGCAATTAGCAAAATCAAGGTGACATTGCATGGCACAGATATCACATAAATACAAACTAACAAACACCATAAACTAGAAACAGCATAAATAACAATCAGCTTGTTAGTGCCACCCCAGCTCTCAGGTCACTGTAGTGGAATCTTCTAACCCTATAGCTGGCACTATGTCCCTATTCTTGTGTGGTATACCCAGGACTCTAGTTCCTGCTAAATCTCCTTGTTGGAACTCAGGCTGCTAGCTAGCTACCCTACTCTTTTCTATCACTCCTGGAGTTATCTATAACAGAATCTAATCTCACATTAACTGGGCCTACCTGTTATCAATGTCCCCTGGCTCTCCCCTATCCTCTGGGGAAACTCCAGGAAGTAGAAAAAGGTTGATCACATGATGGCTCTCCTTTTTATACTATAACACAATGACCTCTACTGGCAAAATCCTGTCAGAACAAGAAGACTAAAGGGTAACTAGTTTATAGTTACCTACAATTTTATCTATTTATACTAGGACTTGCAGTAAAAAGCTTCTTGCCTGCCTCTTATATATATTTACAAATATTCCCCTTAATATTCTGGAATGTGCAAATACTGGAAGTGTACAAAAGTGTATAGTGTGCCAAAAGCTTTAATATAATGGAAGAAAATAAAGAAAGGGATTACATTGGAACCGGTGTTGGGAAGCATCCACTAATTCAATATGCAAAGCATTTTTATTTAAAGAAGATGGTCTGAACTTTTGAAGGCTGCACAAGGTCAGGAAACTTTAGCAAAGGATAATGGAATACTTACGTTTTCTTTCATAACTGATAACTTTTGTGATTAGTAGCCTGAAAGGTAGTATAGACACAGATATATATTTTTCACAGTGGGAATATCGTATAACTGTATCAAAAAGGGGAATTTTAAAGATATGAATGGAAATTTTAGCAATGATAAAAGAAATACATGTGGCATTTATATCCTGGTTACTGGTTTGATCCTGCCAGCTCTGTTTAACAGCCTGCTTACATCTCATGCCAGTTTTTAGTACCCCAATGAGCATATGTAAATGTGCAGCATTAAAGCTAATGTGACCAGTGTAAAAAGTAGACTAGATCAATCGACCCCACAATACCTGTACAACCAAGATCAGTCAGCCATATGGAGAAAGCTGGAACAGTCCCCCCAATAAAAGGAGATCGCTTTTTACTTATTTAGTCACCCAAGAGATAAGCTAGTAAGGGTACTATAACACGATATTGGGTTATTAGAATCATGAGAATTTATGATCAATATGGCTGATGATTTAAGTGGACAGAATTTTGTTTTAGTTTACAGAGAAAACCAATGGTTTCCAGTAGGCAAAGTCGGGTACTATATGTAGATCAAGGGTGACTCTATCTAAGGATCTACAAATGTGTCACCTGAGTATTATTTATTCTTTTGTCACTAGAGAACACCCACTTTAACACCTCTATTTGAGTATAATATATATTTTGTCATTTAATTTGGAATCATTACTTTAGCTGTAAATGTTTTTGTTCAATAGTTTTTTATTGAGCGATAATAGCAGTGTAAACAAGAAAAACAGTATTTTCTTTTATTTTTCTTTTTTTTAACAGAATGATAAAAGTAGATAAAATAAACATAAATATAGTACAATATAACAGCGGTGATGATATATTTTGTTTATGTTCAGTTTTGTTATTTCAAGATTTGCCCTTTTTCTATTTTTCCCCTATTCTATCTCTCGTTTACTTTAGCTGTAGATTTTAGTATATGTAGGAATATAAAATGCTGTGAGAAACAAAAAAATTCTAGAACATTTTCAGCCAAACAAGGTGTAATGGAGCACCAGGGCATGTCTACCTCTTTTTTAACATTTTTCTATAGTGTAGGGCTCCCTCTCCCACCCCCAACCGCTGTATTAGTTTGTCAAAAAACTAACCCGATCTCTACACAGCCTTGTTCCACTGGTGTTCAGACACGGCCCTCTGCTTACATGAAATTGCAAGCAGGGGCCAGACCAGCAGCTGCGTCTGTGATTGGCTGAGAGGCAGCCAATCACAGACGCATCTTCTGGCAGTACAGAATGCCGGTGGAACAAGGCTGTGTAAGTACAGATCGGGTTCGTTTTCTGACAAACTAATACAGCAGTTGGGGGTGGGAGAAGGAGCCCTACACTACAGAAAATGGATATCATGCTAGGGGCACAGGAAACCTAACAGGGATCAGGAGGGAGGGGGGGGGAGGGCTTGTACCGAGCAAGCCAGAAACCGCTCAGAGGAACATCCTAAAGAGGCCCTCCCTGCCAGGCTCCTGGTGTTCACTTTCTAGGACTTTGGGCTGAAATTACAGGAGAAGCATTTTTTAGCAGAGAGGTAAGATTTTAAACTCTACACAGTGGGGCCAGGAGTGGGGGATTGTAGTTTTGGGGGTGGACATGCCCTTTTAATACCTTTAAATAATAATTGCTATGTTAAGGGAGAGAGTGGTACCCAGTCTTTAATAAATAATAGCTGTGACTGAATTTTATCCAAATGAATGGTGTGATCAGATATTGCAAGGATGCGTGCATGTGATGGTAGGGTGTCCCTCTCTACAGAATATCCAAGCAAACAAAATTGAAGAAAAATCACAGTACTGCACACTCTTCAGTTTAAATAGGCAAACACCATATTCACTGGTGTATAAATGAAAAATTCCTTCATTTCAATTTCTTAAAAAATAGTCCAAAGCCAGGATAGGCATAATGTGATGGTCTAACACATGCCCTTAGGAAGTCATACACTGACCAATATTATCAGTCGATTTCATCTGTGGACATCTCCTGTGAACATATATATTGTATGTCATCATATATTTATATTGATGACATACAAGAACATCACATGAAAGAACAACAAAATATTAAAGGGTAACTGTGGTCTCCAAACAAGTTTAAATGAAAGGCCAGGTTCTTACCATAAAAAATGAACCATCAACCACCTCTACATGCAGTACTGCCCAAGGTATGAAGAAATCACTTAAATCACATAAAGTTAGGGTGTGGAGGGTTCTGAATCTGCAGTCACAAATTCAGTTCCTACTTCTAATCTGCGGTTGGCACATGCTCTGTGCAGGAGAAAGCAGAAGAAACCAGGAAGAGATTGAGTTACAGTGAATGAAGGAGGACTTAGGAGGAAAACAGCACAGCCCACAGCTGGGATTGTGTAAGATCTGTAAATTTAACTTTAAGATCATTGGGACTGTAACATGGTTTCAGAGCAGGAAGCAGGAAGTGCAAGGGATCTGGTGATGCTGCTACCATATCACACATAAAAATGTAAATATCTTCAAAACTATGTAAAAAAAAAAAATAATGAAAGTAAATTGGAAAAATACCCAGGAAAGCAATTCCTGTCAATCTACCTAAAGAAATTTCTGACCACAGTTACTCTTTGAATATTAGCAGATTGTTGGTAAAAATTAGAATTATAGCTCCGTATTATTCAAATAATACATTTTACTCAAATAATTACCTCAAAATACAGGTTAGCTTTATTGTTATCCAGGGGCATAGCTAGAAATCACAGGGCCCCATAGAAAAAATCTTGGCTGGGGCCCTTTACCTAACCCACAAGAATATAAAAAACCTTAACTACACCCTCCTTGTGTTTTCTAGACACCTTAACCCCCCGCATAAGTAGTGTTTTCTAGGCATAAAAAGTGTCCACTAAGAAACTTACTACTGCCAAAGCTACAAAATGCATTTTTAAAAAAAAAAATGCACATAATCATGACTTGTCTTCTGTCATCATTATTAGTGTTTCTTAATTCTAATCATCAATAGGGACCATCTTGAAAAGTAAAGGTTCATAGCTTGAGCAGGAAAGAAAAAAAAGAGATTTTAAAAAAAAACTTCATCTCTGACCTCCTTTTTCTTATCTGGTAACTGCCTTGGAGCTTCACAGAAACAGCACATAGATGATCTCCTGACTAGTAGGAGGTTAAATGTAGTTTCAACAAGACATGAGTTGAGAGATAAAAAACATTGTCTGGGTCAGGTATCAAGAGAAGGTTTTTCAGATTCCTAACCTATTGAAATAAATTTTTGTTGTGGGAAAAGGTAAAAGGGACCCTCTTGGCTACAGAATCCCATAAAAGCTGCCATTGTTACTATGTTGATCCCTATGCTAATGCAGGTATCCCACCCCTCCCGCATTCTGGTGTGGTCTCACGGGAGACCACCCAAACTCCTGCGACAGAGAGGAGTCTCTAATCTCCCTGATATGCCCCCTTTGGGCCACCACGTCCCCGGAACTCCCAAGTGTCACCCCTCCGGAACCCCTAACCCCACCTCCCCCAACCCCTAAGATGTTAACTCTGTCCCCTGGGTGACATCACGCCCCTCCCCCACCCTGTCCGCAAGTCTTAAATAGTAGGGTGGGAAGTCTGCCAACTCCACCTTCTTGCTTCCTATGCACAACTCCACAACTACCCATACTGTTTCAGCCTTTTCGTTTATACCTCCGGCTATTCCATCTTTTAATTTTGCTTAAATTACTGTTTAACATACATACATACATACCCTACATACATACATGCATCTTCCTCTACTTCCTTCCTTTTATTCTTCCACTTTTTTAGACTGTGTCTCCTCCCACAGTTTTCCAGTTAGAAACACCAGGGAGATGTAATAAAAGTTCTTATCTTAAAAAATGGTGCTAATTTTTCCCCAACCAATCAGATGTTATTTACCATTTCAAAGCTAACATCTAATTGGTTGGGGCAAAATTAGCACCATTTTTAATGATAAGAACTTTTATTACATCTCCCTATAAGTTCTGTACTAAGTTTAACATCATCAGGCAACAATAATCCCCAAGAAAGCATTACTTCCTTTCCTCAGTCTTATATACTTCCTGAACTTACTATTTTGACTGTTACAGGGGAAACAGAAACCATTGAAACCTACATCTATTAAAATGTATAGGATATCCTTAAGATGTTTTCCAACTACAACTCCCAGCATTCTCTGCTGTAGATGAAGGTTGAGAGTTGTAGTTTTAGTCACTTAAAAATTGAACTATTCCTTTAATGTATCAATTGAAGACCAGGAGGTTAAGGATCTATGCCTTACCTCCCATCCTTCAATCAATTCCCCAGGAGAGATGAAGATTAAAGAAACTTACCTTACTCACGATCCACCACAGCAGCAGTGACAGGTCCCAACCGCTTCCAGGTTCAGATTAACTGTAGCACGCATGCCCCAATTATGCGCGTTATAGTTACTGCAGGGCCACAGGAAAGACCTATTTTATGGTCACAAACACACACTCCACACATATACGGGTACAGACGCCAACTGATACACTAACCACCTTCCCATCTAACCTACCTTACAATGGCAACTATACATAAACCATCAAACAGTTCTATGTTCTAAAGCGCAAAAACATACCTATTTACACCACACAGACACAGGTACACCTACCTAATACACTGTCACACCAACTCTCCCATTTTCATGGCAACCATACACAATAATACAAATATATGTATTTAATCAGAATGAATTGTGAAATGGAAATGTACTCTTTCATTGCCATAGCAATATTGAGTTTTAAAACCTGCAACACAGACACACATTTATTTACAAAATGCAACCTTTCAAGCCATATTTAAATCTAATCTTTAAAGGGAATGTCCACCCTTATAATTTTTTTTTTTGATATATTGTAGGGCTTCTTCCACCAGCCCCAACTGCATTATTGTTATCTCTAGAAATTCCCCCGATCCTTACTTACCTTCCCTCTATCGTATGCCACTGTCCCGGCCCTCTGCTTGCATGAAACTGCAAGCAGGGGGCGGGACCGGCAGCCAATCACAGACGCGGCTGCTGGTAGTTCAGAACAGTGGAGGAAAGAGGAAAGGTAAGTAAAGATCGGGGGAGTTTCTGGAGATAATAATAATAATGCAGTTGGGGCTGGGGAGGAAGCCTTACAATATGACAAATGGGTTTTGTGCTAGGGGGAGACCAAAACGGGTGGGAGAGGGAGGGCTGCAGTGCGCATGGCAAAATTCTCCCGGAGGGGAGACAGAGGCCTATATGGACTCTGCTAGGCTCCTGGTTGACAGTTTTTTGGACTTTGGGGGAACATTGCAGGGCAGCCATTTGGAGCAGGGATGTAAGGTAAGGATTTATTTTCACTACACAGTGGGGCCAGTAGTGGGTGACATTATAGTTTTGCGGGTGGACATGCCCTTTAAACTTTATCTTTCTATTATTATAGAAATTATCACCTTATTCAAAAAGAGGTGCAAAATTTTGACTGCGTTCTTAATCTGCAGTAGCCAATCAGAAGTTATCAAATATTTTCTATTTGTAGTAGACCAATAAAAAGGTAAAATCTGATTGGTTGGGGCAAATTAACAGCTCAGGCAGATTTTGGACCTCTTAATAAGTAGGTCCAATCATTTTTATTTGGCTAGCCATACACAGGCAGATGTTTTTCCAATTGGACTGAAACAATTGGAAATCCGATTGGAGGAACCGATGAAGGTTGAAATCCTGAAATCTGTGGGAGAAAGGTACTTGTCTATGGGGTCCGCGAAAAATTTTCTGCCTTGTCCAATCTTTATTTTCCTGTTAAACATCTCAATATTGTTGGTTGAAAAAACGGCATACACGTTATCGATATTTTGGGTGATACGATTAAAATATAGATAACTTGTATGCCGTGCTTTAGCCAATGACCTCTCCAATATATATATATATATATATATATATATATATATATATATACAAATCACTGTAGTTGAAGAGCACTCTAGGCCCAGCGTTTGCAAATCTATATATGGAGAGTTTTGAAATGGAACACATCGTCCCCTTAGGGGGTAGTAAGATCATCACTTATAAAAGATTCATTGACGATCTGTTCTTCTTATGGTGGGGCACGGCCGATTAAGGTATGACCTTTGTGCAGTCCCTTAATGAGTTGGGTACCCCGGTCCAATTAACCTTGACGGTGCACCATGATACGATCGATTACCTGGATCTGAGGATTTTCAAGGAGGGTAATAGGTTGTGCTCCACTCTATACACCAAACCCACAGACCGAAATTCTCTTATGCATGCTTCTAGCTTCTACCCTGAAGCACAGAAACGGGGCATCATCTACTCGCAGGATCTAAGGGTGATGAGGAATAATACCATACCGGTTAAAGTGGAGAATCAACTTTGTGAACTGAAAGAGAAATTTATAGCCAAGTGACCTGGTCTGGAGTGAATTGAGGAGAGCTGCGGAGGCAGCTACGAAGTCCACACCAAGAATGCAGAGTAAATTACGAAATTTTCACCTTTGAGTGGTTGCCTCAAAAATAGTATTAAGCATCAATGGGAGGTCCTTAGGGGTGATAATAAATTACCTTTTATTGACTCGAGCCCTTTGTTTACAGACGAGGAAAAAAACTCAAAAACATCTTAGTTAAGACTGACTTGAACCAACAAAAGGAATTAGCCCCACCTGGCTCCCCACAACCAAAATGGGATTTTACAAATGCCAAGGGTGTCTAGTGTGCAGGAGTGCCCTATCGGGTCCCGATTTTCCACCCCCCCACAATGGTCATAGAATTAAAATTAAATACAGACTAAACTGTTTAAATAGCTATGTTATTTATTTTATCACATGTCTGTGTGGACAATATTATGTGGGCAAAACAACGACCACATTGCGTGAATGCATGGCGAACCACAGACAGGCCATTAGATCCATTGGACTACCAATAATGCCAAAAGGGGAGATGACCCAGGGGACAAGTGCTAAATTTGGGGAACAATCTGTGGCCAGGTATTTCAGGGAAAAAGAACATTTGCCAGCAACCTTCAAGTGGATGGCAATCGATTGGAAGCCAATCAAGGAGGGAATAAACCGCAAACAGGCACTCCTACAGAGGGAGGTGCGCTGGATCAAAAGGCTGGAGACTTTATCCCCTATGGGCATGAACGAACAATTGGCCTTAGCATGTTTCTTATAATTATAAAAAGTAGTTTTCTACTTAGATAAAGTTCGGGGGGTCCATAGGGGGTACCCTAATAGGTCCCCAATACCCCAGAAAGGTGAGGCAAAGGTGTTCCACTTACCAAAGCTATGGCTATGATTATTGATAGACTGATATGGGGCTCAGACTAATGCCTATGGTGTTATAATAGAAGTATTAGCTGCACGGAGCGCAATCCATCCTTTAGTGAGCATTAGTACCCACGTTACCCTTAAGAAATAATCCCTTACAAATAGAAGTAGCCACCTAACACGGGATTCTAGTTGTTTTTAACTACGTTATGTTTTTAGCTAATTGTCCTATTTATATTTTACCACTTGTTGCACTATGGACACTTTATTAGAACATGATAGACTATGCTTTTACATCGGATGTTACTTAATATCATTATTGAGCACCTTATCATTAACTGTTTATCCAGATACTTGGCAACACTTGGTACACTAGAAGTCAGGAGTTAAATTATGGGAGTGTAAGAATAACCTATTAGAAACAGGGGGAGTGGTGCTGGGGGCATGTTGGGGGCGGACACTGGCCTATTTAATGTTGTATGTTCGTTTGTACTGTAACCCTGATGACGGCCTGTATACTAAGGTCCAAAACGCGTAGGCTTTACAGT